>CAKNXH010001593.1:14562-30713 GCA_932178445.1 Andricus quercusramuli
ACCCGGAATATTCTGTTAAGCTGATCGTCCTAATCATCGGCGCTCTTGGAGATGCCAAGGTTCCATTTCTTATTAGCCTGAAAAGCATCCCTGCGTGGCAGCAAAATGCTGAGACACTTGCGAAGAAAATGCAGGAGGCGGTCGTCCTTGGGTCGCTCCGTGTCCTCAAGGTGCACAAAACTTTCGCCGGATCATCGTATTGAATTTTCGCAGACTGCAACCACCCATCTCACGGTCGTGAGACGTAGTTACAGCTGAAATTTTACCGCGATTTCGCTGGGAGCGGGTGCAATTTTGATTAGCACCCGCTCCCGGCGAAATCCTGCGGTTGTCCTTATGATAGACCTTTAACTATATATGTAATTTAAAAAAGGGGTTAAGCAACCACCGCAGGGTTCCACTGAAACTAACTGCCATCTAAAAAATGACACTGACTCCCAGCAGAACCGCAGTAAATCGCACCTATGTCCACCTATTACGAACGTGAGACGGGTGGCCACAGGGCACGACGAAATCACTACGACAGGCTGTCGAAACATTCTTGTGCCTTGAGTACACGAATCGACCCAAGGATTTCGCATCTCCGATAGCACCGTTTACAAGGACAATTACTTTAACCGAATATTTTGGGTACAGTCGTTCCAGCTCCCTTTTAAGGTCTGGATACCTCTCCTCCTTTTCCTTCTGCTTGGCAGTTATGTTCTAGTCAGCTAGAGCTAAGAATTCAATGACGACTATAGTTCGTTTCTCGAAGTCTTGGAGAACGATGTCAGGCCTCGAGTATGTAATGGAGACTGCTGTCCGAAAATCGTAGCTCCCGATAATTTGGCACGTCTCGTTTTAGACAATTGACTCTATTCCTTTGGAGCTTTTGCTTGTTTATTAAGGCCGCATTATGTCTGTAGAGGTACATCGTTCCCCCGTGAGTGGGACACCCGGCTGTAGGTACCCAGCGTGTGCATGACACGCTCTGCACCTAACGCTGAGATTTTTTCTACATAAAATGCAGTCTCGACATAGTAAGGTGAAAATCAAACCGTCCTGTTATGCAAAAATGAAACCCCCTTTACCTGAATTAAGTTCTGATTATCTGAGAAAATCAGAAGTTTGCTTCTTCGACAAGGACTGATTTTCTACATTTCTGTGAAAGTTTCTGTTCATCTTCTTGTCGAGTAGCTGTTGGCGGAATTTATCAACCTCTGCTTTCTTCAGTTCGGCTTTTAGAAGTGAAGCGTCTAGATGATGGAGTAACGCACTTTCCTCACTTCTGATGTTAAAATGCAAACCAATGGTCTCGGCCGCCTGCTCCACGGGTTTGTAAAAGAACGGTTCTTTGCCATTTATCTCGCGTTTCCAAACCATTGAACCCCCAACGAGCAGAGCAGCAACGGGACGGCAAGCATGTCAGTCGCAGATGCCTTGTTGAACGCCGACAGATTTGAAGACCAAATCTGTCGAAGGAGATGCTTGCATTTGCTGGTATGGCCGGTATTAGGTTATGGAGCAGAGATATGGGGATGGAAAGAAAGGAAAGAGATTTAAAGTTTACAAGAAAGGTATATAAGGTTGACGCTAGGGGTAGACTAGAGGACGCCGGGATACTTTCTTATTTAAAACTCATATTAGGTTGTCAAATAGTCAAACTGCATTTTTTTTATGCAAATCCAACTATTTTTTGGAAATCTTATCTTTTTAATTTAAAAATTCATCTATTTTAGTGTAAATTGCATCTTTCTTGAATTATAATGCTACTATTTGATGAAAAATTCAACACGAGAACAATTTTGTTAAAAATTGATACTGTTTGGTTAAAAAATTCAACGATATTTTATTGAAAATTCAACTGTTTTCTTGAAAAATGGTCTTTTTAGGTGTAAAATAAATAAATAAAACTTTGTTGAAATTTTTTTTTTAATGAACGTTTACTGTTTGGTTGAAAATGTAACTATTTTGTGGAAAATTAATTTTTTGCTCAAAGTGCATAAAATTTGGTTTAAAATTTAACTATTTGAATAAAAATTAACATTCAACTATTTGCTGAAGAATAAACTTTTTTTAAAAAAATAATATTTTCGGGTTGAAATTTCAACTGCTTTGTAGATAATTTGTCTCTTTGGCTGAAAAATTCAACAATTTTGTTAACAATTGATGTATTTTGTTGAAAATTCATCTTTTTTGTAGAACATTAATTTTCTCGGTGGAAAATTAATAGTTTTTGTTGAAAATTGACCTTTTTTGGTTGAAAGTTGAACTAATTTGTTAAAAATTCTGTTTTTATGTGAGATTCACCTTTTATTCGTTTTTTTACATTTGTCTTTTTTGAATTAAATTATTTTGTTAAAAATTTGTTTTGTTTTGTGTAATTCAACTCTTTCAAAATTCGTCTTTTGGTAGAAAATTCATCTTCTACGGTAGAAAAGTAATCTTTCTTGGTTGAAAATTAACTTTCTTGATGAACCAAAATTTTAACCAAATTTTAAAGTTTTTCAAGAATATTGGAATGATTAAAAAGAATAGAAAATTTTCTTAAGATTCATGGTAAAATTTTCAATGACTTTTTATTTTGAAAATGTATATCATTTATATCATGTAGTATCAAGCGACATTCAAAGCGATTGGATAGGTTTTTTTTTTACCAAAAATGCGATTTTTTCAAAAAACTCCACTGTCATTTTCACCGTTTAAAATTTCAGAATTTTAAATATCGTGAACCATCAAAGTTCAAGTACTCTAAATACTTGGAAATTACATACTTTATAATTGGAAATTGTCAAAATTAATGAATTCAAACTTGAAAAGCTAAAACTTAAGCAATTCCAAACTTTGTTTGAAAATTGAAGAATTCTTATATTAGAATCTTGAAACTTATCGTTAAGAATAATTGATAATTGAATGTTGGAATAATTCTTATTGATTTTAAACATGAATGGAAAAAATGTAACAATAATGTTCTACAATCCACATATATATGTCTCTCCCTCTCTATCCTAACCCAAACAAACTTGTTTGAATTAAAAGGAATAACATATACATGAGAGTAACAGATTTATAAGAACTTCATATATTAGTCAATTTATAGTTGATAGTTTGAAGATAATTTAATTTTTAATTAATTATTCAATCCAATTCACTTAATTTATTTATTTCAATTTATTCATGAATTCACTTATTAATTTTACTTACGAATTTACTTCATGAATCATAAGTTTTGAATAATGAATTAGTTTCTTCTAAGAATTATGTATTATTAGTAAAAAGTTAGGAGTATTTGAATTTAAAAAATTGAAAGTGATAACTATCAAAAAATTGGCAACATTGTTGTTAAACGTGTTATACTATTTAATCTAATGAAAGCCGATAAGGAAAAAAATCGTACCACGCGTTTTTGAGAAACACAACTTTTTATTTTTAACGATTTGAAATTCAAAAGTGTTCCCTTTCCTAAAATCTATTTGTTTGTTTTTAGTTTAATAACAATGTAAAGACCAGATAACAAACATGATTGTTTAAAAAATATATTATTACTTATAACTATCTTCTCTTGGATAATTGCTAGAAAGTAGCGTTTTTGCTGAAATCTTCAACTTTGCTTTGGCTTTTTAGTTACGAAAAAATAATGAATAAACAATAGAGAAAATGATTTTCCAAACAATCTTTCTTTTCGTGAATGTTTTTCTGAAATAAAACAAGTATTTGAAATATTCCTCAAATTTTCTATATGGAATAAAATATATGAATGTGAATTTTTTTCTTCAAGTAGTTACCGAAAACTAAAAAGTCAAAGAAAGTCTGAAAATTCCAGAAAAACCCGCAACTTTCTAGAATTGCTCTAAGAGAAGATATTTATAACCCAAAAGGAATTTTTGAACAAATACGTTTGCAACTTGCATTAATAATTATCTCGCTAAGTAAAAAGTGGACAAAAAGTTAAATATTTGGAAAAAAACGAAACATTCTAACATTATTCGAAGAGAATATTATTGAAAATAATGAGTTCCTTGAAAATTATGTTTGTTAAATTGAATTAATTATTACCTGACTAGAATTTGAAAGTGGACCAAAAGTTTAAAATATTAGAAAAAACCTGCAACTTTCTAGCATTATTCTAAGAGAATATTATTATAAATAATAAATAGTTCAAACAATTTTGTCTGTTAAATACAGTTGATTATTGCCTCGGTCTAATTGAAAAGTTGAAAATCAGTTGAATGAATCAGATAAAACCGTGAATTTCTAACTTTATTCTAAGAGAAAATGGCTATAAAATATAATAAATTGTTGTAGCAATATATTTGAAAATCTAATTATCACTATAAAGTAATATTTGATGCACTCGAAACAATGTTTACTAAAAGAAACCTAAAGAAACTAATAGTTAGCACCAGAAACTTGCAATACCCAAGTTTTAACTTATGGGGTTTATTTAAAACCCTATAAAATGGACTTATAGGGGTGGAATTCAAAAATAAATTTCCCATTCGTATTCTATGGCTGATTTTGAAAGACAAGTTTCCATGATCAACTCGATATACATAATATTGAGAATTATGAATACAATTTACAAAAATGTCTTTTTTATGGGAAATACGTGTTCATCTGCCTAGGGCGCGCGACTGTTGGATCTCGCGCTTCGCGCTCGATCATATATTTATCTCGCGCTTCGCGCTCGATTATGTATTCACCTCGCGCTACGCGCTCGGGCGTATTCACATCGCGCTTTACGCTCGATTCCTCTAGATCTTTGAACTTCGTGTTCGACTTCGATGAAAGAAAAAGTTTATTTCTAAATATTAGAAAATTATCAAAACCTCTACATATGAAGTGATTGTTAAATTTGTTTTTATTTTAGACTGAAAAGGAAATTTATTTACTCAAGGTTCTATCGACCTTAAGGAACACATTCTCATCCAGATACTCGCGCTTCGCGCTCGATATTTGATTTCAAATTCATTTGAACCTTGCGTTCCACGCTCGGTTCTGTGCACCGTATAATAGAAACAAAAAAGTTTGAGCGCACTTACGGCGCGCGATTTGGGCGTCGCGCTTCGCGATTTGTATTTGATTTCAAATCAAGAATAATTATATAAATTAAGCGACAAATTTGATTAGTTAAAATGTTATTTTAGATTTTCCGTTTTTCAAAAAAGTTATTTTTTTCATTTTGAATATATTCTTACAACGAAAATGGATTTTTCCAAAGTTTTCCAAAAATTTGATTTCTTTTACTGTCAATGTTATTTTCACGAATAAAATAAAAACTACGCGTCCTATCGAAACATGATGGATAAAAAATTTGTACCTCTTCTTTGAATGAACAAATGTTGTCTTCGTCATGTTTTTCGTAGCTTGTGTTATTCGTCCAAAAATTTATTTTTTCTATTTTCAATGCTGTTTTTTATGAATAAAACAAAAACTACGCGTCATATCAAAAAGTGAATAATAACAAATTTATAGATCTTTTTCAGATTCATAATTTTGGTCCAGTCATCTTTTGTCGTATCTTGCATAGTTTCACAGCAAAATGGAATTTTTGATTTCTCATTATTTTGTTGTGCGATCAGAATTTAAATTTTTTATTTTTTTGAAAAATTCAAAAAGTTATTATGAAAATATTGTAAGGTGTTCAAAAATCAACGTTTTTCTTCTCTTGACTTTTTTTCATAACGTGCGTTTTTCGGCTTAAAATGTTCATTTTCGTTTGTTTTTTGGAATTTTGAAAATGCTATAACTCTGGTAATTTTTTTTTTATCTGAAAAAGTCATTAGGATATTTTTTTTCTCTTTTTGCTTACTACTAACAACCGTCCATACAATTTCCAAATCTTCAAAAAAAGTGTTCTCAAAAATTTTCAAAATGTGCTCACTTTTTGAATTTTCATCCGAAATAGCTGGTTAACGAACTTGTTCTTTCTTTTTAGGCCCTAACAAAGTGTGCCAAAGCACAACCCAATCTGATTATTTTTTCGAAAGTTATCGTGCCTACAGACAGACAGACAGACAGACAGACACCTTGGTAAAAACCTTTTTTTCTGGCTCAGGGGGTCTCAAAACGTGGAGATTTGATGAAAACCGACCAAGTCAAATTTTACATAAAACCAATACCTTCTCATTAGAATGAGAATGTAAAAAAAATTGTTAACCACCTTAGTCCACGTGGACTTTGGCTAGACCCGCTTATAGACCCCCCGGCCGCCCTCGTGGATAATCGTGGACATTTGCCTTTCTCGTGTAAAAATGCATTTCTTTCTTTATAAATTTAATCATTTTTGCTTAAAAATGCAACTGTATGGTTAAAAATTATTCGGTTTCAGTCGAAAATTAAATTTTTTGTTCAAAAATCAATCTTTTGTAGAAAATTCGTATCTTTGGCTCAAAAATTCAACAAATTGGTATGAAATTTAACTGTGTGGTTGAAAATTTATATATTTTTTGGTAGGAATTCATCTTTTCGGTTGAAAGTTATTTCAACTTTTGACTAAAAATGCAAATAACTGTTCGGTTTAAAATTCATTCGCTTTGATTGAGGATTTGCCTGTTTTATTGAAAAATTAGTCCTTTTTCATTTGATTCAGCTGTTTTCGATTTAAAATCAAAATCTGTTCTTGCTTAAGATATCAATTATTACATTTTTTGTTGAGAACTCATCTTTTTTTTTTGAAAATTCAACTACTTGCTTGAAAGTTGAACTACTTTGTTGATTAATAAAAGACAGTATTTAATTTTCAATTAAAAAAAATCAAACCAAATAAAGGTGAATTTTTAACAAAATCAATTTTCAACTAAAAAGACTAATTTCCAACAAAATACATGAATTGCTGAAAATATTTCTATAAATAATGTGTGGTTGATAATATTTGATAAAATATAAAATATATCATTTGTATCATAGCATGCAGTGCTATTACTCCTTCTGAAGCTATTTTGATTTAGAAACCGATTTTCTCTACGTGTACCTGCCTAAAAATGTAATTTGTTTATCTAAACTGTTTATAAACATTTAAATTGTTATATTTGACCAAATATCATCAATGATATGATATTTCTAGAAAGATTTGCATTGATCCAGAAAATTAAGGGTAGTCCAACCTTGAAAATACGCCAAATTAAAATGTTTTGCTACAAGCACCAATAAGACCAATGGTTATTATTGACTTTTCAATTATAGTGTGATTAAATGTAATTATTACATTGATATGTGCATTGAATCAGCCTAATTGTACAATATTCCTAAATTCAAAGTCATAAAGGTTGATGAATTTTAAATTGAAAACGTTAAAAGAATGAATAAAATGTAAGATACTAACGTGTAAATTTTATCAATTTCAAATTCTGTGACCTAGACGAATTATTCCAAATTGAATACAAAGGGAGTATAAGTAAAATGGATACTAATTTCAAGATCTCACTTATGTCTGCCGCTAATCCGACACCAGATATGCTTGGCAAAAGCAAGTGAGGGGTAACTCGCTTAGCGCAATGGTGGGGGTATACTTAGCAGGTAGGTCGGTGCTAGTCGGGCGATGGCCGCTTAGTACAAGCTTGTGAGGGGTGGTAACGCGCTTGTCGCAATGGTAGTGGTATACTTTACAAGCATCCGGGTTCGAGTTAGGCTATGTCCCTGGATGCGAGTTGGGAATCGCCCATTTTTTTTCACAACACTGGAACCCAGTGGGGACACTTGAATGCTTGTCATGCGGGCGGTTGCTTAGTTCGTGCGACCTTCCCGGGTAACAATTCTTCGACTTGGTTTCGACTTGAATTGCCCCCAATCAAGACATCCTGAAGTCGAAAAGTTCGACTCCAGTACGTCTCCCTATTGAGACGGAGCGAGACTTTAATTTATGTCTTGGAGACAAATTTCTATGTTTCGAAGACATATATTCATATCTTGAGTCAAATTTTTATGACTTTAAGACGAGCCGTTCTCATGACTCCGAGTGTATACCTGCCCTGACAAAAAGGGTCATTCTGACTGTCATAAAAGCTAATCTTTATAAGCATTAAATAATTTGGATATTTTTACACAATATATATATATTGAATCAATTAATTTATAGATTTTCATTTGTATTATACTTGTTTGACGACGATACCGACAATTTTGTTTATTTTTACGTATTTCTAACGGCTTAGGAGATCCTCATAGAAAGTTTCAATTTTAATTTGTTTGAAGAACATGTTGCGGGATTATACTCGCTCAGACCCACAGATTCTGAATTTTTGAATTAAAGATAACTAATTTGATAATTACAAATTTTTCATTAATTAATTTTAGTTCTTCGCATCCGTTAACAGTCTCATTCGAGGTCTCATTTCTGAGTCGAAAAGTTTCGTCTAGCGACCATTTTACGCCGACTTGAAATCACCATGCTAAGACCATAAAAGTAAGACATTGTGTTATATCTCGTCTCAGTTTTGAGACACAGCCAGACATTGATGTCTTGGAGACGAACTCAAGACATCGCCAAGTCGAACTTGAAGAAATTGTTAAGATATTTACAAATTCAATTTTAATAGGCTGAAATAGCTTTATTAGATAATGACGAGAAAATTACAAAAGATAGTAAATATTCGGTGAATATGCTGAATCCCAGTTGAGAATTCTGGTAATTTTGAATTCACTTAAAGATTTCCTTTATTACTGACAATACTGACTGATTTTTATAAACTTTTTTTCGTTGTTTCAAATTATATCAGGAAGTTGATTCAGCTATTTAAAATTTAATTCAGCCGTTTTTTCGTCATTTCAGTTTTTTAACAGGCCTTAATCTCGTAACGATGCGAGGGTCATCCATTACAGGTAAAGGTACTTTATTAGCATTAAGATGATCATTAAATTATTAGTATTAGGGTGTAGTTTGGAATTGCATAATTTAGATGCAGTTTTGAAGATGTTGTAATTTAGTATGATAATACACTCCCGTGTAGAATTCGCCAAGTTTCTTCCCGGTTCCAGACTTGGGCCAGGCTGGGGGACCCTAGCCTGGATCTAGCTCGAATTTTGCAATGGCTCGAGCTTGGGCCCAGCTAGTGTCAAAGTTCCAAACATTGACGACAGATGGCGTAGTACTATTCTCTTTGTTTACTCATTACTTGCAAGTGTCGACTGTAAATCTTTACAAAGTGGCGAATTTGGTATAAATAAAGATTCGTAAAGTATTTTAACCAGTAATTTGAGTGATAGTTTGAGCCAAACTGAAATCATAAATTTTGTGTGAGTGATTGGGAATAGTGGTGATGGTGCTAATTGATGATGGTCGATGAACAAAATACAAATCATCATTGAAATTAAATTGATAAAAATGCCTAAAATAAAAAGCATTCTAAGAGTCCGGAGGCGTCGAGCACTCGGCAGTATCCCATATTTACGCGGTGTAAGTGCAATTAAGTATACTTATATTAATTCTGAATAATATTTTCACATTAATATTACACGTAACTTCTAACCTCAAATTGAGAACACTTTTTCGTCGAATTATCAAGTGTAAATATGTTGTTAATTTATGTAATGATGTTTAAGACTTTAATTTATAAAACAAATATGGCGGACGTGAATAAAAAAAGTATAGTATATAGATGATGATGACGCAGAAATGTGGTAGAAAGTTTAGGACGCGCAAATCGAATGAGTGACTTTATGAATTGACGTTTTGATTTTTTTTCGATTTTTAAATATTACATATTCATTTGTTAACTCCAAACTTGAATGAAAAATATTTTTCCTTAATTTCGACTTTTAATTTATAATTTAAAAATGGCTAGGAATCGATAATAAACTAGGGCCAAGCCTGGGCCAGGCTGGGCGATCGAGCCTGGCAATATAACCTGGCCCTGGCCAGATTTGGCGTTTCATTCAAGCTTGGCCCAGGCCAGATCGCCAGGCCAGGGCCTGGTTTTGCCAAGCCTGGGCCCTGTTTGGGCCATGACCAAATTTCTACACGGGCTTTTTTCAATCGCATTTTCGTTATCAAACGACTGTATTCATGTGTGTATACATTATCAACAAGTGATTAACTTTGAGGAAGGAAATCCGAAGCATGCTCCTCCAAATCAATGTTATCTTGATCAAAATGTTTGCGCAACAGAAGTTAACTTTCTCCTTTCAGATTTTGCTATATAAGAAATGCAAAAGGAAGATGCTGCTCATAGTAAGGATCCAAGTGGTCTTTTCCTTTGCAGAGTTTGGAAATTCTTGAAGTTGAAAATATGAAATTGCAAATTATTAAATTTTCAAGATAAACACTTCAAGGGTATGCAATATGGAACTTTTTTTAGCAGTTCGATTTTCAGAATTTACAATTGAAAATTCTTCAATCTTAAACGTCATCCATTTTTCAATCTTTATTCTTGAATTTTTGATGGTTAAAAATGGAACTGGTTTGAAATGAGTATTCTTTGGTTGAGTGTTCAACTACTTCGCTTGGAAATTCATCCTTTGCGATTGAATTTGACTTTTTGTTACTTAAAATTAAAACATTTTTTGCTTGAAATATCTCGTATTTATCTTGTTGGTTGAAACTTCAACTATTTTCTTAATGAACTTATTTTGATTTCTTTCAACTGAAAAGTAACTATTCCATTTTTGATTGAATATTGATGTTTTCAAATTAATAATTCAACTACTTGGGTACAAGTTGAACCACTTTGTTAGAAATTAATTTCTCCTGTTGATGATTCATCTCTTTGGTTGTAAATGTAACTATTTTCTTGGAAATTAGTTTTTTATTGTTAAAAAATACTTTTTATAACTAGAAATGTAACTTTTCCATTTTTCATTCAAAATTGATATTTTTTGGCTGAAAATTCGTTTTTTTTGTAGCATATGAATCTTCTTGGTTTGAAATTTCCACTTTCCTGGTTAAGAATGCAGCTGCTTGGTTTACAATTGACTTCTTTGTTCTAAAATTCTTACGTTTGGTTTAAAAATTCAACTCTTTTACCAAAAATTCCTCTTTTGGCTTGGAAGGTGAACAGTTTGGATGAATTTTCTTTCTTTCTTGGCTGAAAAATCTTTATTTGTTGAAAACTTGTCTTTTTGGTTGAAAAATTCAACTTCTGGTTTCAAAGCTGAACTGCTTACAAAGAGGGGTCGCGAGCTGTGCATCGCTCGCCGATTCGACTGGGGCTTCACATGGTGAAGCCATGGCGAGTCCATTGGTCCATTGGTCTTTCTGGCTGAAAATTGGTCTTTTTTGTCGAATTTTCCAGCCGAAGAGACGAATTTTCAACAAATAAAGATTTTTCTGTCGAGAAAGAACAAAGATTAATCCAATAAGTTCAGGAATTTTTTGTAAAAAAGTTCAATTTTTAACCCGAAAGTATGAATTTTCAGCGAAGAATTTAGTTTTCGAAGCAAGAAGTTGCATTATTGGCCAAGAAAGAGGAAATTTCAAACCAAGAAGGTTTACTTTCTAAAAAAAAAAAAAAAAGAAAAAAAAAAAACGAATTTTCAACTACAAGAGATCAATTTTAAACAAAAATGAAAAGGTTACATTTTCAGGTATAGAATTAATTTTTGACAAGCAAAAAAAACGGACTTTCAAGAAAATAGTTAGATTTACGACCAAAGAGAGGAATCTTCAATGAAGAAAATAAATTTTGAACATAGTGGTTTAACTTTCATCCAGGTAGCTGAATTTTCAATTTGAAAACATGAATGTTAAAAAAAAATGGAAATTGTTCTTTAAGAAAGGAGTTAAAGTTCCAACCAACGAGATGAAGTTTTAACCAAAATGGTGAATATTCAACAGGAATACTCACATTTAGTTAAACAAATCAATTAAAAAAAAAAAAAAAAGAAACGAATTTTCAGCCAAAAAATATGAGTTCTCAATGAGTAATGTAATATGTAGTAGATATTTCAAACAACAAATTCTTAAAGAATTTTAAATTGTAAATTCTCAAAATCGAACTGTTAAAAAAAATGTTCCAAATTGCATATATTTGAAGTTTAAATCTTCAAAATTAAATAATATTCGATTTCAAACTTTGAAAATTCAAAAATTTTCAAACTCTGCAAAAGAAAAGACCGTTTGGATCCTTACTATCCGCAGCATCTTTTTCTTTTGCAGTTTTTATCGCAGAATCTGAGAAGAGGGGTAGTATCTTTTGTTGAAAAAAATATATTTGTGGGTGATTCTGATATTAATCTATTTAGATTATTAAATTTCCCAATAAGGAAAAGAAAACAATTCAAAATATTTAAAAACGTTTCCAAAAATTGCTAAAATTCAATACATTCTTTGAAAAAAAATTTTAAATAAAAGAAAGATTTCTTAAATAAAATTGAGGTGAAACTATGTAATCTCAATTTAAATAAATCTTAAATTATTCATTAGAAACCCCTATAGATTGGAAAGAATCATGAGTTTAGTGTCTCTATTTGCAAATTCTAAATTAAGATTGAAGAGAATTCCATTTTATCATGAATAATTTTTGCCAAATAAGCAGGAAAAGATTCATAATCAAAAAATATAATTTCAAAGCAACCTCTCTTTTCGGCTCATTAGAGACAAAAACAAGATAATGAAAAAAGAGGGAGAAAATGGGAAAAAGTCAACCAAAAAACAACCTCTCACTTTTTCCTTCCTCCGTCCTTTTTATAATACGAGGGGACCAACATGTTTCGAGGCCAAATTAAACCTCCTCATCAGGGATTCTTTATAGAGAATAACTGAAGGTATGAAAAAATTAATATACCTGTAAAGAAAAATATTTCAATCAGCATTAATTAAAAATTAATTATGTTTAATGTAATCAACATTATTTATTGTAGAATTGATTGCTTAATAGAAAAGAAATTCTTTCTATTATCTAGTCCAAGAAAATTACTTTAACCAATTAATTACTCTATCAATACTTTTTTTATTTATTTCGAGAAGTCCCCTACTAAATTTTCATCAAAAAATACTTTGGTTTTTCTCTAGGTGAGTAAGGTTTACATTGAAGAAGGAATGTTATTCGAGAAGAGAAGAGCTAGAAGAGAGAAAATATTTTTAAAATTTGACGTGAAAACATGTTTAATATATGTTTTGTCCCAAAAAACATATTTTCTTGGTATTTTCGCCGTTTTGGTTTCAGATCATAATGAACGTGACAATTCTTGTGCTCGAAAATCAAACTTCATCAAAGTACGGATTTTTAAGTATGTACGTGATAGGGTGGTTCTTATTTATGGATTTTGTTTTCTGGAATTTCTCTGCTCTCACCCCCCAGTTTTGTTCGAATGCCCAAAAAAAATCTTCAAATTTGAGCAAAATCGGTTAATATTTAGGGGTCGCGAAAAACCATGAAGTTTCCCATTGATTTAACATGGGAAAAAGTCAGCTTTTTATAAATCTAATATTTGAACCTGATAATATGTTACAAAAAAATCCGCGTTTTAATGTATTGTTCAGAATTTGTAAGAGAATAAGAATCAATCCTAAATGTTGAGGTTGAATAATTTGAAGTCACTCTTATGGGTCCCCAAAGAAAACCCCATAAGTGACAAATGTGAATTTCACGTAATATGCGGTTTTTGACGCTTTTTAAAAGTTTTTTTTACATAAATAATCATTGATCAGTAAATTAAGAATTCCCAGTCATTTGTTAACTAATATTCAATTGTTTGAACAATTTGCATTTGTTTAAATATTTGTTTTTTCCAGCTAACTCGCGAAATGAACGTATTTTCTAGACATTATGAGTTATTTAATCAATAATAACAATAAAATAATTTGTTCCAATAATTTTACAATTATTTAAATAATACGTATTTGTTCAAGCATATATTGTATGTACCTAAAAAAAGCAGGAGAAACATTTTGTAACTAAATTTTCGACAAAGTTTAATATTTTTAAGTACTAATTTGTTTATTATGAATACTCGTAGACGTTTGAACAAATTAAAATTTCTTAAACAATTTTTTTGTTTACATTTTTTTGTTTTGCTATTTTTCGAAAGATTGACATATTTGTGGGCTTGGGTTTGTGGGTTAGGGGTCCTTGGGTTCGGGCTTCATACCAGTTTTAACAATCAGGAGACAAGACAGAAGAAGAACTTAATAAAAATGTAACTAGCGCAGAATAATTTTATTATTCTTATCTTAATTAGATACATAGCTCATCTTATTATTATTATATAGAGCTTATATAAATTTCCTTTCACTGGATAGGGCAGACAAACAACCTTAATTATTCTTTTTACCTCGTAAGCGCCAAGTGGCCTGATCACTTCCTCCTTAACGCCTCCACTTCCCCTTCATCCATACCATATATAAATATAGGAACACTGACTGACTGCGCTACCCGCCTGTACTTGAAACTAGAGAGGTAGGTAAAAACGTCATTCCTGATGCCTAAAATCAGACCTTGTCGCGTGGCAGGACTGACTGTGACAGGACTGAAGTTTTCGCCTTTCACTGCAAGGTAGGCAGTCATCTAAGTCGTTTAAGCTCCTTCTGGTACCCAGATCGTATTCATGCAGCAATGAAGTATTGTCTCCTCATCATTTTATCATCATTTTTATTAGTTACTAGTTGAAACAGGAAGTGACAGGACTGACGGTTAATAAAGGTACGCATAGATTTTGCACTCATTATCACTTAATGCATCGCAAAAACAAAATAATTTAATCACCAATGACTTTCCTTCAGGGTAACTCGAGCGTCACTGAAGCGAGGTGACGCAGCAGAGCACTTTTGCGGATACTGTAGCATATTATGGGCCTATTAGAAAGGTTGAAAATTTTGGTGGTTATAGTTAATATATTTGCATGAAGTTCACTTTTCATCACAAGGGACACGTGACAGGACTGACAATCGGGCCATACTTCATGGAATAAATGGAAAATATTCTGAAAAGCGAAAAAAAAAAACATGTGCGGGCTAAATGAAGTATCATTAGTACAACAGCGGTCAATAATCATTTTTCTAATTCAAGCAATATACAGTTATACACAGATTATAATGGCTCGGGGACACGATTTGTCCGCCGTCTTGCAAAATGGCCATACATCATCCCTGATGAGGAGGTCTAAATTGGCCTCGAAACATGTTGGTCCCCTCGTGGTATAAAAAGGACGGAGAAAGAAAAAAGTGAGAGGTTGGTTTTTGGTTGACTTCTTCCCTTTTTTCCCCTCTTTTTTCATTGTTTTATTTTTGTCTCTAATGGGCCAAAAAGTGAGGTTACTTTGGAATTTTATTTTTTGATAATGAATCTTTTCCTGCTTATTTGGCAAAAATTGCTCATAATAAAATGAAATTCTTTCCAATCTTAATTTTAAAAAAATATTTATATGTGACGTGCGCCGAAGGAAGGGGCTTACTCTCAAAAAATCGAAATCGAAGTTTTTACACCTTTCGATAGTTTTTGAGTTGTTCTTTTTAATGAAACCATCGAAAAAAAATTCCGAGCGTTATTATTGCTAATAATTGAGTTGATAGGTACTCGAGAAATCGTGCTTTCGCTTGAGAGCTCGAGATCCCGTGAAACACCTCTCACCACTCACCACTACATCTCCGCGCCTCATCTATATACCGTCCGTGAGCAGCGCCGCTATATGAGTGAGAATGTAGTGGCAAGTGGAGAGGGAAGATTTCCTTAGTCTTCCCTCTCTCCTAAAAGTCGCGTCTATCGGGTCGATTTCGAACGCTCGTCCTGAAAAATCTCGCTTTCCAGAGTAAGCCCCCTTTTTCCGGCCAGAGGTATTTTCAGGTGCTCCTCCCATCAAAACAGCACAATGGGCAAGGAATATTGAAATACTCTTCCATGAAAAATAATGTGTGATCTCAAACTGACTTTTATTTTCTTTTTATTTACTATATATGTTCTAGCTAGAAATTAAAATTGCAATATATTATTTTATTTTTCTGCATTAAACATATATATATAAATATTATCAGTGGTAAGGATGAGAAAAGGATGCGTAGGAGAATTGTCAAATAAAAATATTCCTTCTGTAAAACAAAAAGAATTTCAGTTTTAGTTAAAGGGCAGTGACAAAGAATGCCATATCATATATCATATCATATATCATATAATATATCATATCATATATCATATCATATATCATATCATATATCATATCATGTATCATATATTATATCATATATCATATCATATCATATCATATCATATATCATATCATATATCATATCATATATCATATCA
>CAKNXH010001593.1:30723-43981 GCA_932178445.1 Andricus quercusramuli
TATATCATATCATATATCATATCATATATCATATCATATATCATATAAATTATGTCATTATTAATATTATTATACAAATATGTCAATAATATCAATATAGAAACATTATTATTATTAATTAATTTGGTGCCGATTGATGAAATCGTTTAATTCGAGCGTTAACAAAATATTCTTCAAAAAGATATTATTTTCATAGTTTTGATATTTCCGTATATATGTCAATTTTTTATCCTTTTGGAGGTCTTTCCAATTTTTTTCAACATGTTGATTAAAATTCTGTAGGCGATAGCTCATGTATAATATGCACCCTTGTTTTCAAAAAACAACTTTAGAACGTACTTGAGGTTGAGGGTTTTCTGCTGGTAAAAATACATTGGACAAAATTCGATAAGTCTTACATTTATGAGTTTCCAAACTCCAGTCGTTTATCCATTTATTTATATGTGATTTATTCATTTTTTGAAAACAGGGGTCCATTAAAAATAAATGAACGCTTAAAAAGCTGAAAAAATTTAATCTGGTTACGGCGTTTCTCAAAAGAAAACCTTTTTCTGGCTCTTTAATATTACAAAAGGGAAATAGGATTCTTAATCCAAATTTTAACTTATTAGGGTGAATAAAATATCTTTGGAGTCGCCAAAAATCGTAGATTTTGATTATAATATTTATAAATTACTGATTGCATAATTAAGAAAATTCATATCTCGTATTTTATGTATCATCACGTACAAAGGACAGGGTCAATTTATTTCAATATTATCCTGGAAAAAGTAGGAGGTGCACCCATTAGTCGGATAGGTATTGTAATTTGACTACTGGCGCAGTTCAGTCAGCGAAGGAAGAGGGCCCTCTGGCTAGCAGGTAAAACTCTGACCACTGGCGCAGTTCGTGTGCACCGTACGAAAGCAGCCGTCTGCTCGCAGCGGGGAGCCTGCCTCGAAGACTACCGAGCTACCGGGCCCGGGGTGGCATCCCCCTACCGAGCGGTAGGGTTACTACCCGCGGTAGCAGTTTGGGAAACGCTGCTCTAGAGAACTAAGTAATGCCATGTGCATCCTCAATCTGCCCCTTCTCCCTGAAATTGCGCATTGCAACTTAGATTCTTCTAAAAAAACGTGCTCGCTCGTTCCAGCGCGGTGGTTGGGGAAAGCATCTTGTGCAACGAGCGGGATACGTCGATTACCACCTCGCATGATTTGCCGCGCTCGCTACGCTCGCGTAACAAACTTCATGCTTTTTGGTATTTGACGCTGTAACCCGCTTGTTGTAAAATCTACTATTACCTGCAATGGATGACCCTTGCATCGTTACGAGATTAAGGCCTGTTACAAAAACTAAAATTATGAAAAAATACACGATTAAATTTCAATTAGCTGAATCAATTTCCTGATATAATTTTAAGCAATAAAAAAAAGTTTATGAAAATCTGTTCATATTGTCACTAATAAAGGGAATCTTTAAGTGAATGCAAAATTACCAGAACTCTCAACTGGGATTGAACATATTAGCCGATTGTTTACTATCTTTTGTAATCTTCTCGTCATTATCTAATAAAGCTGATTCAGCCTATCAAAATTCAGTTTATTAATATTTTAACAATTTTTCATTTTTCTCAGTCAGCTCTAATCCTCTAACAATGAGAAAGTCGCGCAAAGCAAGGAACCGCCTGCACGACATGCAATCAAGTGTCCCCCCTGGGTTCCAATATTGTGAATTGTACTCTGGCAGCCCTGCTGCTCCCCAAAAAATAACCAGCAAGTATGAGCACCGTCCCTACACTGTGTTGCCGGTTTCTGCCGCAAAAACAAGAACATTTGCCGAAAAAAGCGCTCTCTCTATGCACATTCGCATGCCTTTAGATTATTTGGTAAAAATATTACATCAAACCATTCATTTTTTTTGTCGACATATTTTGTATTATTCTAAACATTCAAGTACCTTAAGGCATTCCAAAGAAGGGTCATTTTCTACATATATTCGCCACTAACTAATGTCGGGGCCATAAGCCAACACCCCTCACAATTGTATTGCAACTGGCTTCTGAGGAGGCTCCGAATTTTAAATTAAAAAGCGTCCGAAAGCTCAAAGTCTTCCGAATTCAACTATATGGACAATTTCATCTCAGAAAAAAAACAGGATTTTTTCTCCACCTTTTTCAAGTTACGACTTGCACTTGTTCCTAAAACGAGGTCAAGGTTAAAAAAATTCGAAAAAATTCCTAAATATTCTCAAGACACTTCTTAATGCAATAAATTTTTCAAAATTTCGAAATATTTATTCATTTACTTTTTATTGGAATTTATTTACAAATACTTCATCTACTTGAGAAGAAATGAAGGTAGTAAGGCGTTCGATAGGGCTTATACATTTGCAGTTCGTGATGCGACTGCAATTCAATAATTAAATTCTTCGTACGTGGAAGGCATAGCAGGAGAAGTGGTAGAAAAAAGTACCTTTTAAATGAGAATACGAGCAGTGCATCCCGTAGCAAGTCAACTCTGTTCAGAAGATGTGACTGAAGGAGGAACGGACGAACCAACGACTTGAAGCTACAATTCACAGAGTTAACACAGGGCTATATGAAATTGTATTTCTAACCGTAAAATCCTAAGGCCTTGATACAGCCCTGCATTCAGCACTCACATCTGGTGACCAGAGTTGGCTTACTCCTGGAATTACTATTGTCATCAATATTATATTTTTTCTAACACTTATCCTGCAGGGCCTCCCATGCGCCAAGACTTCCATGCGCTAAGTCCACAAGACTACGCATGTAGAGTCATCAAGCGGCTTCCTATCTTCACTCGTTCTCGAGATAAGGGATTTGTGAATGAATACTGTAAAAAGAAGATTTTCAAATATTCCAGAATTTTAGAAAATTTATTGCATTCTAGAATATTCAAAAAATGCCTGAAAGGTTTTTAAGATTTTTCCTAATGTCGGCATCGTTTTGAGAATAGGTGAAAGTGGAGCCTTGAAAAAGTTGAATGAAAAATTCTGTTTTCTGGGATGTTTGACCTTCTAACTATTCAGTCAATTTTTCAAGATACGAGTGTCCATATTGTTGAATTCGGGAAACTTTGTGTATTCAAATTCTTTTTATTAAAAAAACGTATATTATTTTGGAGTGAGTTGCTATCAAATATAGTAAGGGTCCCCGAATGTTGGCTCCGGCATTAGGCCTTAAACTCTCACTCGGCGAAACAAATGACACCGTCTATTACATAACGCAGCCACACAGAAAAAATCGTTTTTCAGGCCTTAAGGTCAGACCATGTTGACTATATGTTTTTTGGGTCGCTGAATCCGAATCCGAGGTCCAAAAAATCCCAGCACGTCAGGGTTCTGACCTAACCTCATAAAACCTCATAAAATTTTATTTTTTCAATTCCGGGGGTAAGACCATGTTTATTATATGTTTTTGGGGTCGCTGAATCCACATCTGAGGTCCAAAAAACCCCAGCACGTCAGGGTTCTTACATCACCTCATAAGACCTCATAAATATTTTTTCAAGTCTGGGGGTCAGACCATGTTTACAATATGTTTTTAGGGCCGCTGGATCCGAATCCGTGGTCTAAAAAACTTCAGAACGTCCGGGGTTTGATTTTCAAAGAAACTCGTGAAATTTATTCATCCGACTTACGTGTGACTGCCACTCAGAGAAATGCCCTCTTGTAACAAAAGGAGGTTTCTTGACCTAAATGGAATTTCCTGTCAAATTTAAGGTTGAGAGGATTCAGACACGGATTCGGATCCAGCGACCCCAAAAACATCTAGTAAACATGGTCTGACCCCAGGACTCGGAAAAAAGTGTTATGAGGTTTTTTGAGGTTGTGTCAAAACCCTGACTTGTTGGGGTTTTTTGGACATAAGATTCGGATTCAGCGAGCCCAAAAACAAATAATAAACATGGTCTGAGCCCCGGGCCCGAAAAACGATTTTTTTTGTGTGGCTGTGTAATGAATGGATACTCGCCAAAATACTTCTGAAGTTGATGAGATTATATTCCGAAACGCAACAATCATAATCACTGTAGTTCAAATTTTTCAGATGCCCGTTAGATCCTTCAATTTTTCCGAGCTTCACACCTGACGGAAACGCTTTGCAATCAGTCTACGAGGCATTTAGGTTTACTGAATCTTATGGTGTAATCTTCCAATGCAACGTCAAGTACTGTCTCGGACCCTGTGAACCGGTAAGAAGATATTTCAAACATTGAAAAAAAAAATTTAACGAATAATATCTATTTCGTAAATACAAGGTAAAAGTTAAGGTGAAAGTAGTAATAAAATGTTTCATCTTTGAAATTCCTTTGATAAGTTTATTTTTTGAATCTAGGTATGGAGACATCAAACTTTTGGTAATCTTGTTCTCAGTCTTACTTTAATCCTCAATAGAGATATGCAACTAATTTTTCAACACAATTAATTAGGTCGGGTCATCCGTTTGTCGGGCCAGCCCGTGAGCTCGACCCAAACCGACTGTAGTCCGAGGAAATTACCTCGAAAAACGTCGATTTCCGGAAAAAAAGAAGACATTTTTTTCTTGATAATTATGTCTGTGAAGGCATCAGAAATGAATATCAAAAAAGTTTCCTATCGGCTCGCTTACGCATACATCCCTAGCCTCGAAAAATATTCCCTAGACTGGTAGTAGCTCTGGTTTTTGGCTATTATTCACGAAAGGGTGCATTGGAGAACAAAAATAAATAAAAGTGAAAATATTCAAAATAGATTTTGCAACAAAAAAGGTTCTGTACACTTTGGCTGCAGAGCCCATAGTTCATACGTAATCAGCTCTAGGATAAGGGGGGGGGGTGCGTTTAGGCTATTGCACGAAAAGTACTCGCGCGCTTAGTTTTCGGCTGATAACATGCAAATGGGTAGCTTTTCGAGAAAAAAAATACATAGAAGAACATTCGTACAGCAGAAAATTTAATTTCAGGAATAATGAATGTATTTTACAATGCCTACATCAATTGTTATTTTGTTGAAAATATTGCTCGGAAATAACATCTCCTTTTGTTGATTAAATTTTGAATAATGTTTGTGGCAGTTGAATAGTGCTTCATGGGACTATTTAAAAAGTTTTGACTTTGAGAATAAATATTCCGCACATAATAATGTATCTAATCTTTAATTATATCCTCTTAAACATTAATGATTTCTTCTTTTGCATTAAGGAAACCTTATCCTTGGCAATTAAGGCACATAACTAAACATCTTGAACCAGCTTTTGTACATCCACATCGCTTTCCGCACATCATTTTGCACGAGTAAACAATCAAATTCATAAGGCTTGCTGGAGCTGGTGCTTCGGTTGTGTAAACGGGTGATAAGCTGTTACTACTTTTTTCTCTTCTTTCCCAGTTAAGTTTTTTATGATCCAATCCGCGTTGTCAAATATATACTGAAACTAGGACTTGATGTCTAAATCAGGTTTCCAAGATTAAACAGCAGATGCTTCGAGTATCATGACATTCTTGTAGCTTGAACAGAAGCCCGAAGGTGCAACTACATTTAGAATAGTTTTGTATGCAACTCTTCTAAATAGAAAGACCGCCAGAGAAAGCAATACGCAAGAAAAAAATGAACGAGGTATTTTTGCAGGAATTATGGCATGAACGACAGCTATAGACTTCTTTTGCAGTGTTTCAGTATCAGTGTTTTTACCCTCTACGATAAATGTATCTAAAAATGTACGCAGTATTGGCATAACTGAAGCATTTGCTTCACCCACAAAGTGCTTGACACCTGGGAGTATTTCAACACATATAAGCACCGATATTTGCGAATTAAGGACTGATGATGTCTGGTGACCGTCTTGTTACCATTCAGCAATGGTACGTGACTAAGTGACAAATATCTTACCCGGAGGTCCGTGGGTCCGTCTACTAGTCGGTCAGTCGTTTCAAACCTCTCTAATGTATCGGTTATGGGCCCAGTGTCGGTAACCGAAAAGTCGGTGTCTAAATGTCAGTGTGAAGTGCTCATCACGGATTAAGTGAACAGCTAAAATTTTTAAGTGTGAGTTCAAGTTTTTCGTGTCATGAATTGACATTGATCAAAATAAAGAAAAAATGTCAGGCAGATTGCGTGTGCTTGTCGACAAGTTGAGTGGCGAGAACTACGAAATTTGTAAATATAAAGTGGAAGAAGCGGATGAAGCTAAAAAGAAAGCATGGACTGAAAAGGACAACAAAGCTCGTGCTACAATTGGTCTTTTGGTGGAAGATAATCAACTTGTACACATAAGGAATGCAAAAAGTGCAAAGGAAGCTTGGAATGCATTGCAGAGTTATCATCAAAAGGCAACGTTATTAAGTAAAATATTTCTGCTGAAGTGTGTATGCAGATTGACGATGTCTGAAGGTGGTAACATGGAGGATCGTATCACTGAAATGCTGGACCTTGTAAATAAATTGACGGGACTCGGAGAGGAATCAAAGGACAATTTAGTAGCGGCAATGTTACTCAGCAGTTTACCGGATTCATATAGTGCATTGGTTACAGGCTTGGAAAGATGGTCAGAACAGGATCTTACTCTGGAATTCGTTAAGGGCAAACTAATCGACGAATACAAGAAAAGAAAATTGACCGAAAAAGCAGAAGAAAGCAACGAATCGGTACTGAAGGCATCTGCGAAAGGAAAAGACTCAAACATTCCAACATTCCGTTAGATCCAGGATACATGAAGTCAAGAGAAACCGAAACTTCTATGGAAACAGCGATGAATATCAAATGCTAATCGGGGCATTACTGTACGTGGCTGTCAACACTCGACCCAATATCGCAGCTAGTGTTACCATTCTGAGTCAGCATAACCAGGACCCGGCAATGACTGATTGGACGGAGGCGAAAAGAATCGCTCGTTATTTGAAAGGAACCAAAGATGTTGAACTAAAGCTTGGAGGACAGGATGCTGTTAAAAGACTAATTGTATTTGCGGACGCGAATTGGGCAGAAGATAAATCTGACAGAAAATCAAATAGCGGTTATTTATTTCAACTTTACGGAGCATCTATAAGTTGGGCATGCGAGAAGCAAACTTGTGTTGCTTTATCGTCAATCGAAGCTGAATACGTCGCACTGGCGGAAGCATGCCAAGAAGGAGTTTGGATTCGACGACTATTGGAAGATATGCAACACAAACAGCAAGGATCAACAGTTGAATATGAGGAGAATCAAAGTTGCTTAAAATTAATCTACACAAGAAATGCAGTCATCGTACGAAACATATAGATACCAAGTACCAAATCAAATGCCTGCAGATTTATTGACAAAGCCGCTAAATGGAACCAAGCTAGGATCTATGCTTCAGATGTGTAAGTTATCTCATCAATAACACCGCAAATATCGTTGAGGAGGAGTATTGGAGTATTTCGACACATATAAGCACCGATATTTGTGAATTAAGAACTGATGGTGTCTGGTGACCGTCTCGTTGCCATGCACCATGTGACAAATATCTTACCCGGAGGTCCGTCGATCCGTCTACTAGTCGGTCAGTCATTTCAAACCTTTCTAACGTATCGCTTTTGTTTTTTATGTATCTTACGCTTTGACGTTATTTTTAAAGAAACCTGACTTTTATACCGAATACGTTTTACTTCCTTTTTGTTATAACTAACACTATATGTTCCACTGATGTCACGATTCTTATACGTTTTTCTTCTCCGTTGTCTGTTTGGCTCGTATAGCAGCTGTTGATGACTTTAAATCCTGACCCGCAAGAGCAAAAAATTGCTCTTTTGGCTCGCATTTTCGCAAACATTACTGAATTCATGAGAAAAATTGAGGAATGCCTAATGTATCATTGGTGACAGACAAAATTATAAATTATACAGAATAACCAGCTCTCAAGGACTTTATGCATGATGTAAGTGCTTCAGTTGTACCAACGTTGCGTGCATTTTTGAATACAGTCATCGTATAGGGTAGGAAAACTGATACTGAAACATTAAAAAAAAAGTCTATAGCCTTCGGTCATGCTATAACTGCAGCAAAAAGACCTTGCTAATTTCGTTCTTGCGTATTAATTTCTCTGGCTGCATTTTTTGAATAAGTATCAATACATTAATAAAAATCAACGTAATATGAAATTGAACATGATTGTTCTATAGGGTGTATCGAAAAAATTGAATATTTTGCTTCTGTTCTTGGGTAGGGCTAAAAAGTTTCTGGCAGGTTATATGTCAAAATAGGGAATAATAATAAATTTCTCATCGCCAATGGTTGAAAAATGATTGTTTCTGAACAGAGTAAGCCGTAAAACATGCATATTATATACTTGTTCAGTATAGACCCAATGAAAAAATGACCTGTGTTCGCGCGTTCATTCGTTATAGTGACAGATGATCGTAAAATTCACGAATTATATTATATATTTTTAACTATTATAAGCTCAAAAATGACTATTTCTGATTCGGATAAGCGGTAAAAAATGCATATTATATCCACATATACATACACCTGCAATTGTAACTATTCCGAATTAAAAAATGGTTATTTCTGATCCTGATAAGTAGCAAAGAAAGCATATTGTATCGACATGCTTATGTGCTTATGTTAAAGTGACAGATGATCGTAAAATTCACAAAATATTAGACATATACTGAATTATTAGAAGCTCAAAAATAAAGGGACAAATATAACCATTTTTGATTGTTTTATTTGCTGGAGGGAGGGGGTGACTGGAGAGCACAGAAACACTGGTCGTTGAGATACCTCTTTTATTGCTTGAAACCACACTACACGGTACACTGCACTACAGGGTTATGCGTCCGCGTTGGGTAACACTCGACGAGTATCTACACTGAGTAACTACACTTTGTGGCTACCGCGTAGCCACACACGCGCCGACATACGTCCGTTCGGGGCGACGTGGGAAGAGTAACTGCGGGAGTAGACGCGCAACAGTCGACGAGAGGGACTTCGACGGCCCTCAAGTGGCGCCCTCTATTGGAGACGAACCGAAAACCAAACATACCGCCCGCCTCGTTCCTTGAAAGATTATCTGCAAGCCGCCCGCCGTAAGGCCGAATTTCCACGCTCTGATTCGACTGAAGTCGCTGATGACGCCGCTTCGCGTTTAACAATATGCGCTCATTTATTCTGACTTGACGGTCATGAGAGGCACCTACTGGTGCGTGGGCTACATGCCGCTTAGCAACCCCGGCTTATGCCGTGCTAAACTCAAAGGAAACCCACAAAAACCTTTGAGAAAGTTGCAAGTCGATCAATGTCAATTACAATCTTTAACCTTGTGTCTCGTAGTAGTGTTCGTATGATTTAGTTTCGCATTAGAGTGACGGGCGCGATCCAACCGCAGGGATCAAACAATTTCACAAGGGTGTCGAAAATGGTGCGCCTAGTCGGACTATGCGAGTAAATCTCGGGGGAGGCAGATGGACCCAATCACTCAGCGGATTCCAGCAAACGCCGAGCTCGTTGGTGATGCCATCATTGCAAAGTTGAAGGCAGGTCGGGCGAAGACGGTCTTCTTCTGCCGAATCGGCTAGTAGCTCCAGTCAATTGGCGATCCATTTGTGGAGAGGAAATCCGCCGATAAGTTGCTCCTGTAGCTGCCTCGCTTCTCGAAGGCTACTGCATTCCGTCGATAGGTCGTAGACAAAGCGATCTTTGAAGAGAATTGGGGCAGGAGTCAGAGCCGACTGTCGGTAGTGTACGACTTGGTTATTCCCACGGGCACTCAATACAATGCGTTGCCGATCGATGTCCTGTTCGTTCACCGCAATCTGCCGATGCATCAGACAGGATTCAGCGCCGCAATCACGCCTGTGGCGTCTCCAACGAATTAGTCCGTGGCTTGACTTGATTTGCAATTTGGGCCCAGCATGAAGTCTGTCATTGAGACTGTGGCCAGTAGACGTAGATCTAGATGCATTGAAGATTACTCTCAGGCGGCGATGATGATCTCCCCGTTGCCATGCTCCGTGATGTGGCATGTAGTAAGTTAGGCGAGCGTTCGCGCGCAGCTCGGTCTGCAGGAACAAAGGGCAAACGTCGGCTCCATGGTGGAAGATTGACAGCTCAAAAATGGCGGAACCGTGGGTCGGCGAGATTCAGTCCTTGCCATTTGTTGTCTTCCTGGGAACTGTTGAGCAGGCAATTATTGCTGAAGAGACAAGTGTCGCGACAAGTGCCCCTGAGGACTGATTTGCTGCGATTTCTGCTGAGTCATCGGTGGACCAGTCATCAGTTGTTCTTGTTGTGAAGCGAGAGGCTGTTGCTAAGTCGTCAGCTGAATTTGAGTGATCTGGGAGTAACTCTGCTGAGGCGACGCCTTCAGTGTCTGCTGCTGAATATGATGTTGATTCCGAAGAGTGAAATTCTGCGACTGCTGCTGCTGTCCTATCCGGACTTTCATCTTTTGGTTGACCTGCTGATTCATTGTTGGTTGATCTGGTCAGACTGTTGATTTGTCAGTTTAGACTATCGATGTGGCCGATTAGTCTGTTGATTCATCTGCTTTGCAGCTCCTGCATCTGATTCTGCAGGGGACTCTTCATCTGCATGATACTATCAGCTGAAGGCCCAGTTGCAAAAACCTCCAATTGTCGTCCAAGCTCTCCGAGAAGGAAGGCGCTGTGTCAGTGCCCATTGGCTCTCCGATGTTGTGAATAAACAGGCATGTGGTATGCCTGACGGCTGAGGATTGCTGAATGACTTGCACTGCCTGTGGATGAGCAGCCATCGTTGTGGTTGTTGTTCCACCCTGTGTGGACACGACGTTGTGTTGTTCATTGGCCGACTGCTATTATTGTTGGGCTGACTGCTGCTGAACCTGCGTCGATGCTCGTAGATTTGAGTGCGTGCACTGACGGAAGCACTCTCGATGTCTGCGTAGGAGATGCTCCCTCGTAGTCCGCATCTGGAGGCTGATGGATGAGTCCCATACGATTCTCCTTGAACGCCGGTGCCCAGGTGTCCAATCAGTTGCGGATTTTCCAGGATAGTTGCGGCAAATCGTCGCTAAACGTCACTCAGCTCGAGAGTTGATGAAGCAGAGACAGTGGGTCAAATGCCGCCCGCCAATGCGCCATAATCAATGAACAAAGGCAAAAGGCGGTGAAGTATGTGCACGCGTGTGCGCATGCGTAGAATTAGATAAAATGGTGAATGTAAGGAGCTAATCAACAAAGGCAGCAATAAAAGGATTTTCAAAGAATGTGGTAGGGAGGAGATGCTGTTTGACAAGTGACAAGAACCTTGTTTAGATGGTTTGGTCATGTTGAGAGAATGAAGCGAGAACGACTAACGAAACATGTGTGTCCAAGGAAAGTGAATGGCAGCGTATCCAGAGGCAGATCGCGGAGAGAATGCTGGAAATAAGTAAATGAGACTCTACGTCGACAAGATATCAAAAGCCATAGAAACACAAGAGCATGCCTGAGAAGATATATGGATTTCGAAGAGGCGGAAGTTGTATGCCAGAAAAGGGATGTGAGGAGAGAAATGATTACGAACTGTGTGACGAAAAGTTTTTGTTGTGTGATTGACGCCTGAAATGAATGATCTTGGATACTAATGTGGCATCGTGAAGAGCTTTGCTTATTGAACGTGATTGCAGTGAAGAGTGTCAATCTTACTATGGAATTATCAGTCAGTTTGTGTATTTCTGTGTGAACTGTGAAGCATGATGATTTTTGAAGCTCTTCGTTTGAAGTTATTGCTAGCGAGATTGATCAGTAATTGCGAGTTACACTGTTCCTAATTTTATGATAACAATAACAATGGTGAATGACCAACACAGAAATAATATATGACTATGAATGAGACCCGAAATATGGTATACCAAATCGAAATTATACATCTACATAAACTTGTCCAAAAAGAATAAAATGTGTAATAATATAACAATCTACAATATGCATATACCTCCATGACACTTGTAATGTACATAGAACGCACATATCCCACAATAGATGTCTCGATAGTAGCACTATAATTTCTTTAAGAAAGAAAGAGATATAGGCATGCATGGGCGAATTTTCGACCGAAACCAAACCAAAGAAAAAAGATCCAATTGTGAATATGAATAGATACATGATATGTCAAGCATAGACATGAACATCCACATAAAGCCATCCATGAAATGAAAGTATATAGTGAGATAGCAATATACGACCTATATGACGTCTATATATGCACACCTGCCCCCACAATATACACATACCCCTTGGTAAATATCTAAGTAGTAGAGTTATAATTTCTTTAAGAAGGAAGGAGATATAGGTATGCATAGAAGAATTCTCGACCGCGTGTGATCGAGGGTGTGAGAGTTCAAGCAGAGGAAAAGTGTATAAGATTGGGTGAATTATAAAAGCTGCAGAAATCATGTAGTCACATTAATAAGAAAACCAAAGGGAATCAAAGATATAGATCAACTGAACACAAAATTAACCAGAGAGGAATGTGGAAAATAGTCCAAGAGTTTGACAGGACAGTCTAAAACATTATAGATCAGGTGACATTTGTAGATGCTGCACAGAAGATTGAGCAAGAGATTGCCGAAAATTCACGGGATACCGCACAGAAAGTGCTCAAGAAATTATTGAATCAATGCGTAACAGTAATTCTGTGAACTTGAATTTAACAGGTTATGAAATGAATGATTTGAACAAAGAAACACAGCAGCTCTTGATGAAATAATAAGTAAGATGGCAGATAAGGAAGGGAGCGAGAATGGAATAGATGCATCCATGTTCATAAAACGCCATATACAATGCCAATCGTAACAGTAATAATATTGAGACCACTAAAACAATAAAATCAATAAGGGAGGAATAAGGGGGAAGAGGAGGTAGTGAAGTATCTGCAAACGCGTTTTGCGTGCGTAGAAGTATAGAAATGGCGAATTATTAATAAAGTAATATATAAGTCCGAATATGATATGTGATGTGAGATGTGCTATGTGCGATATGCGATATGCGACATGAGGAATGCTCTCGACCGTGAGTGGGAGATTGCGCGGGAGAGAGAAAGAGATAGCTGTGCGTAGGACAGATTCGATCGCCTCTCCCGCGATATGAGTGATGCTCCCGACCGTGAGTGGGAGATTGTTCGGGAGAGAGGCAGAGATCTGTGCATAAAACAGATTCGACCGCCTCTCCCGCGCTATGAGTGATGCTCTCGACCGTGAGTGGGAGATTGTTCGGGAGAGAGGCCGAGATCTGTGCGTAAAACACATTCGACCGCCTCTCCCGCGATATGAGTGATGCTCTCGACCGTGAGT
>CAKNXH010001593.1:43991-62521 GCA_932178445.1 Andricus quercusramuli
TCGACCGCCTCTCCCGCGATATGAGTGATGCTCTCGACCGTGAGTGGAGATTGTTCGGGAGAGAGGCCGAGATCTGTGCGTAAAACAGATTCGACCGCCTCTCCCACCCCCCGCTCTCACGCCCATTGTTCGTGATGAAGATGCGTAATGAAGATGCACTTACATGACGACGACTGCCGTCGACTTACGCTTGATGGATCCTGGTCTCCGCTTCCACTGTCGGCTAGCCGAGCTGCACAGGCGGCAGCGCGTCGGGCTTGTAGTCGGAAAGCTGCGGGCTTGACTCTTGCTGACGACACCGGATGACTCCTAGTCTCTGCCTCCCCCGACGCCACGATCACCTCCCTGTCGTAGCTGCATCCGGCTCGAAGGACCAATGTTTTATTTGCTGGAGGGAGGGGGTGACTGGAGAGCACAGAAACACTGGTCGTTGAGATACCTCTTTTATTGCTTGAAACCACACTACACGGTACACTGCACTACAGGGTTATGCGTCCGCGTTGGGTAACACTCGACGAGTACCTACACTGAGTAACTACACTTTGTGGCTACCGCGTAGCCACACACGCGCCGACATACGTCCGTTCGGGGCGACGTGGGAAGAGTAACTGCGGGAGTAGACGCGCAACAGTCGACGAGAGGGACTTCGACGGCCCTCAAGTGGCGCCCTCTATTGGAGACGAACCGAAAACCAAACATTGATTTTGTGATAGTTGAAAATGTACAATATTTCGTCAATTTTACAATTATTAGTGTCACTTCAACATGAACGCGCGAACACAGTACATTTTTCCTACGATTTCGTGAATATTACGGTTATCTGTCACTTGAAGATGAACGCCTGAACACAGTACATTTTTGCATTGGGTCGATACGAAGCAGGTGCAGATGCGAATACAATATGAACTTTTCACCGCTCATTCGGATCAGAAATAACTATTTTTGAGTTTGGAATAGTTAAAATTGTCTAATATTTTGCGAATTTTACGATTATCTGTCAATTTAACATCAACGGGCGAACACAGGACATTTTTTCATTGGATCTATACTAAGCAGGTATATATGTGGGTATAATATGCATTTTTACAGCTTGTCTGGAGCAGAAGCTACCATTTTTGAGCTTTTAATATTTGAAAATATCTACAATTTCGTGATTAAAGATGACCATTTTCGAGCTTTTAATAAATAAACATATCTACGATTTCGTGAATTTTCCGATTATATGTCACTTGATCCTGGACGCCCAAACACAGGACATTTTTCCATTGGGTCTATACTAAGTAGATATATATATGAATACAACATGCATTTTTTAAGGCTTATGCGGATGAAAAATAACCATTTTTATGCTTTTAATAAATAAACATATCTACGATTTTGTGAATTTTACGGTTATCTCTCACTTGAACATGAACGCCCGAACACAGGACATTTTTCCATTGGGTTCATACTAAGCATGCAGATACAATATGCATTTTTGACTGCTTACGCGGATCAGAAATAACTATTTTCGAGCTTGGAACAGTTAGAAATGTCTAATTATTTGCGAATTTCACGATTATCTGTCAATTTTACATGAACGCGCGAACACAGGACATTTTTTCATTGGATCTATACTAAGTAGGTGTATATGTGGGTACAATATGCATTTTTACAGCTTATCCGGATCAAAAATGACCACTTTTGAGCTTTTAATAGTTAAAAATATCTACAGTTTCGTGATTAAAGATGACCATTTTTGAGCTTTCAATTGTTGAAAATATCTACGATTACGTAAATTTTACGATTACCTGTCACTTGAACATATGGACGCCCAAACACAGGACATTTTTTCATTGGGTCTATACTAAGTAGGTACATGTGTGGATACACTATGCCTTTTTTGCGGCTTATCCGAAACCACAAATTACAATTTTTGAGCTCTCAATAGTTAAAAATATCTACGATTTCGTGAATTTTATGATTATCTGTCACTTTAACATGGACGCCCGAACACAGGACATTTTTCCATTGGATCTATATTAGGCAGGTGTATATGCGGATACAATATGCATTTTTACCGCTTATCCGGATGAAAAATAACCATTTTTAAGCTTTTATCAGTTAAAAATATCTACGATTTTGTGCATTTTGCGATTATCTGTGACATTAACATGATAGCGCGACCACCGAACATTTTTTCATTGAGTCTATACTGAGTAGGTATATATGTGAATACAATATGCATTTTTTACGGTTTATCCGGGTCAGAAATAACTCTTGTAATTTGCATAGTAGGGAGTTGTATTTTGGCTGAAATTTCTTGGAAAATTTTAACAAGTACAATAGGGTAATAATTAACTATGCCAAGTTGAAAATTCAGTAATTTTTAAGTGATATTGCTAGGAGATTAATTAATGGAAGTGTCAGTAAGAGGTTACAGCACGTTGGTATTGTTGAGTGGTCCAGCTATACAGAAGCTTTGAAAGGGTCTATTACTTATTTATAGGTAGAGGCAGAAACTTCTGAGTGAACTTTTAATGTGACTCCTTCCTCACATTTACATCAAAGGAGCAAAGTTTGGTGATAATTCATACCCGTGTTTGCAATGTGTCAATGCGATGGACCGGTGAAATCTCAATACTTTTTGTTGGACGGATCGGCTCAATGACGACCTGCTAGATTGCTACGATACCAGTATAGCCCCTGAACGAACAGGTTACACGGCATGACTGCCAGGCTCTGTGCTGCGAGAAGCACCCAGAGCTTTCGCACTTTTCACGACCACGTCTGCGAAAGCGTGCTGAAAAACTCCGAAAAAGGGGCTATGTAAGCGGAGCGAGTACTCTACCGCAGCCAGAACAAGCCAGAAGCAGATAAGAGAGGCAACACTGAAAACATTTGCGGACAGGCATCCAATAGAGGAAGAGCGATGCTTCAGGACACGGAGAAAAATCTACATCTTGGTTTCTTTGAAGCCCAAAGATCAGGCTGAACTGAATGACGAGCTTCGTGGGGATTTTTTCGAAGAATCCAATCTCTGGACTGTCAATTATGGTGTGTATAATGCAGCGAGAGCTTTGGCGAATGCTAACCGTAAAACAAAACCAACGGCTCACTACATAACATCTGGCAGGAATTTCACTGCCAAGGTTCCACAGTTCGCGTGTGAACTGCGGATCCGTTATGACACACTTGATAAGTCAAAGCTGCTTAACATCAGGCAGCATATTGTTGACAGAATACGGGTACTTTCTAATGCTTGGAGAAGTCTAGAGTTGAGGGAGAAGTGTGTCAGAGAAAACCGACAGATTTTCGCTGACCCATCTCGACTCTTCCAAGATCCTCAGGTTACTGTCGAAGGTCGTAGGTCGTAGCATTTTAGAGAGAAATCTACAAAGTCCAGCATCCACTTAAAGAAGGCTCAAAGAACATTAATAGCTTCAAGGAACAGTACAATGCCCTCATAACACATGAGGAAGAATGCCCACCTATCACTACCAAGGAGGTGAAAAATGTATAAAGAGACATGAAGAAATATTCAGCTCCAGGACCAGATGGTATCAGGACCTTCTGGTGGAAGAAGTTTCCTTCAACCCACCAGCATCTGGCCTGCATTTTCACCTCATATGTATATATATATATATATATCTGAAGTCTGAACACACCGTGAAAGATCTTCACAGCTATCACAAATAATAGGATTGTTCGGACAATCAGACTTGTGTGGCGAGAAATGTACGAACAACGCGGCTTAGAGAAAGGCGTAGCAGGATGCCGGGTGAACCTGCTCATCGATAGATGTGGCTGCAAAGACGCAGCATCCTACTAGCGCTTCCTATTGATGGCCTGGATTGATTACCAGAAAGCTTTCCATTCAAACTCCCATAGACTTATCAACTGTGTGTTGAAAAGCTTAAAGGTTCATCCGCTCATCGTGAGATGCATAGAGAGATTGATGCCACTTTGGAAAACCAGATTTACTATCTCATCTGGAAAAAATTGTGTAACAACTGACACTGTCCCCTTTCAGAGAGGTGTCTTTCAGGGTGGCACCCATGAGCTCACTCCTCTTTTGCCTCACATTATTGCCACTATCTCTCGCTATGCTAAAAATAAAGAGCAACCACACTTGACTCTAAGGATTGTCGAAGAATACAATCAGGGGATTGAAATAGAATTTGTGTTAGAAAAACGCGCCAAGGTTCATTCGAAGCGAGGAAAACTTAATGGCATCCCGGAAGACCCTGAGCCTAAAACTGTTCAAATCGTGCATTTGTTGATATTATTTGTTGATAAAGTTAACAAATTATATCAAATACCACATTTTCATGATCACATTTCACCTCGTTGCTCTGAACGAGCGATTTCGATGCATAAATAGACTTCACAAAAACATAATCCAGCATACTGGCTATTTGTTGCAAATATTTGATTATAACAAATAACTTGACATGTCAACCAATTTTTCTCCTTCCACCGTCCCTTGTGCAATGCATCAAACGTGAGGCTTGATGCCACTGCGAAAACTTTTCACGCCTCGAAAGATTTCTTGAGAATTTATTACGGAATTTTTTGAGAAAAAAGATTGAAAATCGGTGAATAATTGTGACCCACAGGTCACAATTATTCTCTAGATGCACAGTTGGGCTCGTGCACAGCGCGCGAGTATATTTCGCGTAATACGCCTAAACATACTACCACTCCTGGAGCTGATTGCACCTTTTCGTAAATAATAGCCAAAAACCAGCGGCACTATCAGTTTAGTAGGGGATGTTTACTGAAGCTAGGGGTTAAATTAATTTTTTTGATTTATTGAGAAAAAAGCTCGCAGGGCTATAAAACACCTTTAAGAGCTGAACAGAGTATACACATAAAACAATATACAAAGATATAGAAATATATAAATACATAGATGTAGAATCTAGAGTGCAGTGTACATATTGTTAGAACCCTGGTCTAATATTTAAAAAAAGTACATTTAACGACATTATTTGGTCAGAAAAAAGTAAGTGAGTTCATTCAAGTATATGCTGTAAGAAGTTACTTAAATCTTATATTAAGATGGCACTGTTGGTAAACTTATATTAAGATATAAGTAGACAAAATAAAAAACAATAACATTAGCACACCTCATGATAGAAAAACATGAATGAACAAAAAATAGTAAAGGAACTGAATATAATAAAAAGAGAAAACAAGATACAGGCTAATTCCACAGAGTGATATCAAATAAAGGTATACCCATAGATTTTAGAAATTGACAGAACATATTTCTAAATGCAAATACTGTGGGCGCATTACGAATATTATTCGGCAGTTCATTCCAAAGCCGTCTCCCTCTAATTACAAAAGATTTTTACATTAAACACGTTATATGAGGAGGTATTGCCAGGGTAAGACCTCTACCGCGCATCCCAGGCCGACCTGGAAGGTTCATATGATCCCGCAGAAACAATTCTAATAAATATACAGGCTTTTCATTTTTAAAGATCATGTCCAGCAAATCGCCCATAACATATTGTCTTCTATTCGCAATCGTCATAAAGCCAGCTCTCTCCCTATACTCATAAATATGATCGAATTTGGACAATTTATAGATAAAACGGATGTAGGCATTGAGAGCACGTTCAAGTTTATAGTTAAGGTCATCAGAGATTCCATCATATACCACACACGCATAATCAAAATAAGGGAGAATCAAGGCTTTAACAAGGCGGATTCGTGTATCTGTAGGCAAAGAGTCCCTACTCCGACTAAGCTGATGTAAAGTTCTGAAGGTTTTGCGTGATATTAGTTGAACATGCTTTTTTCAAGAAAGAGTCCTGCCCAACATCAAACCATGATCATTAACAGAATCAAAGAAGTCAATAGCAAAACCGTTCAAGTACAAAGGTGGGAGGGAATCCAGGACTTTAGATGGATTATGAATGGAGGATCCAACTAGCAAAGCAAATGGTTTTTGTGGATTGAGTTTCAAACCATTAGATACAACCCAGTTGTAGACGTTATTAATGTCTTCCTGGACCAAGAGGCCCAGAAAGATATATTTTGCTATCATCAGTATAAAAATTATATTTACAGTAGCGTAAGGCCGACGAAAAGTCGCAAGCGAACACATTAAACATTTTGGGGCCAAGTATAGAGCTCTGAGGAACCCCACTCTTCACCTCGTTCCAGTCAGAGCGAAGACCATCACTGTTTGCTACACATTGTAAGCGATTACTTAAGTAAGACTTGAACCAATTTATGGCACTGTTAGAGATATTAAGGTTTTTAATTTTTGGATTAAAAGGTCATGGTTAACCAGCTCGAACGCTTTGGAAAGATATAAAAATATAACAACCGTTATTTCATTTCTATCCATTGCAGCTTTCAAATCAGCACTGAATTTAAGGGAAGTAGTGATGGTACTGTGCGCCCTCCGGAATCCAGATTGGAAAGGATCAAGCAGGTTATGTTTATCGAAATATTCAGTTAGCTGATTATCCACTGATTTATCAAGAGGCTTGGCTAATGCACTGAAGATAGAGATAGGACGAAAATCTGTTAGACTTGAAGGACTAGTAATCTTAGGAACAGGGCGAATCAGTGCTTGTTTCCAAATATTGGGGAAATCCCAAGCTGTAGAGAACAATTGTAAAAATGAAGTAGAACAGGAAGTTCTACACACGGAGAGAAAGTTTAACCATTTCAATAGAGATATCATCAATGCCGATAGCCCCTCAGGTTATATTGGCAATTACTGGAAGCAGATAGTCAGCCTCAGTATAAGAGAAGTAAAAGTGAGCATCATCAAAGAGAGGTAATTCACTGGATAACAGAATAGTACCAATTGGCAAAGGCTCAATCAAGAAACGTTTCCCGAAATCATTTACCGGGTAGTTCTGATCACAGGTTTGTCTCTGAAAAGGAATAATTCCAAGCCCCCGAAGGACCTTCCAGATATTTTCATCCCTACTCTTGTCAACAATTGCATTATAGTTATATTTATTTTTAGAGTCCCTTATCTTAGTTTGAACCAGATTCCTAAGGACACGGAATTCCTTCCATCGTGCCAGGTCATTAGTCCTTGTAGCTTGACAATACTTTCTGTCTGTTTCCCTTCTGAGACTCTTAATCTCTTCCGATATCCACGGACATGTTTTTTTCCTCACCTGAAAATCATGTAATGGAGCAACTACATCGAATGATGAAATTAATATATTATTGAGTTTTTCTACCTTTGAATTTGAATTTCTATCAATTTTTTCTCCAATCAGCTTCAGAGAGCAGAGTAAACAATCTATCCTCATCAACCTTAGTTAGGTTTCTGAATTTTTTTAAACACGGGGCGACATTTATACTTGAATTTAAATTGTAATGTATTTGAATCAGATCACGGTTGGACGGGAAGGGAACAGGGTGTTGAGAATAATTTTGTACTTTAGTCAGAACTTGCACAGTCACAAGGTCAATCCAGGTGCTTGACATTCCAGAGTGGTGCATAGATCCATGTGGTACTATAGATAACCCAGCTAAATTGACCAAAGACGTAAGGTATTTTGATTGGTTGGAGCGTATGTTTAAGTTATTATTAAAATCGCCTGTAATTAAAGTGTTATAATTAAGCGTGCAATTAGAAAGCTCCGTCTCAAATTCATTACCAAATCCAGCATTAGGTGGTTGATATACAACCCCAAAAAGTAGACGTTCACGAGATTGAAAGACATCAATAAATAAAAATTCAGTGGCCGGTACAGTGGTTTCAGTATTGGCATGTAGGATCTTACACTTGAAATCATTATGGACATATACGCAGACCCCACCACCTCTACCAGACTCCCTATCTTTTCTGAAAAAAGTGAGTAATTATTAAGGCTAATATTTGACGAATCAAGTTGAGGCTAGAGACAAGTTTCAGATACAGCTATAATATGAAAGGATCTCTGACCAAAATAATCAGCAAACTCATCAAAATGTGCAGGCAGGGATTGAGCATTGACGTGACATATATTAAGAGAGGCCATCAAATCTTACAAGAAGGAGACAATGCCATATATAGGGCAACTTTCAAAAAAGAGCCCTGCAATAAAAGCTGATTAGCGTAAAACCTTCCAGGTCCGTAGAGCAGACCACTTGTTAGAAACATTAATGTTTAGAATGCAGGTGTGAAATGGGTTGAACCAAATATGATAATAACATATAGAAAAAAGTACCAAAAAGTGTACATAAGGAGTATACCTAAACAAGAATAACAGATGAGAAGTTGAAATTTTATCTGACTAGAGCGTCGTAATCTTATCAGCAAAATGAATTAATATACTAAGCAAGCATAACAGGGGAATCATAAAAAAAATAAAGTCATCTAACGCTCGCAAATGAAGCCCTTTCGAAATAAAAAAGATAAAGTGCATAATAATTTCCAATTTTCTAATGACAGCATTGAAACAATCCCATGTAGAAATTGCGATCGGAATTCGGAAGGGTCCTGGCTAGTTTTCCCCGTTTCTGAGCGGGCGCAGGTCGGGAAAAATAGGGAGGGCCAGACTAGCTCTGTAACGCTGTTTTAGCCAGGCACTATCTAGAATTTCTAGCGAGATCCTAACAGGAATACCCTTCAACCGCCCGTCTAGACCCTCTCTGTTTTCCGGTATGCTCATTATTCAGCTGTGATATAAATATATGTGACAAACTATTTTTCGACAACAAAATGATTATTTTTATTATTTTCCACTAAGTTTGACATACACAGCACAAATTCAACTGTTTTCCTTATGTTTCACGTATTAACAAAAAATTCGAACTTTATTTTAATCAAAGTAATTGTGAAAGGTGAAAAAAGAAATTACCTAAATTTTTTTGGTTATATTCACAAATCACATTCTGTTTATATAATAAATAGAATTTAACAAGACTACTACTTGAACTATATTCAGTAAAAAGTTACGTAATGTTATTTTAAATAAAAACACGTGTTTATAAGAGTTGAAAGCACGGATGCTTCAGGTAAAAATAAATTTCAGTTTGCTGTCACGTGTTGTTGAGGCAGCCATTCCTCTGTTTACTAAAACATGATTTAGTGCATACAAACTTCTGAAGATGGCACTGCATCATATATACTGCAGCACAATATTCAGGAAATTCGTCTGGGGTATGCTGACTAACGCCCGATCAGTGCCTGACTAGAATTTTTTGGTTCTTTTACCTAAATCAGGAACCAACTAAATCCCCGCTCAAATACAAGATTAGGGCCTAACTAGAGGCACATAGTTTTTTCTAGTCATAAGGAATAAAAAATCTTAGCAGTGCCTTGAAGGGTCCTGACTACTGCCCTAATTGAAATGGGGACAAATGGGGCAGTTTCTACATGGGATATAGGATATGTAGAGTAATAAAATGAATAACCATCAGTCAGTAAGATAAAATTACTGCAAACCATATTCCCCACGATCTCAATCGGGAATATTTTTTTCTTACGTTGAAATTATTGTAGAGAATCCAAATCCTGAATCTGAGCAGGAAAAATTCTCGGCGCACCATCAGATTTACGGTAAAAAATCTTGCCCCCAGCAATCCACAGGTATCTGATTTTGTTGTTTCTTCTTAGTTCCAGCGCAGCGCTGTAGATCTGCCGGTTAAACTTAGTGAGCGAGTCCCTGATGTATAATGCTCGGTCTTTGCTCCAACCAATGAGTTTTGTCGAAAGACCACGCTTTTTTTTACCAAGTTCCAGTAAGTTCTTACAGGTAGCTTGTGAGTTAAAAGTGGCTATTACAATAGGTGGAAGCGAAGGTCTAGAAGCAGTATAATTTGCAAATCTGAGCCTCTACACAGTTGTCAGATCCTCCCTAGTGAGGGGTAGAAGCGATTTGACAGATGGTAGCTGAAAGGTCCTCCCCCTCCTTCACTGGCAAACCATGGAACTCTAAAGTCTTGCAGAGAGCAGCCTGCTCTAGATTATTGCATTTTAGGGTTAAAGATTCTACATGAGATTTCAGCAGCGACTGTCTATCCTGCAAATTCTTTGACGACGTAAGAGTTTTGTTGCCATCAGAAAACTTTGAAGCGGTTGTTTTCTCTAGTACAGAAATGCGCTTAGTGTTTTTGATATCATCCTTCATTCCCTCGATAGAAGTGTCAAGAGATTTATTGAAGGTGGTCTGATCATACCTAAATGCCTCAAACAAAGCTTTCATCTGCGACAGACCCGCCTCATGACATTTCGTCACCGCTTCGACAATAGCTACCTCAACTTCAGGCACCGGAACCACTGATCAGCTGTTGAGGAAGTGTTGGACGGTTTACGAACATGCCGAGAATTAGAAGAATTTTCCGATAGGGTGGTCACTGAACAGCTAGAATAATACCAAACCTTATCCTTTTTTTTAATTCTCGATAGCGCTTTGCTCGACAGTTTCAGGCAATTCGGGTGCGTCAAAGCAACACACTTTGTACAAGCAAGTGAGTCAGCGACCCCTCTTGTGATTAACTCGTTACACACTAAATGCTACACAATTTTAAAGTGCCAATGTCCACAACAATAACTAAGAAACACAAAAATCACTATTTTCTGACTGAAATCCAATCAGAAATGCAAGTTATAATGTCATACACTCAAATCAAACCAAATCAATTAACCGAAATGTACGGAGCGACACGAAACGCGTTATCTGCCAACGACCAGGGCCGTTTAAATTTTCAAAAATGTATAGCTGTTTTGCAGGGGCCGTCGTAAAGTAAATTGATAGTAGTCTTGTGCTTAGTGCACCTGACTTAGAATTTTGACAGGTAGGGTTTGATGCTCGGTGCCTGTGAATTTCAAATTTTGAAAAAAACATTTCAGCAACTGAAATTTTTACAACGTTGTGAATAAAAAAATTAAAAATAATAAAATATGTGGCCTTCTTTAGTATATGCGACTGGAAGGCGAATCGCCAATGAGACAATGTTAAGATTTCCTTATTAGAATATATCTCAGAAAAATATTCTCTTGCCGTTATCATAATAATAATGTTTCTGCGTTTGCGTCAAGAATAGTTACCTGAATTCAATAATTTTATAGGCTGTATGTGAATGGGGCCGTGAATCTGTGGAGTCATGGGGCAAAAGACGTAGAAGAAATGTCGTGAATGCCACTGAAGAAAAGTCGGAGGACATGACTTTATCTCAGGAAATTCTTGTTCTGGACTTTGGTGATGAAAAACAGACTGACTATTTGAAGAATGATGCAAGCATAGACTTCAACGAACTCGGTAAGTTTCTATTTACATATTCTAGAATTTGAAAACTTGAAATTTCAGTTTGCACATATCAATAATTTGACAGTATTGGCAATATGCCTTATGATGTGAGTCCTTACGTATACTTTACCATCTATGATCTGTCAAAATTTTCTTCGTCAACAATATATTTCTCTAGACTTTAATTAGTTTACTTTTTTATAAAATTCATCTTTTTCTGAAAAATGTTATTGGCGTGGTATTTTTTAAGGCTAAGCATTGTTGTTCACGAAATAGGTGTAAATAATATATATAAAGTTTTTTTTTCATAGTGCTTCCATGCCAAATTAAACAAAAATTATGCGATTTAAATGAATGACAGCTGATTTTGGTCAATGAAAATATTCCCTATACGACATGATCATATCAAAGTCAAAGTAAATACTTTAATGGCTGAAATCATTAAAAAATAATTTTTCATTTCGGAATATTTTCACCAGAAAAACACGAGACGTAATTTATTAAAATCATATAGTGAATTCTAGATCAATCTAAAAAAATCTATACCCCCTACCTCACATTACTCCTTTCCTCACCGAGAAAGTCGCGCCTACCCCGAAAGGGAAATGGCTGAATGGTATAATAATAATAACATAGTGACTTTTCAAACGTTAGATTGTGAGCTAATGATACGCGACTACCCTTAAACTTAAAGAACTACCGCTAGCAATGTTTAAGTACGAATTTAGCTTCTTTCTCAGTTTTTCACATAATTTATCATAGCTAAAGTCCAGGGATGAATTTAGGAATATTGTAAAAATATTTCAGAGTTTTTCGGATCTTTTAAAAATGGTTTGAGGTCCAGTTTTGGGTGTTTAAACCACCCTAGTGAAAGAAATCGTAAATGCTCACAGTAGTTCGGGGTGCACTAGGATTCTAAAGGAATATCTACAAAATTATTTCATAAAGTGTGTTATGCTTACAATATATACCCTTTCACCCGAAAAAGCGAATGACATACGGCGTAGGACGGCCAACATCTTACGCTAAGCCCAACTTCCCTCCTCAAACTCAACAAAACAAGAAAAAACAGAAATTTAAGAAATCAATCAAAATAAAGACATCATAATATTACCCGTAGACAAAGGCAACACAAAAGCAATAATGAATAAAGGAGACTATAACAACAAAATCCTGGACCTCCTTACTGACGATACATATAAAGTCAGCTTCTAAAAATCTCGAAACTTGACAGTAAAACAATAACTAAATTAGAACCTATTAATTCCATCGCTCCAAAATTTTACGGACTCCCAAAAATCCACAAAAACAACATCCCACTCCCACCGATCGTCAGAGCAATAAACTCACCAGCTTACAAGCTAGTACGCTTTCTCGCCAAAAAACTGAATTCTTTTACAGGAAACTCTATCACACACGTCCAAAACTCTTTTTTCTTCATCAGAAAGATACAACAGATTCACATTCAACCCCGAGACATCCTAGTGAGTTTCGACGTAGTATCTCTCTTTAGAAAAGTACCAATCTCTGATACAATTGATATTATCAAATGCTTTGCAAACTTCCCCTCCAATCTCACACCTTTGATAGAACACTGTCTCACACTGAGAAACTTTAGGTTAGAAAAATTACTAAAACGGATAGCAAATGGGGGCAAAATGCTTAAATTTTGACATTTTAATACATAAATAATAAGTTATACTATTTTTATAAGAAGATTTCCTATTTGGTAATAGCAATCCTTACTATTCTCTGTAGTAAAATCCGATGTAGGAAAAATTAGTAGAGAAATTAATAAATTGTACAAAAAAAATAAAAGTAATAAGTATTTTAAATAACATAATATACTAAATATGTAGAAGAAATTACTATTGTCTGTAGGAACACGATGTGAATTATGGACATTTCCTACTTTTTGTAACAAAGGTTAATACCAATTATTAAATTTGGTCCTAAATATTACTAACTGATTTAGCAGAAAGTATCGAGCCTTGGACCGAGCGCGGCCGAGTGCATCTGACGTTTGTCGATCGCCGATCATATTTTTAGGTTGCGAAAATGACATCTAATTTATGTTTCAATGCAAAATCCGCAAAAAAACATAATTTAAAAAAAAATATTTACTTATTTTAATTACATTAAAAATGTTGTTGTTTAAAATTATAAAAATATCATGAATATTAATCAATTAAGGATTAAATGAATTAGAACCAATAAACTTTCTATCATTTAGGTCATATGGAAGTTTTCATTCTGAGTCCCACAATGTCTTATAGGTAGATGGATCATCGCCCGACTGCTGTCCCGGAGATGCGTCTTCGATTCCCGCCAGCCTCCGTTTTCTTCTAACCCGATTTTTCTGTTTCAGCTTTATAATATAAAATACTATCTTTTAAGAATATATACATATATGTAATTTCTAATGTTGTCAATTCTTAATTTAAATAAATGTGAATTATGCGTTAAATGTAGAACATGTGTGTAGGTAGGCTTGTGTGAAAGTTAGCAACACGTATTTATTTTTTTTACTATTCCCACTGTAGCAGATTTTGCTAACCAGTTAGTAATTCGGTGCACACGGTCCCTGCGCATCATTTTACTACAGCACTTTGTATATACTGTTATCTTCTACAGATATTAATCCAACAAATTTACTATTTTCTCCTACCAAAATTAGTAAATAGTGCAGACTTGCAGTTTTACTACAGAGGTTAATAAATACTTCAAATGTCTTTTACAATAAATGCAATTGTTTTAACTTTTATTCCAATATATTTTATAATTCTTTAAGTAGCTACGAGTTACTATTGAGGTTAGTAAATATTATTAAAATTTGCTTTTTGCCTCTCATTGCAAAGTTCAGATAGTGAAATCTAGTGTGATTTTTAACAAGAAATACAAACAAGGGTTTCTCAGTGCACTTATACAAACTTCTCTTCCAATGATTATTTCTACGAATAAACCTCAGGAGCAGCAATGTGATCTCCAATCTCACCTGAAATAGCCAACATCTCCATGGAAAATCTAGAAATTAGAATCTTTAACAAATCCAAGCTTAACCCGGAATTTTTGTGCCGTTAAGGTGACGAAACCTTTGTCATCTGAAGACATGAACTAGATGAACTACACAAGTTCTTCGATTTCAATCAATCAAATACACCGTAATATCCAGTTCACCATGGAAATTGAACAAAACGGGAAATTACCTTTCTTCGACGTACTAGTTTACAAAAGATCTGATAACACATTAGGACCTGAATTTTACAGAAAACCCACCCATACAAACATATACCTACATGTCTTCTCCCACCACCACCCATCTGAAAAGCAATCGGTCATCAACTCCCTTGTATGCAGAGCTATCTCCGTAACAGATAAAGATAACTTACAAAAGGAACTACAAAATATTAAACAAATCCTAATACAAAACGATTACACAAACGAAAAAATTGATGAAGCAATAAGAAAATACACTAAAAAAATCTGCCCGCTGCGCGGGCACATTCTCATACGCTGTGTACGCTTCGCTCACAAGTTTGAGCACGCCTAGGGCGCGCGATTGTTTGTTCTCGCGCTTCGCGCTCGATCACATATTTACCTCGCGCTACGCGCTCGGTCTTTGTACTTCCCCACGTTTATACAAAATGTTTGACAATTAAATGTAAAATCTTCGACAGTAGTAATTTAGTGATTGTGAATTCTCTGTTGTTAAAGATCCCTCGGCTTTAAAGAACACATTCTCATCATGTATCTCGTGCTTCGCACTCGAATACAATTTTTCCAATACACGAACTTTTCTATATTATGTTCAACTTATATATATTGAATGTATATGCTATATTCATATCTGTATATCTCGGCTCCAAACTGCTCATTCAGATATAGCAATATAAAGAACAATTTTATTTTTCATGATTATTTTAATATTCGTTCCTTATTTGCCAATAATCTCTAGACGTTTTCACACAACGTCATCTTGTTTATTTGTAATGTTATTTTTTACGATTAAATCAAAAACTACACGTTCTATAAAAAATGGATGAGAGCAAATTTCTAGATATAATTTAAACGAACAAATTATGACATCAGCTTAAGACCGATTTAAAAAAAACTGTAGTACGCATCTTTTAAAATCTTACAAATTGAAAATTGTAATATTCAATTCGTGTTTTTTTTTAGAATATTTTAAAAACGTGATTTTTTATCAATATTGTGCCTCTGTTCGCAACTGCTGCATTGGACAGAACAAAATAAAGCAAGTGTATTTTATTATATGGGGCATTATTTCCCAACTGCCCCAACTTTAAAAGTCATGTTCTTTGATTTTCTTCAAATTCAGGGAATATGTTCACCTACCCAATAGTACTTAATCGACAAATTTATAGACCACAAAAACCACCCCTCTCCAAGTGATGGGGGTGACATTTTCAACCCCAACGCCTGCACGGGTATTTTCAAAAGCTTGCAACTTCCTTTTTATTTTATCGATTTAAATTTTTTATGAGGGTTTTCGAAAGGATATTTCTTACTCTTTTATTATACTTTATTAACGAAAAAAACAAAAAACGTTTTAAGCATTTTTTAAACAATTTAATTGTTTATTTAACTTTTTTAGCAATTTGGGGTATTTTTATTTTTTTTTTAAATACCCTCAAAAGAAATCTTGACCTTTTGGCTTCAGAAAAGATCCTAAGCAAAAAAATGGTCCAGTGAATAGTTTCCGAGATATAGGCCCCGATGTGAAGACAGTCCTAATGCTCGTGCTCAGACGCGATCCTTTAGTAGTCCACAGACTAGTTTGCAAGTCTACCATTTTTTCAACGCATTCAAGTTCATTCAGAATTACATTAAATCAGCTAATACACAATTTAAGAATGCTTGTCGGTGGGTCACAGGAAGTTGATTTATTTATTATTTGTTATAAACAAATAAAAAAAGCAAACCACCCTGTTCAGAAGTGATGTTGATTTTTGTCAATATGAATGATTCCTTACTATAATAGTTCGTTAGTTTACAATAATTATTGATTATTCAATGATATTCCATGAATAAGTGCCCAATTTGACCATTGTTAACATATGAACAGTGCATTTTCAAATGAGTCAACAACAGACAAATTATAAATTAACGCCTGTCGTCAACCTACGATTTGTAAAATCATAGTGTCCAGAGTCTACCACATGGAGGTGGCAGTGCGATTTTAGACTTCTTCAGGGTGCTTAATTCAAGTGAGTCCCCTCACCTCTCACTATTCGAGCTGCTTGTTTTTTATGAGTCCCCTCGCCTCTCACTATTCGTGGTGTTTAATTTTTATGAATCCTCTGGCCTCTCACTTCACAGTGTTTTTTAATTGGTTCGCCTTTTCTTTACACCATTTTTCTTTTCTTTTGAAGTACTCTCCCTATTTAAGGTACGCTTAGGTTTAGGAAAAATGTCACTCTTCTCATCATAGTATAATCGTTTAAGGTTCAGTTGTCCCTTATCATTAGGGGTGAAAGCATGGTACTTGAGAGTGCCGGGTATTGTGACAGACTTATTGAACTGATCTGCTAATTCCAAAGTCATTGCTGAATCATTATCTTTAGAACAGAAGAGTACAACTGTTTCCTTTAAATTTTCTCTGGCCCATTTATATAAATCATGAGCACTTAGAATCTATTTATCTGCTGGACGCTGCAAGCTGGCTCTTGATGCAAGTCGCTTTAAATTTCCTCCGATTCCATCGCATGGAAACAGTTGTACTCTTCAGTTCTAAAGATGATCATTCAGCAATCACATTGGAATTAGCAGATCGGTTCAGTAAGTCTGTCACAATACCCGGTACTCTCATGTACCATGCTTTCCCCCCTAATGATAAGGGACAGCTGAACCTTAAACGAGTTTCCTATCATGAGAAGAGTGACATTTTTCCTAAACCTAAGCATACCTTGAATAGGGAGAGTACTTCAAAAGAAAAGAAAAATGGTGAAAAGAAAAGGCCAACCAATTAAAAAACACTGTGAAGTGGGAGGCCAGAGGATTCATAAAAATTAAACACCACGTTTAGTGAGAGACGAGGGGACTCACAAAAAACAAGCACCCCGAATAGTGAGAGGCGAGGGGACTCACTTGAATTAAGCACCCCGAAGAAGTCTAAAATCGCACTGCCACCTCCACGTGGTTGACTCAGGACACTATGATTTTATAGGTCGTCGGTTAACGACAGGCGTTAATTAATAATTTGTGTGTAGTTGACACATTTGTAAATGCACTGTTTATATATTAACAATGGTTAAATTGGGCACTTATTCATGGAATATCCATGAATAATCAATAATTATTGTAAACTCACGAACTATTATAGTAAGGAATCATTCATATTGACAAAAATCAACATCACTCCTGAACAGGGTGGTTTGCACTTTTTATTTGTTTATAACAAATAATAAATAAATCAACTTCCTGTGACCCACCGACAAGCATTCTTAAATTGTGTATTAGCTGATTTAATGTAATTCTGAATGAACTTGAATGCGTTGAAAAAATGGTAGACTTGCAAACTAGTCTGTGGACTACTAAAGGATTGCGTCTGAGCACGAGCATTAGGACTGCCTTCACATCGGGGCCTATATCTCGGAAACTATTCACTGGACCATTTTTTTGCTTAGGATCTTTTCTGAAGCCAAAAGGTCAAGCTTTCTTTTGAGGGTATTTAAAAAAAAAATAAAAATACCCCAAATTGCTAAAAAAGTTAAATAAACAATTAAATTGTTTAAAAAATGCTTAAAACGTTTTTCGTTTTTTTCGTTAATAAAGTATAATAAAAGAGTAAGAAATATCCTTTCGAAAACCCTCATAAAAAATTTAAATCGATAAAATAAAAAGGAAGTTGCAAGCTTTTGAAAATACCCGTGCAGGCGTTGGGGTTGAAAATGTCACCCCCATCACTTGGAGAGGGGTGGTTTTTGTGGTCTATAAATTTGTCGATTAAGTACTATTGGGTAGGTGAACATATTCCCTGAATTTGAAGAAAATCAAAGAACATGACTTTTAAAGTTGGGGCAGTTGAGAAATAATGCCCCATATGTTCTATATTTCACAATAATTTTTTGTATTTATTTTACAAAGTGTACGTAAACAAATTTGGTTTAGATAAATAAAGAGATTTCCTTTTCGACCAAGACAGACAGACAGCGACGTAAAAACTATTTTTTCTGACTCAGGGGGCCTCAGAATGTCGACATTTGATGGAATCAGCGAAAGTCATTTTTCACATAAAAACAATACACAGGCAGACAGACAGACATGTTCGTAAAAACCATTTTTTCTGACTCAGGGGGTCTCAAAACG
>CAKNXH010001593.1:62621-133786 GCA_932178445.1 Andricus quercusramuli
AATTTCACACAAATCCAATACCTTCTCTGGATGAGAATGTAAAAATACAAATCTTCAAGTACCATGAGCATAAATGATGATTATTTTATTGTTTTAATCGTTAGAAATAGTATTAAGAACATTAAAATAATGAAATATTGTGAAAAAACACACACGAGATGGAAAAGAAATGAACTAAGCAAAGTTTCGATGAGAATGCGCCCACTTACCGGGCTGATTTTTTCACTGTTAACCGATCAGCGGCGGAATTTTTTCTCTATCGCAAATTTTCAACTCCTTTTCGATGTTTCAGCTATACTATTTCAAGTAACTTAAACTGATTAGCTAATTCACTAATATAACCAATTACTCAAATAACTGATAATTTAACTAAATAATTGAAACTTAACAGATTTAACTAATTTAATGGAGAGAAAACGCGTGGTACCATACGGTACCGCTAGCCGTTCATGGGTTTGACCTTTTTTACGAATAAAGCAAAAACTACACATCCTATGAAAAAGTGATCAATAACAAATTTGTAGATCTTTTTTGTACGCACAAATTTTGTTCCATCATGATTTGTCGTATCTTGCATAGTTTGGCCGTAAAACTGAATTTTTGGATTTTCAATTATTTTTTGTGCACTAAAAATGTGAATTTTCGATTTTTCGAGAAAATTCAAAAAGTCGTCAAGATAATCTTCTAGGGCGTGCAAAAAGAAAAATTTTTCTTGTCTTGACTCATTTCGTATCGTGCCTTTTTCGGCTGAAAATATTAATTTTCGTTTCTTTTTTTGGATTTTGCAAATGCTGTAACTCTGAAAATTTTCATTTTATCGGAAAATGTCATTGGAATAAATTGTTTGAATTTCCGATTTCTATGAGCGGCCGTACATATAATTTTCAAATTAAAAAAAAAAGGTCTAAAAATATTCAAAATGCTCTCACTTTTTGAATTTTTATCCAAAATGGCTGGCTAACGAACTTGAGCTGTATTTTCGGACCACAAACCTGGGTGCAGAAGGAAATTTGAATAAAAAAATTCCTTCGAAAGTTATCGAGTCAGACCGACAGACAGACATGTTCGTAAAAACCATTTTTTCTGACTCAGGGGGTCTCAAATCGTGGACATTTGACAACACCCCCGGGCGGGGGGGCCCCAAATTTCACACAAATCCAATTCAATTCTCAACAAACACAACGTCCAAACGATATTTGAACCACCTGCGAAAATAGGACAACTTCTAAACTACCCTAAAGATAAAAAGGCAACTTTCAGTGATCCGGGAGTGTATAAAGTCCCTTGTTCTTGTGCCAGAGTCTATATTGGCTCTGGTCAGTCACAGGCATCGTAGAGAACACATATATCAAAACAACATAACCTGAATCTCCAGTTTCAGGTCAGCCCTGCAGAAGTGAACTGCAATGTTCACGAAACGTCGGCAAGATTCATAGTTTCGCACGCGATTGAAACCCGAAAAAGCTTTAAATTTTCAATATATTATAATGAATAGTGTAGGCTAAAAATTGTTTTGTCTACAGAAACTTTTCTGCCCCATTGTGGTTGGCAGAGATCAATCCCCCTTTATAAAATTTCAAAAATTTTCCCTCACCGTCGCCTCTTACCGTGTTAGTTCGGGTTGATCGAGGTCCATATCCATTTAAAATACCCTGAAAATTTTGTCATGTTTCACGTATTTTTCATTGCTTTCAAAATAACTAAAATTTCCACTTTCTTCGAATTTTGAAAATCTTTTTATTGGGTTAGCTGTGGGACATCGAGAACCATGCCGTTTTAGAGAATCTTTGAAAATGTTCCCACTGGTTTTATTCACGGTGATTGAGAACCACACCCCTTTAGAAACCCCTGCATTTTTTCAAATCCGAATAAAATGGTAATAAAAAGCCTCCTTTCGGAAACGAACGTTGAGAGACTTGTATGTTACCTAAATATTCCTACTTTAACATGATATGAACGTTCCTTCATAAACCGCTACTGTATTATGAGTATCGCTAATTAGGGAAGCAGGGCCGGCTTCTGGGTTGTGGGGTCCTACGGCCGGTCAAAATGTGGGGGCCCTTAAGCGGTGACCAGGGGCTGGCTTCTAAACAAAACAAAACCAAATTCATCGAAGGAGGAGCCGATGCAGAAGTATGTACATGTATCAATCGTTTACAGTCGCAGCGTTTTTTATTTGTTGACTAGTTACCATTTTTGGTCGACTAGCCGACTTTATGGTCGAATTACCCGTTTTGTGGGGACCGCGGGCCGCGGCCTCGACGGCCTCTTATTTAAATTCGGCCCTGTATGAAAGCAAAACAGTGCTCGCAGATCACATCACATAACAGTTGCAATTTTAATACAACAATGTTAAAGTTCTACCAAGAGAGACAAATTTTTAACAGAATTGTTGAATTTTCAACCAAAACAGTTTTTTCAGTCCAGAAAGAAATTTTTTTTAAATTAATAAATTAATTAATTAAATGAAAAATGAATTAACTATACATTAACTTAAGTATTGGACGTTTAGTAGGATTTTGAATTTGATTTCAATTAAAAAAAAATTAGGCTAATTATAATTTGAAGCAAAAAATAACTTTTAATACAAAATAGAAATTCCGAATATTCGTCAATTTTTTAAGTTTCTTTGTTTATTTCCTTTGAGGTTATACAAATATAATTTTCCTGGGTTTTTCGAGAAATTTCAAAAAGTGTATTGAAGATTTCAGATATGTCGAAAAAATATCTAGAAAATTTCCACGAAATGTTTTTATTTTATAGGATTTGAAAATTAGTAGGAAAAATTTTAGTCTGTTTGAAATATATTTAACAATTTTTGACGCTTGTACAAAGTCTAAAAATAATTGATGAATTTTAGGAAATCGTGCACAGTTTTAAAATATTTTTTACCTTCAAAACTTTTAAAATTCCTAAATATCGTTTTAACTGACTAAAATGATTCGTGTTTGACAATTTTGAAAATCTTTTGTAATGTCTTAAAATCTTTCTAAATGTTCTCTTGAAATAATATTTCAAAATAAATAATTACTTCAAATATTCCCAAGAATCTTAAGAAAATTTTTTTATTATCTTAAAACCTTTTAAATCTTCAAAAAAGCTCAAAATTTTATTTCGAAATCATTAAAAAGCTACATTTTGTTTTATATTTTGTCAGATTATTCCAAATTTCTCATTATTTCTGAAATTCTTTCAAAACTTCTAAAACTCTCTAACTAGCATTAAGCTTTCGAAATAAAACTTGAATCATTCTAAATTTGTCCATGATTATATTTTTCTAAATTCTTTTACAGTTTGAAAAAGTTTACAGATTATAATGTGGTAGCAACATGTTCAGAACTGGATTATTTCTCAATATTAAAGAAAAATATTAAAATTGGAATTTTCTCATATAAACACAAAGTTAAGAACAAACTTGTTGCCTTCATTACTAAAGAATCAGATAAACTTTGAATTTTTTCTTTTAGAAATAAATTTCTATAATCAATTGTCTATTCGCCCACTTGAGATAGAAAATTTTGTACAAACAAAATTTGTTTAACTTAAAATTTTATCATTTAAAACGCAACGATTAGAGGCGATGAAGAATGTGTAGAGTTATTGAGTACTCCACACCTGTTTTTTTTTATTTTCCTGGTGTACCCCTACCTTTTGCCTGAACCCTTCCTGGTCGTATCAACGATAATTTAGAATATGGATCGTCATTTACTAGCAATATTCACTAATGATTCGCAATATATTTTTATGAAAGCTCTGAAGATGGAAGCATTTATTTCCGACCGTTCCGCTAAACAACAATTCTTCCAGATAATACAATATTCAGTCCACGGCCCACTTCAAGTTGAATTAATAAATGAAAAATGTTACAACTATCGTAATTTATATCCAAATACTGTATACCTGTAATTGAATTTAAATTCAAATATACATATATAAAACGTCCCTTTTCTTTAATCTAGAGATAAATATTGATATATGAAGGCTGGAAAGGAAAATGTAGGTAACTGACAATTTTTTCAAAAATGGGGTTTTTTGCTATAAAATTATCAAAAATTTAAATACACATCTTATTAAAAGGATTTGTTCGAAACCGTTTTTTTATGGTAGCAATACCCTAAAGTTACGTTTTCATATCCATTAAAAAAATGATTTTTGTGATCAAACTATTTTTTACGTTATTCACGAGAGGCATATATTTCAATATTCTCATGGTTTAACAACAAAAAATGTAAATTTTATTATTTATCACGGCCTAAAAGCGAAAAATCGTCTGTCACACTTTGACACTGTCTCATTGAAAATCAGTTGTCTCGGAACTAAATAAAATGTTTTCGATAAAACTTTATTTCTCCGTGTTCACCAACTCAAAATTTCGGGGACGTGTCACTATTAAAAAAAAAAAAAAAAATGATGATTTTTGTCACGATTTTAGATGCTTTTCAGAACCCATGAAAGTCTTACCTCAAAACTAAAACTTATTTTTCTCGGCACTGAATGATTTTTTTAACAAACTTTTTTCCATGTATTCATTACCTCACCATCTCGGGGATGGATAATAAGTTAATTTTGTAACTGAGTTTTTCATTTCTTATCACTGTCTCAGTCCGACTAAGATAGGGTGAAAAAAAGTGTCAACCCGAAATGACAATATTTTGAACAATATAACACAAAGGACAGTATTTCCTCAACTGGAAGCTTCTTTTCAATCAAACTCTTTTGGCAGTAAGCAATATGTCAGCTCGGAAGCAGACTTCTTTTTTAATCGCGATTTCGATTTTACATCATGTTTTTTTGCTCTCCTGCACAATTGCTATTTTCCCAGTTACCTCCTTTTGCCTTACGTCAATGCGATTGACCGGCGGAATCTTGTTACTTTAAAGTGGACGGATCGACTCAATGACGGCCTGCTAGAGTGCTACGATACCAGTATGGTCCCTAAACGAGAAGGTTACATGGCACGACTGGATGCTCTGTGGTGCGAGAAACACTCAGAGCTCTCGAACTTTCCGCATCAACGTTTACGAAATCATGACGAATAACTCCGAAAAAGAGGTTATGTAAGCGGAGCGCCTACTCTACCGCAGCCAGAACAAGCCGGGTACAGAGAAAGAGGGGCGACACTGAGACCAACCGCGAACAGGCATCCAATAGAGATCTGATTGAACTGGATGATGAGCTTCGTGGAGATTTGTCCGAGGAATCCGACCTCTGGACTATCAATTGTGGTGTATACAATGCAGCGAGAACTTTGGCAGATGCAAATCGTAAAACAAAACAAACGGTTGATCATGAGACCAAAAGACGAATGCATCAACTCAGCACAAAGATAGGCTGGGAAAGACAGTACGCGACTCGCATTCAGTGTGTGATTGACTACATAACATCTGACAGGACTTTCACGGCCAAGTTTCGACAGTTCGCGCGCGAACTGCGGATCCGTTATCACACAATACACGAGCCAAAGCTACTGACCATCAGGCAGAATATTATTGACTGAATACGAGTACTATCTAACGCTAGGAGAAGTCTAGAGCAGAGAGAGAGGTGTGTCAGAGAAAATCAACAGTTTTTATTTGACCCATCTAAACTCTTCCAAGACCCTCCAATTACTGTCGAACATCCGCCCAAACCAGAGGAGGTCGAAAAATTCTGGAGAGAAGTCTACGAAGTCCAACATCCACTTGAAGAAAGCTCAAAGAACATAAATAGCTTCAAGGAGCTGTGCAATGCCCTCATAACACCTGAGGAGGAATGCCCACCTATCACTACCGAGGACGTAAAGAACGTATTAAGAGGCATGAAGAACTATTCCGCTCCAGGACCAGATGGTATCAAGACCTTCTGGTGGAAAACGTTTTCTTCAGCCCACCAGCATCTAGCCCGAATTTTCACCTCATATCTAAAGTCGAAAGAGCCTATTCTGGAGTGGTTGGTGGAAGGGCGCACAGTGCTCCTGCACTGTGCCTCAATGGCCTGGATTGATTACCGAAAATCTTTTGATTCAACCTCCCATAGACTTATCATCTGTCTGTTGAAAACCTTAAAGGTTCATCCACACATCGTGAGGTGCATAAAGAGATTAATGCCGCTTTGGAAAACCAGATTTACTATCTCATCTGGAAAACATCCTGTGATCACTAACAGTATCACCTTTCAGAGAGGTGTGTTTCAGGGTGACACCATGAGCCCTCTCCTCTTTTGCCTCACATTATTGCCACTATCTCTCGCACTTCGCCATACTAAAGGGTACCTTTGCGGCAAACCTGGAAACCGAAAGAATGAGGTCACTCATGTATTTTACATGGATGATCTTAAGATCTATACTAGAAATAAAGGGAAACTACATCTATCTCTAAAAATTGTCAAAGAGTTCACTCAAGAGATTGGAATGGAGTTCGGGCTAGAGGAATGCGCCAAGGTCAATTTGAAGAAAGGAAAACTTAACGGCATCCCCGAAGATCCTGAGCTCGTTGACAGAAGGGCTATACGACACCTTCGCGCCGGAGAGACCTATACATACCTGGACGTGCCACAGAGCCGCATTCAGGACGTAACATATATAAAGGATACCCTCCGATGCAGATAAAAATGTCTCATCCGACAGATATGGTCTTCCGAACTGTCGGCGAGGAACAAAGTATCTGCGACGAACATGTTCGCCGCCCCAGCAGTACTCTATTCATTTGGAGTAGTTTCATGGACGAAGGACAAGCTCCGTCAAGGTGGTCGTGGTATACTGAATCTTGAATGTCTTCACAACAGGATTATTCTGGGTACAGCACATATTGTCGCAAATGGTTAAGACCCTCTTCCTAAAATGGGCAGGAAACACGAAGAAGTAGGCAAAGGGGTGTTTCTGTATAAAGCAGCGGAGGAGGCTGCTGAAACACTCAGACTTGACTTCAATATCAGGGGTGAGCAAAATGCATAAATTCTTATCCATCTTAAATACTCACTCCTGAAGGCCCGGCTTAAGAAAGCACAGAAGAAAAACTTCTGCGAACAGCTCCTCGACAAGAGGATGCACGGCATCTTCCACAGAAATGTGGAAGATCAGTCGATGTCGTATCACCTGACATTTGCTTCGCTTAGATCACCCAGATTGAAGTCGGGAATGGAGGGCAGAGAGTGTCATGAACACCTCGAGCATCTAGGACACATACTATCTAGTTGTCCAACTCATGCGGGAACAACCGACATGCAAAGGCACAATGCGGCACAAAGAGTGCTTTATTACCATCTCTGTCACTCTTGCGACATTAGCCCAAATACCTCTCCGCTAAAAGCTCCTAGAGAAATAGAGTCCATTGTCGAAAATAAGAAGTGCCGCTTGTACCGGAACTTCATATTTTCGACAATTTTTTCTGTTGCACACTCGAGACCTGACATAGATCTTCTTGACTTCTAGAAACAAACCATGTTTCTTATCGAATTTTCTGCACCAGCTTACAAAAATGTCACAGCGAAGGAGAAAGAAAAGAAAGAGAGGTATAAAGAACTTATAAGGGAGTTGCGACGGTTATACCCGGAATATTCTGTTAAGCTAATCGTCCTGATCATCGGCGCTCTTGGAGGTGCCAAGGTTTCACTTGTTAATAGCCCGAAAAGCATCCCTGCGTGTCAACAAAATGCTGAGACACTGTCGGTGAAAATGCAGCAGCACGAGACTTTCACCGAATCATCGTATTGAATTCGCGCAGACTGTAACCGCCCATCCCACGGTCGAAAGGCGTGGTTACAGCTGAAATTTTACCACGATTTCACTGTAAGCGGGAGCAATTTGGATAAGCACCCGCTCCCCGGCGAAATCCTGCGGTTGTCCGCATGACAGACTTTCAACTATATAAAAAAATGAGAATGAAGTATCAAGTATGCACAAGTGTGCATCGCGTGTACTTAAGAAGGTATGCTGTACTCATACAATCTGACTTCGGCTTTGAGTCGATTGCTACCCCGACAATCGTCGAACGAAACTGATATAAACTAGCTGGCCTCTCAGCCGCGGAGTTAAATTGAATTGGACTTTCGACCCATATTTGATCGGATATAGATTGCATTTTTAAGCAGCTAGATTTTAAGAATTATATGAACTAAGTTTCATGTTTTTAAGTGTCAAATGTTTAATATAAAAATCCATGTCTTCATTTTTTCTCTTTCTGCTACAATTATTATCAGATCTATTTAACGTTAATACCAGATTATTCAAATCTAGACATACCTGAAGGAATTTAGTTTATATTTACTTTTGGCCTTTCAGCTCTATTCTTTCGCGAAGTGATCATTGTTTTCATTTTTTTTCAAAATTATTAGCAGGTGCAAAGGAAAAATCTACGGATTATCATCATCGTCGTGGACATATTTGACTTTGAAAAATAAGAAATTCAACTACATACTTCAATTTAGAAAAAATCCAGAACTGCACAATTTCAAGTGCATGGTGGCCACTGACCGGAAAACCCGAAAATCAGCCTCGAATTTTGAGCACCGTGATATAGCTTGGAATTTCTATGAAAACCGGGAATTGTTCAGATTCTTCTTTACTCTTTTAATAAATATCTTCTTGCTTTGCGGAAAATTAAACTATTTTGTTAAAAAGTCCAATTTTGGGCTATCAAGTCGAAGATCACTTTTACAATAATTCTCATTATTTTACCTTGGAGTTCTAAAATGCCTAATCCTTTTCAAAATTGATGTCATAAAGCCATCAGTATTGATTAATTACACAGATAAATGTTTAAATGTCAACCGAAAGAAATGTACTTTTCGGCTGGGAAAACTAGGATATAGCCTGGATTTTTTTTAAATTAGTGCGGCCACCCTGAAGCTGAAAAAAGTCATAAAAGGACTATTTTGAAAAATTAGATAAAGAGTGCTCGAAGTCATCTAAAGCTTTCATAACTGAATACTTATCTTCGAATTAAATTAATCAAAATTTGACTTTTTCAAGGTTTTAAAGCGCTTATGTATTTAGTTATTATATATTAATGTCGCAGGCTGAAAATGGTTACAGCCCAGTATGTCGAAGGCATTTTTGGTTAGAGTTGGATTTATTTTCATTTTTTGATTAGTATGCACGGGGCTGTCCCGGTATATATTATCAGTCACGGACGCATTATTATTCATTAATTTCAATCTAAATTCTACAGTGTGCAGTGAAGAGAAATAGCGTACAAGGAACTACCTTTATTCCCTTCATTTCTTGGAATTGATGATTTAGAAATAAATAAATAATAATTCAGGCTCTTGCACAGGAGTCAGTGAAGTTGGGACTGTATATGTTTCAACGCCTTGCTTTCCATCAGAGTTTTACTCTCAACTGGATTAAATATTTTTTCAATTTTTCATATTTTTCACAAGACAGAAAATTAACAAATGACAACTTTGAAATTTTTCAAAATTCATCAGCTTCAAGCGTATTCTACAAATATGTGTGTAATTTTGCAGCCCAGCAACCAATCCCACGGGAGTGATGTTGAGGGGGAGTGAAGGGGGATGAATTGATTAAACCAAACAGTTAGTTTGCTGTAAACCAACTGTGCTATTACTACAATCAAACTTTCAGGTTATTGTAACCGAACAGTTTGGTTCTGGGTACTGATCTTAAGCGAGCAGTTTGGTTACTGCAACCGAACTTTTTAGTTACAGTGAGTGAACTTGCTACGACCGAACCAGTTTAGTCACAACAACCCGTGAGTTGGGTCAGTCCATAGGCGACCCGACAGTTCGGTTGGGAGAAACCGATTTCTGCTTGCCGCAACGTGCACAGTTTTCCAAATGCCATCTGGGCATGTACACAGTTGGATACAAATTACTGAAAGTGCAATTCATATTATTTCGATAATTTCATTAATCAATTGGTGCAAGTACTTATAATTTTAGTTTGCAGAAGTACTTTCTAAAATTGTAATGTTAATACTCTCATTCGATACTTGGCGCAGCTTGAAAAAGTATATCTTAAAATCTCTCTCAATCAAATGCTCATCTCATCTAACTTTCTAATATCTTTACTATTTTATATATCTGATTTGAAAGACTCCTTTGTTAATCCATCATTAGGAAAAAGTACACATTACATTGTCGTGTAGTGAAATTTGTTTTTCAACTCGGCACACCTGTTTACCATTTAAAATAGTAAAGCTCAAAAGCTAACAATCTCGCTTAGCTCGTATTGAAATGTGAAAAATGAGATTGTGCTCATTTTCAAAAGTCAAACTCAAACATTGTTTTCACTAAGATAATTAATTATTCGCGACAGTTTGCAGTTTTAACTATACTATTCCGGATTATTATTAAAGCTGCCTGTATTGTATATTTTCAAATCACTATTTCGTACAGTATCAAAAACTATTCAAATTCCTTCTTGGACAATGCGGACAACTTAACTTCAAATTAACAATGCGAAATAGTGACTATCCACTCTTTCCGTATCGATCTAAAAAAACTAATTTTGTGTCTTTTTTCTTTTAAGATAAAACCATAACAATTGAGAGACCATGTCCGACAACGGGTTCTTTATTGGCAATGCGAGTGACCTGCGCTGTTCTGGTTCTCATCTACATCTCAACGCTCTTCTGTTACTACATGAAGAAATGGTTAACACCGCGCAAGATGATGCCTTGAGAAGATACTTTTGAGAACTTTAGAAATTGTGAAAAAGAAAGCGAGAACTGTATGCGAGAGAGATGAATGAAACTGCCTAGAGTGAAAGAGAAGGGGAGCGGAAAAGCTTAGACGCAAAACGTAATATAAATTCATATTTCAGACCCATTCACATCCAAAAGAATATTTGAAACCACGTGAGCTCACCATCAAGTGACGGCACATGATTATCCTAGGATCATCATACAGCGAGACACAAATGTCGATATAATTTATTAACTCACATCTATATAAGAACACTAAGTAAACGTTCCCTAACTCCATCATCCTTCGGCTACTTTTGATCGTGTAGCAAAGGAGCGTACTCTTGGGAGACCAATGGAAGACTTGATTTGGGAAAAGCTCGATTCCTTCGACATTTAGAAAATTATTATTATTTTTTTTTTGTGAAACCACCTTTGGAGAGATAGACAACGTTCCGCCCCTGATTCAATCACGGATCAACTTGCAACTCGCCGCGAAACTAGCGACTAGCGGTATGTAAACTTTCACGCTTGACTAACGTCTCTAACGACATAGCTAGTTAAGCTACTCTAGAGTCTAGGATTTAGGCGACAACTAGGCTAAACGGAAAAATCTTTATAAAACCAGAGCTGGACTACGACTCCCAGAAATACTCAAAATGCAAAATTTAATTTGTAATTCGAAATTGCATTCGAGTAATCCCTGGCAAAACATTCACCTCTATAATTCATAGCTCAGTATCTTAGTTGTCTGAAACTATTTCACTAAATAGTTTCAAGCTTTTAAAATAAAATTGTGCAATAAAAATATGCGAAGGGACACGCACAAATGAGTTTCCAATTCCAAATTAGGAATAAAACTTTAGTGAGAAAAAATGGCAGCGTGATTTTGAATCTCTGTTATGTGTTATTTTTCACTTTTAAGTGATTAAGTAATTTCTATTTTAACTCAATATCAATACTTTCCATCAGCTTTTATTTAAACCTTTACTTTTATAACTTCTTCAATGTCATAAACTATAAAGTAATCAGTAACTAAGATTTTTTTAATTTATTGCTGATGAATTAAATAATTCTTGACAAAAAATTAATGAATATATTTAAGCCTAGCTCTGAGATGAACAAGTAGTATTTCTTTCGCGACGATTCGTACATTTCGGAGAAATTTTTTTCCAGATCTCACGAAAAAAGTCTTATCGTAAATAAGTCGGCGGTATTTATTGTATTACTAATTCTATAATCGCATAACTTGTTTGACGCTTGGATCAATAAATTTAGGTAAATTAAACATGACCAGGGGTTAATTTCTTCGCCTCTGATCAAATCTTCTTCTCCACGAATTTTGAGAGGATTTTTACCAAAGGTGAATAAATCGGAGTCCGAGTTCGGTATAGAAAAACGGTCGTCGCGAAATCGAAACACGATGTAGTTTCGAATGCTTTATTAAACGAGTGCCCGTTTTATTCGGACATCGTTTGCACTTTTTAAGTACATCGATGTAGAGAAGTTACTCCCATACCACCAAGTATACTTATTTCCACAGACTGTGAATCACAACGTATCCTCTACTTTGTAATGCCAATATCACTATTCGCAGAAAGATCAAATGGCTTTTTTTCGTATCTTTGTAGAATCATATCCCAGGTCTAAAAGATTCAATAAAAAGAAAAATTGTCACTTCTTTGAATGGAAAATCTCAATCTTGCACTTAGGTATACATATTTGAAAATTGGTATACATTGTTATATTTATTGAAATAAAATTTCTTTCCTTTTGGTCTTTTTTGACTCGTTATTTCAGAAGTCTGTGCGAGATAATGCAATGCCAGTGAGCTATGAACTCTCTCGATATTTGATAACAAAATTTCATGAGATTATATAGACTGTAAAACCAAATTTTCTTCAAAATGAGGGAAAAAATTAAAAGCTGGGAAAAAAAGTGTTTGTTATAGCCAAGTCAAAAAGAACATGACTTTCGGTTATGATGATTATTTCGCCGGCAGAGGGGAAAGGGCAATCGATTCGCAAAATTAGATTAAATACCGTATAATTTTTTTTTTGTGTACGTACTTTATATAGCGTTGAATTGAAAATTCACCCTCGTAGGGTTGAAAAATAAATGAGGAGAAAAATGGAAAAATGTATATAATACGATGGATGGTAAGCCTTCATCCAACATAAACACCCACTCTCTGAATTTGAATGAGTGAGATTTCAATGAGTTTCAGTGAATATCCTCACTGATTTCAATCAATGACCCATTTCTAACTATTTGAATCAGTGAGATTGCATTGTGAATCAGTGAATATTTTTACTGATTGTATTCAATGACCCATTTCTAAATGATTCAAATTTAGAGAGCATGCATCTAGTATCTTATATGTATTTGTACTCTATTTGTATACACGTATGTTTTAATAATTAAATGATATTAATTCTGATAACTTTGTTTCAATCCTTTCTTACCCTCCTTCGCACAAAATTTAACTTCAAATGATGTAAGAAGTATTCTCAATTGAATATTTCAGTATTCTGTTAGTAAAATTTAATTTCCTCAAATCTTGACAATATATTTGAGAGACTTCTAATCAAAGCTATGATCTAAAATTTAATTCTAGATCATCACATTCATTGAATAAAAAAAATGATTTTTTTCAACTAATTACATTTGTTCTAGATGCCTTTTTCATTTATATTCAATGTGCGGTGAGACAAAAATGAGAAATTTTGGAAATCGAAAATATTACAGTGTTATTACATCCAAAGATATACTGTATTACTATCGCAATTATTAATTAATTATTAATTATTAAAATTATTAATTGGCTCTTGGAAAGGTTGCCGTTGCACTACTAACGCAACAATGAGTACAACTAGTGCGCCCTATTTCTTTCGGAACCATACAACAAAGTCAACACGCGCCAAACAGTATTAATACTTCCGCCATTTAAGCGTGTTGTACATTCATACCCTTGCTTTCTCGCAACATACCGAAACGTTCTTTTGGCAAAGCCTTAGTAAATACATCAGCTTTTTTCTGCGCTGTAGGGACGTATTCTACTTTTAATTCCTTCGCTTCGATTTTCTCGCGAATTTACTAGTATCGGAGGCTCATATGTTATATGCGTTGATGAAACTCTAGGTTTCTGACTAATTTTATCGCCCTTTGATTGTCAAAAAAGATCACAGTTTCTTTCGCGCAAACATATCCGATATCCGATAGCAAATTTCTCAACCAAACCGCCTCTCTTGCTGCAGCCGCTGCTGCGACATATTCAGATTCGGTTGTGCTGAGTGTGACAAGCTTCTGACGTTGACTAGACCACGTGATTGGACCACCTGCGAGCTGAAAAACGTATCCGGTTGTTGACCTTCTGGTCTCTACATCGCCCGCGTAATCCACATCTGAATATCCGATCAACTCATGCACGCTTTCACCGCCGTGGAACTCGATGCCATACTCTACTGTCCCCGATAAATATACATAAATTCTTTTTACAGCTCGCCAGTGATCGTCGTTGTGATTGTTTAGATACTTGCTTACGGAGTTTACAGAGTACGCTAGATCAGGGCGCGACACTATTGCTAAAAACATAAGCGACCCGACAGCTTCTCTATACGGTACTTTTTCAGATTTTTCTTCTCCGTCGACTACCGGATGTAGCACCACGTGCGAATCCGCCGGTGTGCTAACCGATTTCGCATTGCTCATACCAAACTGATCTATCACTCGTTTGACATATGCGCTCTGATGCACAAATATCGATTTTCTTTCACAGTCTCATTCAATTCACATGCCAACAAATGCACTCGAATCACCGATGGTGATTTTAAACGAATTACTTAGGTGCTTAAGGACATTCTCAATGATCTCATTCGATTCAGCTGCGATCAGCCCATCAACCACGAACAGTGCGAGATACACAACAGAACTCCCGACATTTCCAACGTAAATGTACCGATCCGCCTCCGTTTCTCTGAACTCAAACTCTCGAAGGAACGCACTGAACTCTCTGTTCCAATAACGTGGAGCTTGCTTGAGTCCGTACAATGATTTCTTCAAGCGACACACGACACTTTGTCCCGCCCTTTCTGCTGTTTTTCCGATACCAAGACCCTCAGGTAACTCCATGAATATTTCATCATCCAGTTTCCCGTACAAGAATGCTGTCTGCACGTCAAACTGAGCCAGCTCGAGATCCTTCTCAGCAGCAACTGCGAGTAGCACTCTCAGTGAGTCATACCTTACGACAGGTGCGAAGGTTTCCTTGAAATCGACTTCTTTTTTCTGCATAAACCCCCGAGCACACAGCCGTGCCCTGTACTTGTTGATGTTTCCTTCGGTGTCCTTTATCAGTCGAAAAATCCACTTCGAATCAATGGTTTTCATCCCGGGCTTCTTCTCGACCAATGACCAGGTTTCACTCTCTTTATGGGCATCCAGCTCTCTTTTGATTGCTTTTAACCATTCCGACGAGTCCTTACTCACCATTGCTTCCTCGAACGTTTCCGGTACATCCAGTTCTGCAACGTTCGTCTCGTAGCGCGATGGTGTCTTCAGACTGTCTCGATCTCTCAGAATTCGGCTCACCTCGATAGCTGACACCGGTGCGACCAAATTTCGTCTCTCGTCTGCTGTGTTCTCTTCAGCCGGTAAGAAAACGTCGTCATCATCGTCTTCTGCTTCTTCTTGGCGTTCTACTTCCGGAATCTTTGTTAGTACGATCTCGTCGCCCTCGTCTTCTTCCAACGTCGCTGTTACTTTACCAATTCTCTCGAAAAATACCAGGTTTCGTGATACCGATAGTTTCCTCAACACTGGATCGTAGACACAATAATTCGACGTGTTTCCTTCGTACCCGACAAGTATCATCTTCTTTGCGCGAACGTCGAACTTCGTTGTAAATTGTTTCGGTATGTTCACGTACGTTTCAGCTTCGAAGATGCGCAGGTGCTTCAGATTTGACTTCTTTCCAACCCAGAGCTCGTAAGAAGTCACTCCGCCTCGTACAACCGACGATCCTGATCGATTCATTAAGTACACGGCCGTGTTTGATGCTTTCGCCCACAGTGTAAGCGGGAGATTTTTCGCGTGCAACATGGTTCTCGCGCTCTCGATAATCGACCTGTTATCCCTCTCCGCCTTACCGTTCTCCTCCGGCATATACGGCGCTGTGTTTTCACGTTGAATCCCACGTGATTCAAGATAGCTGTCCATATTTTTATTTTTGTACTCCCCACCATTATCGGATCGTAGCATGCGCAATACTCTACCGAACTTGTTCTCGATTAGCTTATCGAAAACTTTAAATTTCTCGTACACATAACTTTTGTGACGCAAGAAGTAAATATACCGATAACTGGTAGCATCGTCTTCAAACGTCAGGAGAAAACTCGAACCCCCTGGTGTCTCCGTGGACATGAGTCGACATGCATCTGTATGTATAACCTCACCCGGTTCTGTCGCTGCACGTTCACGCTCTTTTCGAAACGGACGCCTGTGTGATTTTCCGATCGGACACGATTCGCAGAACACATCACCACTTTTCGGCAGCTCAAACCCTCCCACGAGACCGTTTTCAACTAATTCGCGCAACGTGCGAACATTCATGTGGCCGAGCCGCTCGTGCCACACTTGAAGGTTTATTTTCGCCACGTTTGCCTCGTCGTCTGCTCGCGCGCACTTTACTCGAAACATTCGAAAAATTTCGTTTTCCTGCTTTATTCTGTGTGCCAACACTTTGTTACCGTCTCTTATTTTTACGTGTTTCCCGCAAAACACTACTTACTGTCCTCTCCAGGTGCACACGCCGACGGAAAACAAGTTTTTCTTCATTTCCGGTACGTGCAACACTTTTTCTATACACGAATTATGCCACGCGCCGTCTACGAATTTCTCGATCTTTATTGTTCCTTCGCCGACCACCTTGCATTGCTTGTTGTTACCGAGAGACACCGTCCCGCCACCTGTCAGCCATCGGTACTCGCTGAACCACTCTCGCCGATTTGTTATGTGTCGTGATGTCTCACCGTCAGTAATCCACGTTTCAAACCTACCTGCTTTCCGCACCGTGTTGATTATCTCAGCGGGCAGTTCCAAGCCACCATTTTTACCGACGTCGACTTTTTCTCGCTAGACTTTTCTACAACGAACGCACAATCGTGTTTCCCACTCGATTCACCGTCATCTTTTCCGCGCCTTTTGTTCTTGCATTCCCGCGCATAATATCCCTTTTCCTGACACTTAAAACACTGCACTTTTTCTTTTTCTTTCGGCTTTCTCTTCTTTTTGTCCTCTTTCACACTCGATTTTCCACTTCTTCCTGCATTTCCGTTTCGATATGCTGAAGAAGCAGCAGGAGCTTCGTCACCCGAGGTTAATCGAGCTTCTTCATGAATGAGTCTGTCTTGAAGTTTTTTGAGTGTTTGCATTTCAGGCGAGACATTATCCCACGCAGTCTGGAATGACGCGTACTTCGGTGAAAAAACTCGCGAGCACTTTTGCGATTATCGTCAGATCAGACACTGGCTCACCGACGCCGAGTAACTGCGCGGCCATGTTTTGTACCGTAGCTACGTGTTTCACTATCGAGTCTCCTGCGGACATGCGATACTCGTATAGTCTCGTCATGAGCAGCAATTTGTTAGCTGCTGACTTTTGTTCATGCACACTGGATAATTTATCCCACATTTCTTTTGCCGTTAAACAGATTGAAAGCAGTTGTAATTTTTCGTACTCCATCGTCGAGGGTACCAGGAACAACGCACGCGCATTGTCCGACAACCACGTTTTCTTCGCTGCTTCCTGTCTGTCGCCTGCCGCCATTGTTCTCGATCCATCAACCACGTCGTGTTTATTATTCGCAATGAAAAAAATTTCTACCTGAAATTTCCATCCTTGAGAATTTTCACCGTTGAATTTCGCCACGTTTCGCGATGCGATTGCGTCAGACAATCTAGATTGCGTTACATTGGCGATCACGCACCGATCTCCCATGGAGGAAGCACGCCAAGATGGCTTCCAGTTAACGACCTCGTGTCCCGCAATTTACGTCTTCCGAAAAACACACTAGACTTTTCTCACAAATAACGATTAGCTAGGGTCACTGGGCCCATAACCTGTTGCAATTATTAATTGTGAGGAAAGGAGACAGAGTTATTCTACCGAATGAATGTTTGTAAACCAAAATTGCTTGAACTTTAGGTTTATTGACAAAAAGGACTGGCTCTTGGAAAGGTTGCCGTTGTACTACGAACGCAACAATGAGTACGACTAGTGCGCCTAGTGTGTGTGTGTGTGTGTGTGTGTGTGTGTGTGTGTGACATGGAGACCGTTCTGTACAGCTTCTGGAACATTCTCGGAGGATCCTGGAGCTTCTAGAACATTCTCGAAGGTCATGGTGACGTCAAAAAATAATATTGCGCGATTGTAAGAGCCGAATTGATGTTAACAGGTTGAAGCTTATGACGAGAAGAACAAGAATTATTTATTGCTTCCTTATAGATAAAACAAACGAATGTGGTGGGCCCACACTGGTAGTAAATATCCACCTAGGAACACTACCCGAATCGGGTAGTGAGGCAATGAACTTTCGAGTTCGAACTGCTATCAATTTTTTTTTTATAGATAAAACATTCATTTAATGCGCAAATATGCAGATATATATGACATCTTGTTTTCAACTATAAGAATTGTAAGAGCCGAATTCATGTGAACACGTTCAAGGTTATTACGAGAAAAACAAGGATGATCAATTGCTTTCTTCTAGATAAAACATTCATTTAGTGTGCAAATATGCAGGCATATTTATGGAAATTTGATACAACATCCTGTTTTCGACTATATGAATTTGACTTATTCTGACGGATCAGGTTGCATTCGATAGCTACTGCAGTCTAAGAATTGTAAGAGCCGAATTTATGTAAACACGTTCAAGGTTATTACTAGAAAAACGAGGATGATTTCTTGCTTTCTGAAAAGAATTTCTTTCGGTAACAACTTCAAGGCTATTCTATTGACACATTGCATTTTGCGTTGCAAAAATATATATTCCGAACGTGTCGATTATAATGTAGAACGTTCTATAAACACGTTCAAGGTTATAAAACGAGAAAAACAAGGATGATTTATTGCTTCCTCATAGATAAAACATTGATTTAATGCACAAAAGATTATAGAATATTTTCGATGACGTCATTAAATTATACTACGCAATTTCTGAGAAAAATTTATTTCATAAATAACTTCAAAGTTAGTTTTAATGACGCATTACATTTTGCGTTGCAAAAATTATATCCCGGACGTGTCGATTATAGTATACAAAGTTCTAGAACATTGTGTCGTAAGAAGTTTTCGCTTATTTGGATGTCCAAATAAACAAACAACGAATTAATAAAAATATATAGCTGGCAACGTTTCGGACCTCATAGGTCCCTTTTCAAGCCTGCTAGAAATTATAATTTATTGTAGACAAGATAAAACAAAAATATCGAGATATGGAATACAAAAAATTCTTTGAAGCCCAGTAAAAAAAACTAATTCGGAAGGATTGCGGTGAACCAACATATTTAAATTCATCCGAATTCTGCTTTCTGATTCGTTGAAACGAATGGGGCCAGTGCGAATTGAATGCGTGTCAATTCGCCTTAATTCGTGGTTGAGGTCATTTTGAAAAAAAAATAATAAAAATTGCATGCCTCGAGACTCGAACCAGCGATCTCAAGTGCATAAAGTCCAGAGGGCGACCACTGAGCTACGGGACTCATTGATATTTATTTGCAATGGATTCTTTATGCCAAGCGCGTCGGTTATAGCTTACGAATTCGATTGAATAAGCCAGTCTTTAACTGTATTCGCGCTGGCGAATTCTGCCGAATTAGGGCTTGACTTGAAATATTCGCTGAATTCGGGCGAATAGGATAGTTGAAGACTTTATTACTTTTCACGAATTTACATGAATTTATCACAATCTATAATTGGAGATTGTCGCAAAGCAAGATTCACGGGGGCTACTGGCGAATTCTTCTCAATTCGTTCCAAATAGTTTCTTTTTACTGGGAGTAAGAAACAAATGTTCGAAAAATATATTATCTTTGAAGAACGTGATACTCAGCGTCTATAATAAATAGTTTATACGTTTTAAAAAGAGTTAATTTAAAAGAATAATTATAAGGAGAAACAGACCCCACATGAAAATTAATTCAAAGTCATTTTAATGGTAGCTTACGCTAACATTCATATACAAGTCGAGCCGAATAACTTCATCATGTATTCAATAAAATGAATGATAAATAACATAATTTATAAGTGAATACATTTTCCGAAACAATATCATGGATTTCTATTCAATATCAAGGGAATTTTTTACGTCGCTCTTTTCCATTGCTCACAACTGGTGTTTTTTAGGTAAAACATAATTCATAACTCTTTTTAAAACTCATAGACTATTTATTATACACACTAAAAATCACGTTCTTTGAAGATAATATATTTTTCCAACATTTGATTTTTACTCTAAACAATTTTTTGTATTCCATATCTCGATATTTTTGTTACATCTTTTTCACAATAAATTATTATTTTTAGCATGCTAGAAAAGGGACCGTATGAGGTCAGAAAAGTTGCCAACTTTATATTTTTATTAATTTGTTGTCTTTTTAATTGGACCTTCAAATACCGGAAACTTCTTACGACGCTAACCAAAGGTCAACACTAAAGAGAGAATGCAGTTCTAGAACATTGTTGCATCACATGATGCAATATTGCGCAATTTCGAGAAACGAATTTCATGTGTAACGATTAAAATGTAGAACGTTCAAGAACATTGTTGTATCATATAATGCAATACTGTGCATGAGTCTCCAGAAATTTAGTAGAGGGGTGTAAGTGTCTATAAAAGAAGACCAGCTCTTCTCTTTCATTAGTTTGTTGGCAGATGTCAGATTGTAAAGAAGAAAAGCAGCAAGAGCTGAAAAGTCGTTTAAACGTGTTTCTGAAGAATATTCGAGAACGGACACAAGTGATACAAGTGCGAACAAACTTACAAACTCTAACAAGGCAATTTAAAACTGTGAATTTTAAAGATAACAAACAGTGAAAAAAGAAAAAAAATGGATTTTGCAAAATTAAACAAAACCGCTCTCAGTAAAGGCTTTCTTCCAACAAAGAAGCTGACAGACCTAGAAGTTAATAATGGATACGAAATAACAGACATCAAGAAAGCTAAAACAATATCATAGAAAACAAATTCTCCGTTGTTCTACCTCAAAGAATAGCAAAACTGTTTGAAAAGGATGAAAACCTATTCATGAAAAGGAAGAAAGCCTGTGAAGATCAACACCTTGAAATGGGTGGACGCTTCAATTCCATCGAATTTATGAAGAAGAAGAATATATAAAGTGTACAGTTTTTAACTGTCACTCAGTGTCTGAAAGCCTTCAATGCAATGTATCTTCTGGAACAGAGTGTTATGCCTTTTTAACGCACAAAGTATTCATCATTGGAACCAGAATGAGACAATGAAAAAACTTTTATTTACTGATCTCATGCGATTTGTAAGTCTTTTTCTTGAAATGATTACTTTCTACAATCAAAATGTGTGTGAAGACCAGAACTCATATGTGTGGATGATATCTTTGTACATTAAAATTTCAAATGCATTTTTTCAGTATAAAAATCGGAATAAAAATATAATTCAAACCAAATTTGTCTTTTTTCGTCTACTGTATTAAGGTTAGGTATATGTGTAAGTAAAAAAAAAGATACATGTTCGATAATAGTCATCTTTATTCAAAAAAACTTAATATTGATACAAGGATACTTACAAACTAGACTTATCTATCCAACTATTGTGAGAGTCGTCAAAACCTAAGCATTTTACAAATAGCTTTTTTCCACGTTTTTTCAGTACTTTTTTCACGAGATAAATGTCTGGATGTCATGTATCTTTTCCAAATTCTTGTTCATGAAAACTAGCTGCAATAGCTTTAGCTTGATAATCTTCAAGCATATACGTCACCGGTTCAGTATTCTTAACATGACTTATGGTAAATATTTCAGTTGTCCAATTTGGTGTGTAGCCTTTCACGAATATATGCTTAAATATTCTTGTGCGTATTGTATCCTCAACTTCAAATTTATTTTTCTTAACTGCCTCTTTCACATTGAAATTTTTGTATACATTGAACAACAACTTTTTCTCATTTTGTTTAGTAACATCTTTTGGTTTCATTCTAATAGGCTGATATTTGGTATCGTTGTTAGACAAAATTAAATCTCTTAAAATATCTATCCACTTATAATTACCCTGCAAGCTACATTGCATCTACATTTTATTTTTTAAGGTACGATTGACTCGCTCGCAAATTGATGCTTTAAAATTACTGAATATCGAGTAAAGATTTATCTTATATCGCTCCATAAGATTCTTAAAATGCAAGTTATAAAATTCATTACCTCTATCAACATGTAAATTTGTTGCTACGCGTCCTTTATCAAGTACAGTTTCCATGGCTGCAGCTACATCTTCACCCTTCTTGGATTTAATGGGAACAGTCCACGCAAATTTTGAAAATATGTTTATTACAGATGTACTTGTATCCTTTGTACTTGTATCCTCGTATAGCTACATTTCAATAAAATCAGCTTGCCAGGTCTCATCAATTCCACGGATGTCAAAATGTCGACGATGGTAATTTCTTCTAGCTGGCTTTTGCAGCTCCTTCACCAACTACTGCTTCTCAACGTCCATTTTTCAGTGCGTTCAGTGTGTTTTCTACTTAACTAATGAGCCCTGAATTTCGATACACCAGTTTTTCAATTGATTCAGCATCAATTTTCGCATTTTTAAAAAGTTTATCTCTGGAATTTTCCAAAGTCTCAATCATCATATTATTATTGACTACTTCAGTTCGCAAGGAAGCTATAACATCGTAGATAGTCTGAAGGTCATGCTGTATCATATGTTGCACCATATTCAGATTAACAGCATCATTCTGCTCTTGAGCATAAGGCACTTTATATAGCCTTTTATTATTCATATCATAATCTCCTGCAGATGTGACTTTGAAGCCAATTCAAGGAGGACCACGACTTGTACTCTCTGTTTCACTGAAATGACGTCCGAATACATCGATTTTCATCTTGCAAATGATGAAAATCTTGGCAAAAGACTCATGAATATATAATTCCAACTTCTCGCAATTATTCAATAATTGATATAATTTCGTTTATGAGACTTCGATTTGCAGCTGCTTGAGACGCTGGCAGTAAGCTCAATCGATCTACCAATTCATTTGGGTCATCCCAGTAAATGTAGTCCATCAGACTTTTCTCTCTAGCAATCATGTGTCGCGGGATCACACCGCCACTTGATAATGATTTCCGGGTTTTACTTCGTCTATCTGTATTTTTTTGGTGGAGATGTGGGTATTCATTTCTTCATAAAGTTTTTATATTTAAAGGCTTTACTGTCACGAATTTCACCACCTGGCTCATGATGTTTTATATAAGCGTTTGTTGCAATGATAATTTGTCTATAATTTTCAAGATCATTGGGAGTTATAAAGGACTCCTGGGGAACTTTTTAAAATAAAAGTTCAAAAAAGCCTTTACTTTTGGAAAAATTCAAATTACCCACGTGAATATAGTTCTGGCCGAAATTTATCAGAGAATCTCCAATCATTAATCTATCTTTCGTTAACTTTCTCACTCCATACACATTATCGAGTTCTCTGCTTCTTTCACCTAACAATATGAGATACTTGTTTGCATCATCATCAACAATCCATGAGGATATAGGCGTTTCTGAGTTATTTTCCGCTTTACTACGAGTTGATAATTCTAAGTTACTGGGGAATGGTTACCAGCTCAACTCTATTAAATCTTGTTTTGTTGCGATGCGAAAAAATTCAACTTTATCTACTTGAAAATGACACGCAACAAATATTCACTTCTGTTTTTTCTGTGATGCAGATTTACTTAAAATCTTTGAAGATTTCACATTTTCGAGGTGTTTTTATGCGAAATGGATTACAAAAGAGTGGACCGCGTGAAAATGAATGTGCTATTGTTAATTTTGATGATAAAATAGGACCAGGAACACATTGGTATGCTCATAAAAAGATTAGCCACGGTGGTCAGGCAGGACGAATAGGTATCACAAAAATGGCAATAAAATCGGTTTGTGGGATGATATTGGGGCACGAATATACATCAAAAATCCGTTTGAATCGAAATCCTAGCTGATCCTGTTTTCGAGATATCGTCAAATTACGTATTTCAGCTATTTTATCAATGGAACGTAATGACCTGTACCTTAAGTATGCATTCAAATGCATATAAAATTATTATTTTTATACTAGGTATGTGTTGAATAGATAAATATATCACAACGGTAGGCCAGCGAAACCCTCGTGTGTCTTGAGGACACGAGCGGCCCAAGGATGACAGCTTTCTGCATCCATCTCGCAAGTGCCTTGGCATATTTTTGGCATGTGGGTATGGCTTTAAGGTTACGAACCAGTGATAGTTTCGTACCTCCGAGAGCACCTAGGACAGTTACTTGCACCGAATATTTTGGGTACAGTCGTTGCAGCTCTCTTCTAAGGTCATGATACCTCTCCTTTTTTCTTTCTCCTTTGCCGTGATGTTGTATTCGGACGAAGCCAAGTATTCGATCACGAATATACTTCGTTTCTCGAAGTCTTGGAGAACGACGTCAGGCCTCGAGTGCGTAAATGAGACTGTATACAAATAATAATTATATAAGCATTTGAATGCATACTTAAGGTACAGCTCATTACGTTCCATTGGTGAAATAGCTAAAATACGTAATTTGACGATATCTTAAAAACAGAATCAGCTAGGATTTCAATTCGAACGGATTTTTGATGCACATTCGTGCCCGAATATCATCCCGTAAACGGATTTTATTGCCATTTTTGTGATACCTATTCGCCCTTCGTGACCACCGTGAGCAGTAAAATAATTTATTCCGAAATTTGCAATATCAATTCAGTTTAAGGTTCATGTATCGGGTAATCTAACCTACAAAACTCACCTCAAAAAATTGGTTTCGAATGCTGGCGCACCGAAAGGATATCGGGGGCAATTTTTTTCCTCGCAGGAAGCACATATCCCTTTCTGAGGGGGAAAGTCAACACTCGCGATAAATATTGAAAAATTAGTAAAATAAAACAATTTTCAAACGCCGAAAAAAAGTAAACAGAAACAGTACAATCAGCGCCGTGTGGTATCTCGATCGATCACTAAATCGATTTAAAAGGACTTCTGGCGCCATATTCAAAATAGAAAAAGCATTGAAACATATGTAGGAGTGATAATTCCTAATAAGTTATAATATATTATTTAAAAAGCATAACAAATAAATATTATTTTACAAAAATATAAGAACAAAAAGAAGGAAAAATATATTCAACGCAAAATACTGACTGATAAAATAGATAAATAAAACTTGCAACATTTTCTTCTAATTCTGAGTTGTTCTTATAACATTCCCTTCACACGATCCACGCAGAAGAAATAATTTACATATAGCTGAAAAAGATTTGGTAAAGATTTTCCAAATTTGTAATTAGCAAAGTAAGCATTTACCACAAAATGCAATGTTATTGTGTTTATGATTTTTTCAGAGGAACCTTAGGCTATATAATGTACACCTAACACCCCATCGAACCCACCCACGCAATAGAACTCAACTCTAGAACGCTGGAAAGATCCGTTGAATAGTTTCCGATCTTAGTCAATGGGAATATAATCATTTTTCTAAAAAATCAAAGTTAAAGCGACTTCGATTTTTTAAAAAGGTCCATGGGTTCTGGATTTTTTATTATAACATCCCCAAAAGTTCATCCACCCATAAGAAATAAATTACATATAGCTGTCAAGATTTGGTAAAGATTTTACAAACTTGTAATTAGCAAAAAAAAGTTATTTCCACAAAATGCAAAGTTATTGTGTTGATGATTTTTTCAGAGAAACCTCAGGCTATATAATGTACCCATAACACTTCATCAAACCAACCTACTTATTTAAAAGCAATTCTAGTAAGCTGGAAAGACTTGGTAAATATATTGCTGTATTATTCTTTGACGAAAAAATAACATTTTTAGAAAAAGTCGAAGTCGTAGTTTCTATGATTTTTTGATGTGATCCTCAGTCAATAGATTGTTATCAGAACACCCATACAAACCCACTCTCGCATTAGAAATCAATTTTAGAAAATTGGAAAGATTTTCAATATTTTTCTTTCTCATTTTTTGAAAAAAATGGAGGAAATGGCTCGAATTTGATATAACAACTTCTTTTCGATGGACTGCCGGGACTCTGTGAACCGAAATTCGACCAATAATAGGTCATTCGAAATGTTATTTAATAACCTTTCGGATGGTTCAATTGATTTTTTCATGTCATCAACAAGTCTTTTTGAAATGAACCTATAAAAACATCGAAATATATGAAAAATAAGCAAGTTTCCGATATGAAAATAATTATTAATATTATTTAGGATGATACAAAGTATAATCGAATCTGGTATTTGACATTCTGAAATCTGCAAAGAAGACAATTTGCATAATAAGCGTTAGTATACACACTACACTCGTCATTGTTAGGATCACATGAATCCACACTAAACAAGCACAGACATATACAAACGTGCGTGCATGAATACATGAACCCATTTTTTTAACATTCAGTGAGCTGAATAATGTCTAACTGTGATTTTCTGGTATATCAAATTCGAGCCACCCATGGTATATCAAATGAGAGCCACCCGGTACAAAATGTTATTGTTTAAAAAGCATAACCCCTAAACAGAAGCATCTTCATATCTACCGAGCAAAACTAATCTACTAACCCTACGTCACTACTACATACAACATTTATTGGAAAAACTACATTCCCGGAAGAATAAATAGACATTTAAGACTTCCCTGGAATGAACTCTGGATATCCGATTTTTTATTTTTCTCACACTTTTTGTGAAGCGAATGAAACAGTGAAACTGTCACTATTTTCCACTACACTCAAGTGCGTTCAGTTCCCACTGTTACCAGCCTAGTACATGTTTTAGTTTTCCAAAAATCCAGGTGGCTCAAATTCAAGCCCTATACCAAATTTGAGCCATTTCCTCTACCAATCATTTCTGACAAGATGTGAAGACAGATTTTTTATTATTTATTCCAAAGACATTCTGACTCTTATGGCTTCTTCCTGAACCTGAATTCGAGTTGGAATCCCAAGTCTCAAGTCGATTATACTTCATAGTGGCTGTTGCGGACTATGAAAACTATTTGAAACTGGTATTTTTTTACATTATTCTTGAAAACCAGTTTTCGAGAAAAGTTTTTAATTATTTATTCCAAAGACATTCTGACTATTATGGCTTTTTTCTAAACCTGAATTCGAGTTGGAACCCAAAGGCTTAAGTAGATCAGACTTCATAGTGGTCGTTGAGGACTATGAAAACGATTTGGAAATGGTCTTTCTTCACATTATTCTTCAGAAACAGTTTTCGAGACAAGTTTTTTTATTATTAATTCCAAAGACATTCTGACTCTTATGGCTTCTTTCTGAACCTGAATTCAAGTTGGAATCCAGAGGCTCAAGTCGATTAGACTTCATAGTGGCTGTTGAGGACTATGAAAACGATTTAAAACTGGTCTTTTTTAACATTACTCTTGAGAACCAGTTTTCGAGAAAAGTTTTTTTAGTATTTATTTCGAAGACATTCTGACTTTTATGGCTTCTTTCCAAACCTGAATTAGAGGTTGAATCCAAAGGCTCAAGTCGATCAGACTTCATAGTGACCGTTGAGGACTATGCAAACGATTTGAAACTGGTATTTTTTCACATTATTCTTGAGAACCAGTTTTCGAGACAAGTTTCATAGTCCTCAACGATGGTGGTTTGGCTCTCTCAATAGTGAGTTGGTTTTTCAAGGGAATAAAAGGAAGGCAAGTTTATAGCTCTAAGCAACATCAGTTTTCGCAATGGATTTCTGTAGGACCCTATATGTGTTTCTGTACAGGATCCTTCCAAAGGTTCCTTTGGCGGCTTTCTGTAAAGGATCCTATACACGTTTCTGTACAGGCACCTTTGCAGGATCATCTACAGTTTCCTTCGACGAATTCCTGCACAGGAACCGTCAAGATTGCCGGAACAGGTTCGAGTGCAGGTTCGTGTACAGGAACATGTACAGGATCCTTCGAGGTTCCTGTACAGGAATTTTCAGTTGAGACTTCACTTTTAGTTTTATTCAATATTATACTGAGTACAATTTGGAGGACTTTTACAATAACGCTCTAGCTTCTCGTTATGACTACAGCGACGAGACTTACGAAACTGGAGAACTGACCCGAAGCGGTGGTTTATATGGTAGCGTATCGGTTAGGACTTCAAGAACCTTCTACTAGTCATACAAGCTACGAGAAGTACATGCGCAATTACGCATCTCTATCATGTGCATCCTCCATCCAGTTTAAGTAATCATGTCCTAGTTCTTTTAGATCATCCCTTACATTTTTCTCCAATCTGTTTCTCGGTCTGCCTAGGGGTCTCTTACCAATCAGTCACCCTCTTAAAACTTGCGCCACTGTTCTTTCATTGCCCATTTTTGCTACATGCCCCGCCCATCCTAATTTACGCGCTTTCATTACTCTATTAATATTTTGTGAACCTTAGAGAGCATGCAGCTCATCATTATGCAGTATTATCCATTCCACGTTTCACACCCGTACATGACGACCGGCATTATTATTGTTTTGTAGATTCTCACTTTGATGTTTCTAGATAGCAATCGCGATTTTAGTAGTGTGTTTGCTGCATAATAGCACTCATTGCCAGCGTGCAGCCGCGCGTTGATTTCCGTTTTGATATTATTTTTGCTAGTTATAATAGACCAGAGGTATTTGAACTCGTTAACCCTTTCGAATTTCATATTTCCGGCCATTAGATCCCCGCCTCCATTACTTTGTTCGGATCTGACGACGCTCATATATTTTGTCTTCGATTCGCTAACTTCCAAGCCAATATCTTTGGCTTTTGTGGGATTTCTGCATTTTTAGCTATGGTTTCTTCATCATCCCTTAGTAAGTCGAGATCATCCGCATACCCAAGAATTTGTATTATCCCATTGAGGGTAGCACCGGTCGGATTCACTTGTACTTGTCTGACCACGTACTCTAAAACTAAGTTAAAAAGGACGCACGAGAGTGCATCGCCCTGTTTTAGGCCATCGCGGATCGAAAACTCTTCAGACAAACTTCCGTTTGCACGTATTCTACCCGTACTGCCGCGTAAGCAAATTTCGATAAGTCTAACTAATTTTCTTGGTACACCCAAGAACTCTAGGATCCAGTACATTCGTGCGCGTATAATAGAGTCGTAAGCTTTTTTGAAATCGATAAATAGTTGATGCACTACTTCATTAAATTCCCATTTTTTTTCTAGCAGTTGTCTAATTATAAACATTTGATCGCTTGTAGATCGGTTTCGGTGGAATCCACACTGGTTATCCCCAATGATTTCCTCGGCGAAAGGAGTTAGTCTACTTAAGATTACATTGGACAGGATCTTATAACACGACGGCACAAGTGAAATTTTCCGATAATTGTTACAGTTCGTTTTATCGCCTTTTTTAAAAATAAGAATAATAATAGAGGTATTCCATTCCTCCGGCATGTGTTCTGTTTTCCAAACTGCGCGTATTAATTTACAAATTTGCCTTGTGAGGCAAGATACTCCATTTTTTATCAGTTCTGACGGTAGGTTGTCGATGCCCGCGGCTTTGTTATTTCTTAACTTCTTTATGGCCATTTCTATTTTTATATCAGTGGGATTATCAATTAACAGATCGGCAGTGTGGATTTCACCGAGATTACCTTCAACGGGGGCTTCGCGTACATTTAATAACTTATCGAAATAGTTTTTCCATGAATTCAGTCTCTCTGTCGCATCGGCTACTAGATTGCAATTTTCGTCCCTCATTACTTCCGTTCTACTTTGAAAGCCTTTCCTTATAAAATTGATTCCCCTGTAAATCTCACGCGGGTTATTTTGTTTATTATGCGCTTCTAATGCTAGTATTTTATTCTTTTCCCACTCCCTTTTCTTGGATCTATAAAGCCTATTTGTACTTTTACTAATCTCGAGATACTTCTTATGTGTTTGATCGCACTTATTTTGTAAACTACTTAGTCTGGCCTTCCAACGTTTTTCAAACCAGAATTTGCACTCTTCGTCAAACCAAGGTTTGCTTTTGATAACTTTCTTTAGACCTATCGTAAGTTTCGCAGCTGTCTTGATCGCCTTTTTCATATTGCTCCACAGGGTTTCCGGGTCCTCCTCGTAATTATTGTTATCGTCTCTCTGTTCTTTGAGAGCGTCGAAACTATTAGAAATCTCAACTTGATAATTTAATGTTTCTGTTGCTGTTTTGAACTTATCTATATTGAAACGAACTGTTGGCTCTGTGCGGCTTGTTTTCTTACTTAACGCTAGCCTAGATCTTATTTTTACTATCACGAGAAAATGGTCTGAATTTAAATCCTCTTCCCTATACGATCTTATATCGAGAATGTTTGTATGACGTCTTCTGTCAATTAGAACGTGATCAATCTGATTGTGAGTGATACCATCTGGTGATATCCAGGTGGCCTTATGTATATTTTTATGCTTGAAATATGTGCTTTTGACAACGAGGTTCTTTGAAGCTGCAAAGTTTATTGCTCTGGTTCCATTATCATTACTGACGTCATGCAAACTTTCTGATCCTATTGTAGGCCTATACATGGGTTCCTTTCCAATTTTCGCGTTGAAATCCTCCAATACTATTTTTGCGTCAAACGTTGAGAACTTGTCAAAAACCTGCTCGATTGTTTCGTAAAAAAAGATCTTTAGTGTCTTCGTCTTTGTCCTCGGTGGGGCAGTGCACATTGATTAATACCTGTTTGCTGAAACTACCCTTCAGTACAATGTCTGATAACCGATCGTTGATGAATTGCATGTCGATAACCGCTTGCGAAATTCGTTCATTATTAAGAAAACCGGTCCCCAGTGCGCGCCCCTTAGCTCCCCCATAGTGAAAAGTATAGTTATCCTTAGAAATTGACGCGAAATGGCCCGGCCAGCAGGTTTCATGAAGTGCTATTAAGTCAGTTTTGTATTTATTTTCTATCCCAATGAGTTCGCTAAATCCGCCAGTATTTAGACTACGCGCGTTTAGAGTTCCCACCCTTAGATCTTTAACTATAGTTTTTTGTTTTTGCAAGTTAGTTATGGTAGTTTCAAGATAATCCGCACGTTAGGATCCTATTCCGATCGTAGGTGAGTCAACTGTCCCAGGAGTGATAACCCCCATACCTCCCTAGGTCTAAGTATGGCAGCTTTCCGACTCTAACAAAGACCATGTCAACTTGTCGTCAGACACATTACAGTTTCATCCTCGTATCCTAACATCCCCCTGCAAGGCAGCGCGCCTACTGGCATCAATCCCCCTTTGGCTCTATACAGGCGAATCATTCCACACATCCCTTGCGGGCAGTGTCATCGCTGCGGTGTCCGATGGGGCAGCAGGATTTTTCCCTTACAAGATTTTTAGTTTTGGTTCGGGTAGTGTTTCTAGGTGGATATTCTCTACCAGTGCTGAGCTCACCACACCCGCGACTGGTTCCTATCGTCTGTCCGCGACTGCTTATTCTTAAATTCTCAGCTAACCTGAGGGACTGTTCAGCCTAACGGGCCGTTCCTCTATCCGCAACCCGAGGACGCGCTGCGCAGTGGTGACCATAGGGAGTATTATTATTATTATATCTCTTATAAACAGGGTACATAATACCCCCCTCTTTAGACATCATTTCGTTCTCGGAATTCTTCAATGTTACAAATGAATCTTTTTCGGTCTTAATGCTTGAAAAGATGCCTGTAGTTGTATTTCTCGTGGACCTGCTGTGTAAGTTACAACGTTAGGTTGATTTTCTACTTTATTTTTAATACTAAAAAGAATAACTTTCTCAGGTATGCATTTAGTTATATATCTTTGCACTCCACACACAAAAAGCGCGTACATAGTTATCGATCTTATCGCTGTATAGCCTAAAAGATGCAACCATTCTGAAGTAGTTTCACTCGAGCGTTTTGGTTTTTTATGAGTGGACATTAGGGTGGCTCAAAAATGCATGGCAATTTTTTTTTCATGCTAGAAGGCAACGATCTCCTCCACCCCCCCATTTTCTTCCAAATCCGAAAGAAGAAAATCCCTAATTTTTTTTTTTTCGTTTTTTTTTATTTGAACTGCTGCTGGTTTAGACTTTAAGTTTCCCATGTAAAATGCATGGGGAAAGCCACTTTTTTCAGTTTTTGATATAATTTTTTAGGGTTTGAAAAAATGTAACGGGAAAGTATGGAGGCTTGTAGAGAATTATCCAACGAAGAATTTCATGTACCGGAGATATGGGTTTGCTACCCCAAACACACCCCCACGAGTCCCTGAAAACTACCCTTAAAACCATAAATGTCAATTCTCCATAGAAACGACCTTCTGAGCACTGTATTCTCGTATTTTTTCACCTAAATTTTTTTATATTAGTCAAGTGGAATATTTATTAACATTGCCTAATTACTTTTCAATTATTTGAACAAATGGAATTTGTTTAAATAATTTTTTTCGAAAATCTGTTTTTTTTTTCCTGAAAATTATTACTATTGGTCTACTGGAATATTTATTAACAATGATGTATTCAGTTTTAAATATTTAAACAAATGGAATTTGTTCAATAATTGTTTTTCGAATATTGGGGTTTTTCCTAAAAATTATTACTATTAGTCTAGTGGAACATTTATTACCAATAATTTAATAATTTTCAATTATTTGAACAATTGCGATTTGTGTTGATAATTTGTTTTTCAAAATTTTTTTTCCATTAAAATCATTATTGTTGGTCTAGTGGAACATTTAAGAACATTGATTAATTAATTTTCCAATATCTACACAAATTTCATTTGTCTAAAAAAGGTTTTTTCCAAAAATTCGTCGAACTGGCAGTTTATTATCGTTATTTATTTTTTATAGAATTGGAAAATATTTTTCGATAAATTTATGTTATTAAAGATAATAAACTGCCAGTTCGACGAATTTTTAGAAAAAAATCCTTATTTCTTAAAAAAAAAACAAATGTTTAAGAAAATATAATTAAACAAATGTTTAAGAAAATATAATTAAACAAATGGAATTTATTTGAAACTTTGGAAATTAATTAACAAATGTTGATAAACATTCCACTGAAGAAATAATAATAAACTTCGATAAAAAAAATGTCAAAAGAAAATTATTTGAACAAATTCCATTTGCTTCAATAATTAAAAATTGATCAATTATTCTTAATAAATATTCCACGGGACCAATAGTAATAATTTTTAGGAAAAAACGAATTTTCGAAACAAAAGTATTTAAACAAATTCCATCTGTTTAAATAATTGAAAATTAATTGAGCAATGTGAATGAATATTCCACTAGACCAATATAAATAGTTTTAGGTAAAGAAAGATGAGAATACAGTGTTCAAAGGATCGCTTTTATGAAGAATTGATATTCGTGGTTTTAAGGATAGTTTTCAGGGACTCGTAGGGGTGTGTTAGGGGTGTCAAACCCATATGTCCGATACGTGAAATTCTTCGTTGGATAATTCTCTACAAACCCCTATACTTTCCCGTAACATTTTTTCAAACCCTAAAAAATTATTTCAAAAATTGAAAAAAGTGATTTTTTCCCATGCATTTTACAGGGAAACTTCAAGTCAAAACCGGCAGCAGTTAAAATCGAATAAACGAGAAAACAAAAATTAGGGATTTTCTTTTTTCGGATTTGGAACAAAGTGGGGGGAGGGTCGTTGCCCTCTAGGAAGAAAAGTGTTTTTGAGCCATGGACATATTATTGAGTATACTTTGGACATCGTTTAGACTAAGTTGTGCTTTTCTTAGTACATCTATATCAATTTGCTTGAGCATTTGAATTATTCTTTTCTCTAAGTTATATAAGTTTCCTAGGTTATGTTGCATATCGTAAGTTTCGTTGACAACAATCGTATTAGTCATATGTAAGTTTTTTGATAAATTAAGTTTATCATGGTTGCTATATATTTCACAATTTTCGCCGGTGATTAATGTGGCAATTTTCACTAGAATTGGTTTGATTTTTTCTCCACATACTAAATCTAAGTTTATGTCTGTTGTGGGGATCACAATATATCCTGCTATTACAGGTATGTAAGTTTCTTTATGGAGAAAATAGGGAGATTGTGAACATGCTGTTTTTGCATATCTTCTCAGTAAACTTGCTTCACAAGTATTTGTTTCATAAATTCTTAGATTAGGCTGATTTTTTCTACATATAAAATGTCTACTTATTTGTTTACATTTTTTAATTGTCTCTTTATCAGTCGGTACGCAACTGTCTTCAAAGTCAAATATCAAATCATGGTCAGGAATTAAGGAAAGGAATATTTTGCCAAATTTGGTTCGGATTGGAACTATTATTTTTACGGATCCTTCCTCGTTCTCAATAATTGGGGTATTAATTATGTAACTTAATTTACTACCGTTATTGAGATTGAACTAATTTCGAGAATTTTTTGGCAGTCTTCCCTGAAATGGTATTTTGTTCTATGTTGCATTTCAAATTCTTCTGAAGTATTTTTCAAAATTTCAGGTGTTAAAATCTGTGGATGTATGATTTCATATCTTCCATTATTGATAGCATTCATCGCTGTATTAATATTTTCGTTTATTTCTGCAATTAGGATAGTTGTGGAAATTAATTTCATATCAATAAAATTATCTATAGCATTGGAATTTCGTTTTTCAATTGTTTGAGATTCTAATGCAATTTTGTCCTTTACTTCGCGGTCCGTATCTAGTACTTTTTTAAGGATTTTTATTTGGTTATTCAAAACGGAAACAATATTCTCATTGTCGGTATATAATTTATCAAATTCTGAATTTATTTGGTCTAATTCTAGTTCAGTCAATGCTCCGAAAAGGGTTTTAGAAATATCACCTATAAAATTAGCTAATCCTCTTTTATGTCTTTGTTTCCCAAGTAACTTATCTAAAATTGTAACTTTGTTTATTAATCTATCACGTCTATGTTTTATTAATCTTATTCTATTTTTCTCTATACTTTCATTTTTGCATGTATTTTCTATTAAATCAATTGTTTGTTCAATGGCTTGAAATCTACTTTCAGTTGTGGTCAAATTTATTCCTATAATCAGTTTCCAATTTTCGTGCTATAAGTGAGCTTTGCTAATTTGCTCCATGTAAATATTTCCATAGATTTCTTGAAGGACGAAGTTTGCTTGTGTTGTCGTTATCAGAATCCATAATAGCAGAATCATTATTTTTCTCAAATATAAAATGGCATCACTTGATCAGTATGAAGTTGAAGAGTTTTGACTTCAAATTTAATTCTCAAATTATTATTTGGTATAATTCCTGTAACAATTCCTGGACCTTTCCAACTTGGGTCTAATTTATTCTGTTTTGTATTATTTTTCAATTTGACTTGATCTCCCATTTTGTAAACTGGATGGCTCTTTATTATGTTTTCATCTAAACGTTTCTTGGTCTTCTCTTTTTCAATTTCAATTCTTTCTTTAGCTTTCTTAATGATGTTGTCGTGTTTGATTTTCCATTTCTTTATTAAATCAGCATAAGTAAGCGTTGGTGATCGTGGTATCGCTGATGGGATATTAGGAGCTCTTTCGAATTCCATCTCAAAAGGTGAGAAGCCTGTACTTGCATTTTTCATTGTATTAATTACAAATGCAATGAATTTCAAATTTTCATCCCATTGTTCACCATTATCTTCCATTGATGTTCTAATGATATTTTCAAAAGTTGAATGTATTCTTTCTATGTTACCATTTGCTTGTGGATGGAAGGATGTTATTTTAATATGCTTGACCTTTAATGCATCCTCAAATTGTTGCATTAATTCCAATAGAAAGTTTGTTCCTTGAGCAGTGACGCGATTTTTTCGTTAGAGTTAGTAGGTGTGTCTGGAATTATTGATTGTGGTTGATTATTGACTCTTGTTGTCTTTTGCAATTGGCAAATAGGGCATGCTTTTACGTATTCCTTAATTTCTTCATCCATATTCTTCCATTCACCAATTTCTCTTGCCTTTTGAATTGTGTTTTTCTTTTCAGTGTGGTTAGCGTGAGCTTCTTTAATGATGGTTTTCCTTTCTTCTTTAGATAATTCTCTGGTTTTTTTAAAGTATATAAATAGATAAACGTTTATTTTTCAGCCTGCTGGCCTTAAAAAAGTGACTTGCTTACACTTCCATTTTTACAGAATTTTCTTGAAACTAACCCTTAAAAATTAACATCCATCCATCCCTTATCTCTAAGCCGCACGCTCTTATCGCCTTGCCTTCCTCGCTTCGCTTCGCCTCGCTCGCATGTCCCTACTTTTTCGCATTGCCTCGCTTGCCAACCTCTGTTTTCGCTCTAATACCTCCTACTCATATACTATTTACAATATTTACATCTTCCTTATATCTACTTTCTCTCCTATATGCAATCTTTCCGCCTCCATTCTTCTTCCTCCTTTCTTCTCTTCATCTCCTACCACCCCGGCCTCCACCTTGCTTTCCATATCCGCAATTAAAATCGCAAAAAGCGTTGGGCTAAGTGGACATTCTTGCCTTAACCCCCTATCCATCCAGAACCCCTCCGGAATTCCCTCCACTCCTCTTACCTTGTCTTTGGTCTCTTCATATATCTCCCTTACCCTCTCCATTAGGCCTCTCTCTACTCCCCTATCCTCCATCGCCTCCCGAAACCTCCCCCCATCCACCGACGGACACGCGCCTTTGAGATCCACAAAAAATGCATAAACTCTCGTCCCCTTCTTCGCTTATTCTCTATCCACCACGTGCTGCAGAACGTAGATATTGTCGATAGTACTCCTACCCACCCTAAATCCCGCCTGCCTCTCCGGCAATATTCCTTTCCCCCCGACATCCTTTCGCAGTCTCTCTTCCACCACCATCTAGTATACTTTATATGCCGTATTCATTAGCGTGATCCCTCTATAATTTTCCTGCCTATCTCTATCTCCTTTCTTATACATTGGCACTATTAATCCTTCTTTCCACCCTCCTGGGAATCCCTCGCCCCTCCATACTTTCTTCACTACCTCCTTCAGCCTCTCCCTAACCTTCCTTTCTTTCTACCAACGTCTCTGCCAGTCCCACAACAACAAATTCCTGGATGTACCGCCAGAACTCCTCGTCCTTCTTCTTTACCCCTGCGACGTTCCAGTACAGCACCTTCACTACTCCTCTACCCTGCCTCACCCCCACCTCCCTACTTCTTACGAAACAAATCCCCCTCCACTTCCTTCAACACCTCTTTCTCCTCGTTCCACACCCGCATCTTCCCGTCTACTCTTATTTTTCGATATCCTACCTTTGCCGATCTCCCTTCTCTCATCTTCCTCCTAGCCCTGTCATACAGCATTCTCTGAACATCCTTTTCCTTTCTCGTCAAATCGTGATTGATGAAAACTCCCTCATCCTGTATCCTGTTCTTATTTTGCATTATCCCCAACTTTTCTTCCCAGCTCTCCAACTCCACAACCGCCTCTTCCTTCTCCTTCCTCCCCTCCAACTTAATTTTCCCTAACCTGCGTTTAACCCACCCTATGCTCATTAGCAGCTCTTCCACGCCCTCTCTTTCTTCTCCACTCTTTAACTTCAACCCTCTTATCACGACATTATTTCTCCTGTCTGCCTTTTCTTTCCTCTCCATTCTCAACTCTACTGTCCTTATCCTTTCCCTATCCGCCCTCTCCTCCTTTTCATTCCTACGCTCTCCTACTTTATCTTCTATCATATTCTCTACCCTCTCCCAAATACCTTTAATCTCACTCCCCCCACTTCCGTCTCCTACTTCCATTTCCGTCCAGCCCTCCACCTTCTCAAGTCTCTTTTCCGTCCTTTCCTTCCACAACCTGATCTCCTCTACAGGTCTGTATTATTTTAACTTCCTTCTCTTTCCTTTCCCTCTCTAACCATTCTACTCTCTCCAACAGCTCCTTCACCTCCTTTTACCATCTGTCATCTCTGATTCTCATGTCCTCCCTCATGCGTTCCATCTGCTCCTTAGTGCCCCTCACGTGCTCCCTCAGCCCCCTGATATCGCCTAACAGCATCCCGAAAGCCTCCTTCTCTGCTGCCCCTCCAATGTGGGAGGAGATGACCTACGCTTTTTTTCAAAGGACTCTCCAATTCGATTTTATCCGGACTGTCTCAGCTGTCTCTCTTCCTCTTCAAGAGATGCTCCCCGTCACTTGCACTCGACTCTCTCTCTCTCTCTCTCTTACCTTCTCGCTTCCTTCGTTCCCACCGTTCCGCCTTCTCCCTCTCCCCGACGCGCTACTCGACACTTCTTTTTTTTTCTTTTCTATTCCTCACAGGCCCTACAGACACCCCTTTCTCTGTCTTAACATCCCCTCACTCTACTAGAACCACCCTTGGCCCCTCAAAGGCCCAAGACTCCCGACCACAAACTCCTCCGACTCCTTGCCACCCTAACCTCACTTTCTCTATCTACCTAAATCTCACCTCACTCCCACGCCAAAAAACACTATGTATCTCCCCAATTCGCCCCACACAACTCTACTCACCTCCTGGGCTTCCACCCTCACACTCCACTCACACCTTCCACACAAATTCCGTAAAATCCTCTCACCACCTGTCACCAAACACGTTCTCACTTCCGCCACCAACATGCAAGTCCCTTATTAAAGCATATATGGAATCCTATTTAGGGGTAATAATCAGATAAGTATTGTAATATTTGGAAAGAGTTTCTTTTTCTAATGGTGTAAAGGTTGGGTCACCAAAAACCAATCTTAATATTGTCAATCCTCTATCTCTAAATTCTGTTATCAATAATCTTAAATAAAGTATCCAATTTTCTTCTTCCGATGGTTCCCTAATTCTTACTTTTTTTCCATCTCTTAATATTCTTTATTCGGTAATCCCAGGTTTTTTCAGTGCAACTTCTTTACTATTACTTTCAGTATCGTAATCACTAATGCCTAATGGTACTGTGGTATCTGAATCATTAACTGTTTCTTGATCTTGAAGTGAGGACAGTCTTGAAAGACAATCAGCTGCTTTATTTTCTTTTTCTTTTACGTATACTATCTCATATTTATATTCTTCGAGTCTTAATCTCCATCGTAGTAATGTTGAACTAGGGTCTTGTACATTATGTAACCAGACTAAAGCTTTATGATGGGTTTGTATTTAAAACTTGGTTCCTATAAGATATGGGTGCAATCTTTTGCAAGCCCAAACAATCGCTAAAAATTCTTTTTCAGTTGTGCTATAATTCTCTTCTGCTTTATTCAATGTTCTGGAAATAAATAAAGATGGATGTCCTTTCTGTGATAATACAACTCCTAATCTTCGATTCGAGGCGTCTGTTGTATGTGTAAATTCTTCTTCGAAATTTGGGAATCGTAGTACTGGTGCATTACATAAAAGTTCTTTTAATTTTTCCAAGCTTCCTTGGCATCTAGGTGTCCAATCGAATATTACTTCCTTTCGTATTAAGTTTGTCAAAGGTTTAGCTATGGTGGTTGGGTTTAACTCCATTTTTTGTTATTAAATGACCTAAATATTCTAATTCCAGTCTGAGTTATTCACATTTAGATGGTTCCACCCGTAATCCTAATTTTTTAATTCGTTTGAAAACTTCAATTAAATTCTCGTTATGGTCATCTAGTGTTTTACGGAACACTACTATATCATCAATGTAGAGGAAGCATTTCTCGCCTACAAGTCCTCTAAACACATTATCCATCATACGTTGGAAGGTGGCTGGGGCATTTTTCAATCCAAAGTGCATCCTATTATATTCAAAGTGTCCTTGTGAAGTAGAAAAAGCTGTATATTTTTTTGATTTCTCTTCCATCGGGATCTGGTAGAAACCAGCACTCATGTCAAACGCGAAGAAGAATTTTGCTTGTCCTAAATGATCTAATATATCATCTATTACTGGGAGGGGATACGCATCCTGGTCAGTTTCTTTATTAACCGTTTTATAATCCACCATGAATCTCAATTTGTTTCCCCTTTTGGGAACCACCCATAATGGTGAGTTGAATGGTGATTGTGAATGTCTTATTATTCCCTTATTCAGTAGTTTCTATGTTTCTTCTAAAGCAAATTCCCTATGTTTTTTAGGGTAGTTCATGTGATCTAAGGTTAATTAACTTACCGGAATTTAGGGTGATCTTATGCTCAGTTAGTGTTGTCCATGGTAGTGGGTCTGTGTCTAAAGTAAATATTTCATTGTATTCAACTATTACTTTTTTGATTTCATTTTCAATGTGATCTAGTTTTGAAATTTTTAATAGTTCGATTAGTCTTTCCGATTCGATTCTGTTTTTTTTTTAGAATTGTAAATCTGATCCCTTGATTCAATAGCCATTATTTTTTCGTAATTTATGGTTTTTGGTACTTCTATGGGGTTCAGGTTATAATTAAATATTGGTAAAGTTATTTTTTTTTTATTTGGTATATACCGTCCGATATTCCTTCTTGATTTTCTATCCAAACTTCTTGATTATTTTTTTCTGTTTTAATTTGATGAACTAAACTTGAGTTCTGTAAGATGTATTCTCCATCAGTGTGTAATGGCAATTTTTTATTTTCCGAAACCAAATAATCCGCAGTTAACGAGTATCTACTAAATTGATTGAAAAATGGCAGACCTATCATTCCAGATTCGGTGAGGGGAAGTCAACAGGAATAATATGAAGAAGGTGGATTTTCCCAAAGTATGGAATATATGCTGCATCAGTCGTCTGATGTTGATCATTTCCCATGTCGAAATTTTTCTTAAATTTGAATTTCTTATGATTATCTGGGATGCTATCTTCTTTTAATAGACTAATAGAAGCTTCTGTGTCAACTAATAAGCTGTATACTGTTCCGTCTTCTCGGTTCTCTGAGGAGCCTATATCTTTTGTCATCCGCACTTGAGTTTGAGGTGGTCGTTTGGGGTTTGGGTATTTGAAAAATTTTGGGATTTAGCATATTTATTAACCACCTGTCAAAATCTAATTTTAAAGTTTTGAAATTATTCAGTTTGTCCTTGTTTTATGTTTTATAATTTAGACCTTAATGCAGATACTGATCCTCGATGTGATAAATTTTGTCGTCATGCGTTTTATAATTCATCAAATAAATTTATTCTTGTATACCTAATTGCTTTCTCTGCGTTACCTTTCATTTTTTTGGCTATAATAAAATCTAGTAAAAGGTCGGGTAGGCTACATCTTTTATTTCCTCTTTTTACGGATTTTATAAAGTCTTCTATACCCATGTCATCGTAGCTGTTTATTTCTTTTATAGTTCTAATTATATCCCTGGCCGTCAGTGACGCTGAGGGTGGTGCAGTTGGAGGGTTGTCTGAATTATTGATTATGCGGAGTGGTTCAGAATCGCGCGGGGAACGCTTCTCCTTTCTTTCCTCGCCCTCACTTTCGTCGCTCGTGATATCTGGGTTATCCGTAACTATCTCCCCTTTAAAACCTCAGGATTTTCCTATCTTCTGGATTTCCGTCATTCTCCTCGCATTCTCACCAACTAAAACGTTATTTATTATAATTTGATTCATCGCAGATTCTATTCCGTCCATTCTAGTTATCATCAATTTGAGCAATTCCTCGGTGGTCATGAGTGTAGGGGATTGGGACCTGTTAAGGGAGGTTGCGCGGGACATATTTTCTGCTGTATAGAAGAGGTTATTGATTCTTTTAATTATGTCTGTCTGTATCACTAGTAAAGAATGTCACGTCCTCTCTATATTTTTCGAATGCCAGTTTTTGTTCTTTTTTTTATTTCAAGTTTAAAGCCTATAATATTCGAATTTCGGATTACCTACATTTTCTTTCACCTAACTTTTGCCTAAAAATTTCTCTCTTTGAAAAATTCTTGCCTAACTTTGCTGATTGTTCCTTTGATTTTCTTCTTTTTGAATTGCGTGACAGGTTTTTTCCCTCCTTTAAGTAATAAGATTATCTGAAAGGACTAGACACACGTGCAGATAAACTCAAAGTACCGTCGCAAGCCTGAGGGTTGATAGTTAACATACAAAAAATGATAACAGTAATGTTATAAATTTGTCTGTCGAATCAATCAACCCGTACAAAAATTCCAGCTTAGAATTAACACTTCTTAAAATTATTCTTCTTCACTTACAAAATCTTCTTTTTTCTTGTTTTGCACCTTTTCTTCGCGCAGTCGTTTGACTCGCCGCCGCCCAACCCCCGCTGGGCGCTGGCTCTTTCTTTCAAGATGGAGACCGTAGACTCCTTACTCCTGAGTAAGTTGATACTTTCTGGGCGTTGGCTGCTGCGTTGTGTTATTGCGTTGACAGGCCATTGCCTCTTCTGCCTGTTTGCAGGCCTCATAAATTTTGAGTTTTTAAATTCTTGTTTCAAATTCTTTCTCTGGATTTTTTGTTTTAAACTCTTGTTTTTAAATTCTTCTTTTACTAATATTTTTCTTCTCTTTGAATTTGTTTCTTACTTGGGTTTTAGGATCGCCCGTGGGTAGATCCGGAGTTCGCCCTGAGTTCCGTGGAACTCTCCTCGTCTTCTTTTTAGTTCCCTTTTGTCTCCTTGAATTTCCGTAGAAATCTTTCTTTCGTTTCCAGTTCGTTTTCGAAGATTGGGCCTTTTGATTCCTTCTCCAAAGGATCGTTAGCACAATCCTGGCAGAATTGCCAAAAAATGTAATGCTTTCAGGATCGCCAGGAATCAATAATAATTCCGAATACTTCGCTTTTAGTTTTATTCAATATCATACTGAGTACAATTGGGAGGACTTTTACAACAGGGGTCGTTATGACTACGGCGACGAGACTAACGAGACTGGAAAACCGACCCAAAGGGGTGGTTTATATGAATGCGTATCGATTAGGGCTTCCAGAAGTTTCTACTACTCATACAAGCTACAAGAAGTACATGCGCAATTACAAGTCTACATTGTATTGATTATTCTATATATATAAAAATTATATGGGCATTTCCACGGAAAGTGTCATTTTCTTTCAAAAAAATGCTCCAAAACAAGTCTTAAGGCACACTTTTTAAACTTGTTTCCTACATTCTAAATACATATAGAAACGCATATTTGATCATTGTCAATATTTTTGAGCATGCGCGCAGTTTGCACAAAATATTGAAATTAGTATTTCCATCAGCTTAATTGAATTAATAATCTTTTAGGAATGGAAGATCAAGAAGGGTTTTTTCTTCTTTTTGAATTCTCAGGAAGCTTTCCAGTAGTGTGTAAATCACTACCTTCTTGATTAAAAATATAACGACTGTCTGCCAAGAAATAGTGGGGATATTATTTGAAAAATTCGAAACTTTATTACTAAATTTTAAGTCAGCATGCTTTATCGTTTATTTTAAATCAAGTTCGGTTGTTTTTCCAACACTGAAGTTATATCCTGACCCTTTTGAATATAACAGTTCGCAAATTAAACAGTTCATAAAAAAGATATCACCTTATTCATTATCCTTATAACGATGTATTGCAAAATATCACAGGAAAGTAATTGTTAATCTATATTGCTAATGGTTCTTTTTCTATTGTGCTCAGCTTTCTTTTAAGCTTCTACTTGACATATTTTTGCCTGGTTTTGCCTTTTTCCCAGTAAAACTCCTAATTAATATTATTTGTGTTTAACAATTATAAAAATAAATATTCCATAATATAATGTATTTATTATCTGATAATATTTACAAAATTCGTTCGAAACTACGATCACATTAAATATTTTGTAAAAAAATATGAAATTCTTTCATGAAAAGCAGTATGAATAGAACAAAACATGAATTACAAGAAAATACAAATTTTTGTTGTAATTTTAGTAATAAAAAGCACCAGTCACTTGATGAAACATATTCAAGTATATATTTGATTATACAAACGCAAATTATATTTTATCTTGTATATTCTTGTGAATTTTTTCTTGTGCACAAACTAGTTTTAAGTAGTATAGGCAGTGTCTCCCCTGGCGGTGAGAACAAAAATTGCACTCAAGGAAATTTCAAACCCAGAGAAATTCATACTTATTCTCTAAGTTCTAATAAATATAAAATATTCCCGAAGTATTCTCTTGATAGTTCGTCTTTTTTGTGGAAGCATATTCTTCTTAGATGAAAATTAATTTCTTTGGTTGAAACTTTATCTTTTTTAGTTGAAAATTCACGTATATTGCTGAAAAATTGACTTTTTGGGAGCAAATTGATCTTTTTGGTTGAAAATTCCACCATTTGGTTGAGAATTTAATTATTTTATTAAAATTACTATTTTTGTTGTTGAAAATTTCACTATTTGGTCGTAAATTCATATAGATTGTTGATAATTCGTCTTTTCGATGGAAACGTAATCTTTTTAGATGAAACTTGATCATTTTAGTTGAAAATTCGTTTCTTTGGCTGAAAATGTATCTTTTTCAGTTGAAAATTCACGTTTATTGTTGAAAAATTGTCTTTTTGGCAGAAAATTTATGTTTGGTTAAAAATTCCACTATTTGTTTGAGGATTAAACTATTCTGTCAAAAATTATTCTTTTTTGGTTAAAAATTTCACCATTTGGTTGAAAATTCATTAATTTTGTTGATAATTAATTCGTCTTTTTGGTGGAAAAGTAATCTTTTTAGATGAAACTTGATCTTGTCAGTTGAAAATTAATTTATTTGGTTAAAAATGTGGTGGAAGAGTAATCTTCTTGGATAAAACTTTACCTTTTTAGTTGTAAATTCAGTTCTTTGGTTGAAAATTTATCTTTTTTAGTTGTAAATTCACGTACATTATTGAACAATCGTCTTTTGTAGTGGAAATGTATCCTTTTGTTTTAGAATTCTATTTGGTTGAGGATTCAACTATTTTGTCATGTATTTTGTTGATAATTCGTGTTTTTGCTGAAAACGTAATCTTCTTAGACAAAACTTGATCATTCTAGTTGAAAATTCATGTATTTTGTTAAAAATTTTCTTTTTGGGAGAGCATTGATCTTTTTGGTGGAAAATCCACTATTCGGTTGAAAGTTCATTATTTTATTTCAAGAAGCAACAGATTGATTGAAAATTACCTTGTTTTGGTTGAGGGTTCAACTATTTTGTTAAAAAATCTTCTTCTTTGTTTGAAAAGTTCACTGTTTGATTGAAAGTGTGTCTCTTAAGGTAGAAATCGAATCTTCTTGATTGAAAATGTATCTGATTGGTAAAAACTAATGTTTTCACTTGGAAATTGAACAATTCTCCTAATTTAAATTTAATTATTTTGTTTATTATACATTTTATTTTGCTGAAAATGTATTCCTTCATTTGAAAATTCAACTAATCTATTTTCAATTAAACAATTTTCTTTCTGGTTGAAAAATCTACTATTTGGAAGAAAATTAAGGGGTCGTCCATGAAGTACGTTGCCAAGTAAATTCTTTCAAATACATTTGTTGTACATACCATATTGAATGCAATATAAAACACTTTAAATTCCTAAGTTTTCAAGCCGAAATATATATTAAACTTTTAACATACAAGATTAATTTTTTTATAAAAAAGACGAATTTTCAACAAAATGCATAAACTTACCACCAAATAGTTGCATTTCCAACTTATGAAGGGTAAACTTCCAACAAAAAATGGGATAGTGCAATTTTCAGGCAAAAAAATTAATTTTCAACCAAAAAATAAACCGAATTATCAACAAAAACCACAGAGGCGAATATTGAAAAAATATCAATTTTCAACAAACTAGTTCAAATTTCAATCAAGTAGTTAAATTCTTAACTAAAAAAGACAAACTTTTGAATTTTAAAGCCATAAGGACGAATGATCTACAAAACGGTTGAATGTTCAACCGAAAATATTATATTTTAACAAAAAAGTTAATTATCTTCCACAAAGTTAAATTTTTATACAAATATTTAATTGTTAAATAAATAGTTAAATTTACACCAAAAATACTAATTTTCAACAAATTTGTGCGCCACTGGTCGGGCCAACCAGCTAAATGATAACGGTCAACCGCCTTTAGCTTCTAAACGTCGGCCCGACATTTGGTCCCATACATGGGCCATCTATTAGGATGATGTCGGCCCAACCTTGGACAAGAATGTAGGAGCAAATTTGATTTTTGAAGGTTTGTATTACACAGGTGAAAATACACAAAATACGTATTCAAAAAATTAATAATAATTGATTGCAAGTATTTTGACTATAAATGTTAATGGTCTTGCTTAGAATGAATACATATATGTATGACATTTTCAAACATTATATTACAAAAAAAATGTCTAGCGCTACGGGGTAGCAAATCACCCTCAAAGCACCGAAACGTTGGTAAATACTTTGCATGCTTTCATATTGTGTTTTGATAACAATAAAAATAAAAAAGACGAAAGAAACAAATTTTTATATTTTTTTCGTAAGGAATTGCAATAGGAGCATTTTGTGGTGGTTGTCCAAATTTGAAAGTGGAATTCTTGTTTTATTTTCAGGAATTCTATACAGGAAATTGAACTACCTTGTTTAAAATTCATCTTCTTTTATTGAATTTAGCTGTTATTGATTTAAAATCAAAATCTTTTTTATTAGAAACATATGTATATTGTATATACTATACAGGGGAGCGGTGGCGAATGCAGCGCGGTGGCTAATATGGCGCGTTCGAGTTTTCGAATATTGACGCATTTTCTGCTTGTGGAGGTAGTTTCATTACATGTATATATGTTTTCAACGTTAAATTATTCAAAAATTGGGATAATTAAATTAATTGCCTGATTTTTATGACGAAAAGTTAGTTTTGGTTCTTTCGCTTGTATTGTCAGAGTAGCTAAAAACAAGTAAAAAATTACAGAAGTTTCATGTAAACTTATACAATTGTTTGGGAATATACTGTTCCGAGTTTCTTGAATGCGGGACTAAAATCGGCAGGTAACTTGGCGCACAAGTTTGTGGTTTGTTTTGCTCGTAGAATTTTGTAGCAACAAAGTGCCGGTTTTTGGTTAGAAGGTAAGAAATATTTACTCAAAGTAATAACATTTCGTTTCTAATATGCATAAAAAAAGTTTTATTCTATTAATAAATAAATTTTACTTATTATTAATATAATTTTGATCTATTGTTTTTAAAACGTCTGTAAGCTTATCTTAAAATACAAAATTTTTAGTACTTCTCAAATTATTGTTAGACAATCTGCACTGTTAAAAAAACATTTTTTCTTTAAATTTCAGCAGATATAATCCCGCAAATATGTTAACAATATTGAAAGTAAATGTATTTATCTTATTTTCATTAAATTTCCCTAATTTTTTTTGATAATTTGTTTTTTATTCAATAATTATGAACTGAAATCGGAACGCGCCACATTATCAAACAAGGTGGGACAACTTGGCGCAGATGCTCTTTCTGGAAAACACATTAATTAACTGTTTTAATTAACTTCAATTGAATTATCTCCATGCATATAGCATTGGTAAGATATTAGCATGAACAAAATATATTTTATTACAATATTTTGCTTTATATTTAAATTTTAATTGTGCATTTTCCTTTATATGCGCCGCATTCGCCGCCGCTCCCCTATCCACTATTTCACCTTTCGTTGGAAGTGAATCTTTCTTTGGTTGATCATTAAACTACTTGTTTGACGGTAGAAACAATCTGTTTCAAAATTATATTTTCCTTGAAGATTCATAATTTCAGTTAAAAAGCAAGGGTGTAAAGGGTGAAAGTGAGTTGTGAGAAAAAGAAATTGGAGCGTACGAAATTTTTGAGGTTAGGAGTGAAAAATAGTTCTCGGGCAAAGGGGGTAAGAGGTAGGCGAGTAAAGAGCGGGAAACGTCGCAGAACAGTGCGTAAGATAGGATACTAGGATGCCGACGGTAAGAAGTCCACAAACGGGCGCCAGAGGGCAGGTAAGAGAGGAACTAGCGGTTAAGAGATGTGAGAGACGCCGACCAGAGTGGGGACGGCAGAGAGAAGGGCAGAAGGCAGGTACGGGCCATAAAGGCGGAAGGCCCTGTAACCGACAGCGCCTTAACAAGCTAGGCAGCGTGGCTTCGGATAGGAGTTAAGATGAATTGCGAAAAAAAGTAAGCGTGACCAGTAGTCAGGGGGAACAAAAAAGAAAAAGGGAGGAAGGGGACGATGAACTAGAAACGGGCAAGGAAAGCAAAAAAGTTAGGACTAAACTCACTAAACGGAAAACACCAGAAAGAGATAGGGGTGGAGGGATGCTTTAACAACTAGAGGCTCTCATAAAAAGGTTTAGAGAGGAAACGAGGAAGAGGATGGATGAGATGAATAGGGACATGAATAGGCAGGGAAATTATGTAAGGGGGGAAGTGAGAAAAGTGAGAGAAAAGTGGGAAGAGTGGGATAAATTCGGGAAAGAGGAGAAGGACAAGGTATGTAGTAAACTAGAGAGCATAGAGAATAGAAAGAAGGAGGATAACAGAAAAAGAAACAGTGAGATAAAACAGTTGGAAGAACAGGTAAACAACTTAGAAATGAGGAATCAGCATATGGGGAAAGAAACAGAGGAGGTGGAAATAGGAAAACGGAGTAACAGGAACGTGCAAAATGAGAATGAAAGATTAAAGAAGAGACTAACTGACATTGAAAGGAGATTAGACGGGGAAGAAAGGACAAAGAGAAAAAATAACATAGTAGTTAAGGGATTGGCAGTGGAGAGTGAAACAGGGGAAGTGGAAATCAAAAATCTTGTGAGAGATATTGGAGTTCGGGTAATGGTAGAAGGACTCAAGAGAATAGGAGGGACGAAGAAAGGAAAAGAAAGAATGTTCATAGTGAAAGTAGAGAGTGGGGAGGAGAAAGGGATGCATAGTATGGATAGGGAGAGACAGATTATGGATGAATGGGGAGGAATGGTTCTGGGACGAGGAATTAGGAGAAATAAGGAAGAAGGGAAAAAGAGTTGAGAAAGGTAGAAAAAAGAAAGATGCAAAAGAGGTTAGAGATCAAAAAAAGAGATTTCCAAAAAGCAAGGCGAAAGAAAAGTGAGGAGGGTTGGTGAGGCAAGGGAGGAGAAAAACGTGAAAATAGCTTTCTGGAATGTGTCAGGCTTGAAGAACAAGAATGAAGATTTTTGGCGGGAGTTAGAAAAGTGGAATGTGATTATGATGAGTAAAACCTGGGCTGATAAGAAGGATTGGAAGGGGATGAAAAGGATCTTACATAAAGGTTATGTGTGGACAATGCAAGAAGCAAAGAAGGAACACCTTAAAGGTAGAGGGGTGGGCGGCATGATCTCAGGGGTGAGAAAAGAATTGGCTGTAAAAAGGAGAAGAGAGGAGGACAGGGAGCAAAAGGATGGACCAATAGTAAGAAGGATTATAATTGGAAAAGTCAAAATAGCGGCGGCTTGTGTATATAGAAGAAGAGGGGAAGAGGAAGGTTGGAGAGTAATAAGTAGGTGGATAGAGGAAACAAGGAAGAATTGGTTTTCATAGGGGTTGACTTGAATGCTTGGACTGGCGAGCAAGGGGGAGGGATTCGGGATAAAGGAAAGGAGGCCTATATAAGGAGCTCCAAACATAGGGAGATAGACCGGGTGGGGAGGAGGTTACTAGACGTAATAGGAGAAACAGGATGGTTTATATGTAATGGCAACATGAAAGGAGATGAGAAAGGAGAGATCACATTCATAGGTAAGAGAGAAACAGTTATAGACTACATTCTGTCGGAAGAAAGAATGAGGAATATGATGGCCAGTATGAATGTGTGGAATGAGATAAGGTCCGAGCACTCCCCAGTAATAGCTACACTGAAAGGTGGCGTCCATAAGCGCAGTAGAGTGAGAAAGGAAAGAGGGGGAGAAAGAAACACGAAAATGGGAGTCAGGGGGGTAGATAAATTAAGAGTTTTTGAACAAAAAATGGGAAAAAAGGATGTTAGATATGAAAAGTAGGAGGGAGTACACTCGCTAATTGAAAGGTTCAAAGGATCGGTTGAGAAGGTGAGGGATGAGATAGGTACAAAAGAAGGAAGAGAAGAGGGAAAGAGAGACTGGTGGGACGAGGAATGCAGGGAGAGTAAGGAGAGAATGAAAGAGTCTGTGAGAAAATAGAGGAAAGGAGAAATAGAGAAGGCGGAGTAAAACAGGAGAAAAAGAGAACATAACAGGATGCTCGAAAGAAAAAAGCAAAGGGGAAAGGAGAAATACAAGGAAGAAGTAGGGAAAGCAATCAAAGAATGTAGGGTCTGGCATGTGCTAAACAGGGAAAGAGGAGAAAGGAAGGGCGTGAATGGAGAAATAGAAATGGATGGATTGTTTTAAGGGTGTGCCAGGGGGAGAACAAAATAGGATCAAATTGGAAAATAGAATGACAGTCCACGGAGAAATGGAGGAAAGGAACGAAATAACAAGAAAAGACGTGAATGAGGCGATAGATAGACTAAAAAGAAACAAGGCTACAGGAGAGGATGGTATGGAGAACGAAGCGATAAATTATGGAGGAGAAGGGATTAGGGAAGAGATGTGGAAGTTCTGGAACAAGGTCTTGAAAGGAGAAGGGTGGCTGGAGAAGTGGATGACAGGGCTGGCGGCACCGCTTGGCAAGAAAGGAGATGGTAAGAAGGTAGAATAGTGCAGAGGGGTCACTCTCATGCCAGTGAGTTATAAAATATACGCGGGAATTCTAAGAAAAAGTTTGGAGGTTCAGATAGAAGAGAAACAAAGTATCCCACACAATCAGACGGGATTGAAAAAAGGGATGGGGACAATAGATAACATTTACGTACTCAACTACTTGGTTAACAGAAACTTAGGGAGAAAAAGAGGGAAATTAGTAGCCTTGTTCGTAGATTTTAAAGCAGCTTTTGACTCAGTGAATAGAAAAGTGCTATGGCAGGCAATAAAAGAGAGGGGAATAGAGCAAGGGTTAGTGGAGAGGATAAAGGAAATTTTTACTGAAACCAAGATTAGGGTGAAGATAGGGGGAAAAAGGGGAGGTTTTTTGGACAGGAAGAGGTCTCAGGCAAGGGTGCCCGTTGAGTCCGCTACTATTTAATATGCTGATGGCAGACTTAGAAAAGAAGCTAAAGGAGAAAGGTAAAGGGGGGACAATTCTGGGTAATAGCAAACTATATTCTCTAGCATACGCGGACGATGTAGTTCTATTAGCAGACGATTTGAAGGGGATGAACCTAATGATAAGAGTTTTCGAAGAGTATGTGGAAGCAAAATAACTGACGGTGAACGTAGGGAAGACCAAGGTGATGTGCTTCAGAAGTAGAAAGACCAAAATAGGTTACGTTTGGAAGATGAACGGACAAACAGTAGAAAGTGTGGAGGAGTTCTGTCACTTAGGTTTTTGGTTTGAGGCAGGAGAGGGAAACGAGGTGCAGGTGAAGAACAGAATTGAATGTGCGACAAAGTAATGGGCCAAGTATGGGGTATAGGAAAGAGAAGGTTCAATGACGATTGGATAATGAGGGTCTCGTTTTTTGATGCGTTGGTTTGGGCGGTCTTGTGTTACGGAGTGGAGGTCTGGGGATGGAAGGAACATAGGAAAGTGGAAAGAATGCATGAGAGATTGCTGAGATGGGTAGGGGAGAGTGGGGTATGGTGTCCGTGTGGGGCATGGTGTCACTTACAAAAAACGCCCACGTTTATTGATTTCCATATTATTTTTTTGCATAAAATGTCTTTCTTTGTTTGAGAAAAGAGTGACGTCATGAAATTTTCGTTTTAAAATACTTGTCAGAAGAGTTATTATGATAAAAACAGTCTCAACAGAAACAGATGGAAAAGTCTTTGGCAGAAATTAAGCAGTCACACCATATTTTGTAATACTTGAAGCACGAAAATGTGAGATTCTAATAGGTGAAGTATTTCTTTAAACGTCTGGTATCATAAATTGTTCTTATAAACGTTTTAAATGTACTAAAATGAATAAAATCTTGAAACATGTCATAGGATGGATGATGAGGACAATCTGTGCAGAGTATGTGGATACGAAGTGGAGTCATGGGCACATGTGTTAGAAAGGTGTACAGGAAAGGAAGATGGACAGTTGAGTGTGGATGAGTGTGTACAATGGATTTTGGATTTTAATGGACAGGGAGTGATGTGGATGAAAAAACTGGAAGAAGTGAGAGAAAGCAAGGGAACATGGCAGAGCCATTTTGCATGCATTTTTGCAACACCCACCTCAAAAGTTGACGTTTGCATGCTTGTAAATGGTGCCTAAAGGACCTTATTTGAGCAGACTGCACGCGAAACAATGTTCGCGCATGCGCAGTTTGAAGATGGCTTACTTTAGAAACTGGTGAACAAGCTGTGCATGCGCACTTTCGAGATGAGGTACTTCAGACACTGGCATAGGTAACTTTAAACACTGGTGTTAGCCAACATTTTTTTTCCAACAAATTTGTTTTTCAAAAATTTTTTTTTAACGAAATGTTTTTTCAATAATTTTTCAAAACAAAATTTTTTTTTTCACCAAATTTTTTCTCAAAAATTTGTGTTCACAAAATTGTTTTTTCAACACCCACCTCTAAAGTTGACGTTTGCATGCATGTAGATGGTGCCTAAAGGACCTTATTTGAGCAGACTGTGCGCGAAACAATTTTCGCGCATGCGCAGTTTGAAGATGGCTTACTTTAGACACTGGTGAAAAAGCTGCGCATGCGCACATTCGAGATGAGGTACTTTAGACACTGGCGAAGGTAACTTTAAACACTGATGTTGGTATCTTCTTGAAATAATTTTACATTCAACTTGAACAAATGTTTTAATGATTGAAGTTTTGTTTTTAGGGCTTCGTAGCCCCCCCCCCCCGGGCAAAAAAGCATAAACGCCAACATTTTTTTTCTCACAAATTTTTTTTTTCGAAAATTTTTTTTCTCAAAAATTTTTTTTTCCAAAATTTTTTTTCTCAAAAATTTTTTTTTCCAAAATTTTTTTTCCACTAAATTTTTTTTTTCAAAAATTTTTTTTCACTCAATTTTTTTGCACAAAATTTTTGTTCAGAAAATTTTTTTTCAAAAATTTTTTTTTTTTCAAATTTTTTTTTAAACATTCAAAAAAAAATTTTTTTTTTGTTTCTTTACTCCACTCTATGCAATATAAAATTAGTATTTTTCGTTACCACCTCCTAACAACTTTTTCGGACGGGCGTTGCAAAAAATAGCGTGTGATACACGTGCGCCTAGGTGATTAGTAACTCGTGTGATTACATCATTCGCTTGCGGTTCGAAGCACTCGTCTATGTTTTCGCACTCGCTTCGCTCGTGCGCTAACCATCGACTCATGCTTCGAGCCTCCGGCTAATGCTGCAATATTCACACTCGCACACAATCACCTATTTTACGCACTTGTATCACAAATAACTATTTTGCAACACCCACCTCTAAAGCTGACGTTTGCATGCATGTATATGGTGCCTAAAGTACCTTATTTGAGCAGATTGTGCGTGAAAAAATGTTCGCGCATGCGCAGTTTGAAGATGGCTTACTTTAGACACTGGTGAAAAAGCTGCGCATGCGCACATTCGAGATGACGTACTTTAGACACTGGCATAGGTAACTTTAAACACTGGTGTTGGTATCTTCTTGAAGTAAATTTACATTTAACTTGAACGAATGTTTTAATGATTGAAGTTTTGTTTTTAGGGTTTCGTAGCCCCCCCCCCCCCCCGGGGGGGGGGAAAAAAAAAAAAACGCCAAAATTTTTTTCAAAAATTTTTTTCCAAAAAATTTTTGTCAACAAATTTTTTTTTCAAAATTTTTTTTCACAACATTGTTTTTTTGAATTTTTTTTCACGAAAGTTTTTGTTCCCTAATTTAAAAAAAAAAAATTTTTTTTCACAACATTTTTTCTCAAACATTTTTTTGCACACATTTTTTTCAGAACATTTTGTTGAAAAAACATTTTTTTCAATTTTTTTCCAAACATTGACAAAAATTTTTTTTTTTCGTTATTTCTTTACTCCACTCTATGCAATATAAGATTATTATTTTTCGTTACCACCTTCTGACAACTTTTTCGGACGGGCGTTGCAAAAAATAGCGTGTGATACACGTGCGCGTAGGTGATTGGTAACTCGTATGATTGCATCATTCGCTGCGGTTCGAAGCACTCGTCTACGTTTTCGCACTCGCTTCGCTCGGGCGCTAACCACCGACTCATGCTTCGAGCCTCCGGCTTATGCTGCAAAATTCACACTCCCACACAATCACCTATTTTACGCACTTGTATCACAAATAACTATTTTCAACCATTTTTTTCACCAAATTTCTTTTCAAAAATTTTTGTTCACAATTTTTTTTGCACAACATTTTTTTACATGACATTTGTTTCCAAACATTCAAAAAAAGTATTTTTTTCCAAACATTTAAAAAAAAAAATTTTTTCAAACATTTTTTTTTAAATTGTTCTTCAGCAAAATTTTTTCACTTCACTCTATGCAATATAAAATTAGTATTTTTTGTTACCACCTCCTAACAACTTTTTCGGACAGGCGTCGCAAAAAATAGCGTGTGATACACGTGCGCGTAGGTGATTGGTAACTCGTGTGATTGCATCATTGGCCTGCGGCTTAAGCTGCAAAATTCACACTCGCACACAAGCACCTATTTTACGCACTTGTATCACAAATAACTATTGATGGTAAGAGAAAACGGCCCTGGAAGATCACTCATCTTTAGAAGCTTAAGGGCGTGTGACACAGCGAAATACTTATATTGCCGACCTCATTTTATCACTTCACGGAATTTTTTTTGAACCTGAGAATTTAAAAAAAAAAACAAAATATCGAGCTGAAACTTTGGAAAATGTATTAGAATACAATGAAGTACGTTAAAGTACTTCATTTGGGTAGGAACTTCACTAAAAATTATTTCTGAACAAATTAAAACTGTGAGCCTATTGTCATATATTTTTTCTGAACCTTGTCAAATGCTTTTTTTAGGTCAACAAATGCACAGAATACTTTCTTTCCTACTCTCAAGCTTTTTTCTGTGATCTGTCTTAAACTAAATATCTGATCTGTACATGATTTTCCTGGCATCAATACACTTTGGTCTTCCGATATCTTTTCTTCTGTAATTCTTATTACCCTACGAATAAGTATTTTTGAGTATATTTTTCTTATGGTACTTAGTAAGCTGATACCACTGTAATTACTGTAGTTGCTTCTATCTGCCTTTTATTATTTCTGGGAATCCTAAATTACGTACACTAATGGTGCGGTAGTAGAAATCTTTTGTTGGTTCCTTACAGGGGTATAAGGGACTTTGAATAGGGCATATAATCCACTACGTATTTTAGATACGGTCCCCAGGAAACAAAAATCCATTCACTTACTTTGAATGGGTTTTCAAGTCGTTTGAATAGCCTATCTGTCAGTAAATTCCAGATTCCCGCCGAATGGTTTCTAACAGAATTTCACTCGTTATTAATTTTTGTCAGAATTATAAGCCGCAAAAGCCTTTACATCCTCTAGATTTGAAAGAGCGAAAGAAATCTAATAGCCTTGCGTATGATTTCTCTTAATCTCTCAATAATGTATACATTTTAAAAATAATGTGAAACATGGCAGCCTAACCTCAAAAAGTCGGACTCATTCAAAAAGAGGTAAACCGATTCAATATGACTCTGCTTGAAATGCACATTGTAGTACATTGCAGATTCGAAGCTAGTTGAGAAGCTGACCTATTCACATAGTCGCAAATCAATTCAGTTTTAAAAATGTCAATCAGCAAATGACAGATACGCAATTCACTGAGTCGCCTTTTCAACTGGTTCTTTTTTCCTGGGTCCCATACAGTATATTCAGTATATTTTGTTAAAAATTGATGATTTTGTTACAAAATCATCCTTTTTGGTTGAAAACGGGACAGTTTGTTGAAACTTGCTCAGCGCGGGTCTTTTGGATCTCACGCTTCGCTCTCGCTTTTGTCGAAAATGCTAATTTTACATTATGTTCAACTCTATTATATCAAATATATATATATATATATATATATATATATATATTTATTTCTGTACCTCAGTCTGGGGCTGCTTGTTCCAAAACTGCAAAATAAAGTACAAACTTTATCTTTGCTGATTACTTAACCATTTTTACTTTACTTTTCATTCTTTTTTATTTTCAGCTACCCTAAAAGGTGTATGTATCAACATATTTTCAATGTGTTATTTTTACAATGTAAAATAGTGCACATCTTGTCGAAAAAAAGGACAATTTTGTTATGAATATCTAAACTCGTAGATTCTGAATTTCTAACTTTCGCAGAGGTAATTACAAAATTTTACAAATTTTTTTTTTAATTTTTAATCCCTTTCAGCTGGTCTTCTTGGTAGCCTATTCGCAGGTATAAAGAGAACTTCTGCAGAAGTTTAAAACTGAAATCTGAGTAGTTTTAAACGAGCAGCACTCGAACGGCACTGGCCAGTGCCGTTTGAGTGCTGTTTTAGTGCTGTTTAATCGGCAGGGGTAAGAAGAATTGTGTTGTATGTTATTTCAATACACAATAATAATATACAATAATATACACTGTAAAATATTTCGGGAATTTTTCCACTAATTTTGAAGGTGAAATTTCCCAATTTGGGTCGAAAGGATTATTTTCCTCAAAAAGTTGGAAATTTCCCCAATACTTTGGAAAAATTTCCTTCTTGAAAGGAATTATTGCGATCGGTTTGGAAAATTCCACATACTTGTTTGGGAAGAATGAGAAATTTCTACAATATTTTGGGAAATTTTCCCAATTATAGGAAATACATGGTCCTGAAGAGCATCTTACAGTTCCTTCATAATAAACATTTATTTATTACATTAATCGAAAACAAATATTATTCCACATATTTGATGGAATCTAAAAAATTTTTGTTCATGTCAAATCTTTTGCGTCAATGAATTGATCTAATCATTATTTGAAACTACACTTTTAGAGGATCCTACACCTAAGAGTTTTTGCAGAACAACAGAGATAATATTATTAACAATCCTATTTTTTTTAAATCTGCCCGCACTTTGGCATGAATTATTAAAATTAGTGGTCGAACCGTCGACAACTTAAATTTAGTCATTGTGAATTCTCTTTTGTTAAAGCTCCTTCAGCTTTAGCGAACACATTCTCATCACGTGTCTCGTGAGAAAAAAAGGTTAAAAGAACATTTTCAGATCTGATTTGGAAACAATTTTGTTATTAAAAATTGTATTGTACCTTGTGTCTTTTTACCATAATTTAAATTTTTAATTTGAAATGTTATTTTTCACGATTAAAACAAAAACGGCGCGTCTTATCGAAAAATGAGTAATAACCAATTTGTAGCTCATTTTTGGTTGAACAACTTTTGTTGATTTATTTTTCTCGCAGCTTTTGTCGTTTGTCCAAAAATTGGTTTTATTTAAAATTTTTAATTCGAAAAAAAGATCTACTCCCTTTCGCTCTGCTGGGATTCGAACGCCAGGTCAACTGATTGCCGGTCAGGTGCTCTAAACCACTAAGCTACTGGAGAGATCGGAAGAAGAGTCCTCTTTTCGAATACGCTTTATTTGCAAGGTATTATGTTAGATACATGTTTTAACTAGGAATCTATATTATCATCAGAGATAGGTAACTATCAATCATCAGAGAAATCCTTCACACACCGTGAAAATTGGAAATCTATAATGTCGATCAAAGGTATCTCCTCTAATACAGACAGTATTAACGTTCTTTCAGACCAGATGGAGCTATATACTTTTAAAATTAAAATTTTTAATTCGAAGAAAAGATCTACTCCCTTTCGCTCCGCTGGGATTCGAACGCCAGGTCAACTGATTGGTTTTATTTATTCTTAATGTTGTATTTTACGCAAAAAACAAAAACTACGCGTCAAATTAAATGAATTCATAGCGAATTTGTAGATTTTTCTTGCGTGCACAATTTTTGTATATTATTCTTTGTGTTATCAAAATTTCAGTTTTCGATTTTTCAAGAAAATTCAAAAAGTTGTTATGTTAATGTTGCCGGGCTTTCAAGAAGCAACGTTTTTCTTCGTTCGACTTTTTTCATATCATGCGTTGTTTGGATTAAAATTTTCGTTCGCTTTTTATGAATATTGAAAATTCTATGACTGTCAATTTTCTTTGCATCGAAAAAAGTCGTGAGGAAAAATTGTTCGACTTTCCGAGTATTACAAATGTGTGTCCGTACGTAGGACTTTTGAATCCTGAATGAAGACAGACAGACATACAGACACATTCATGAAAATCATTTTTTCTGACTCATGCGGCCTCAAAACGTCGAAATTTGATGAAAACCGACTAAGTCAAGTTTGACAGAAAACCAGTACCTACTCATTAGGATGGGAATATAAAAATCAGCTGCGAAAAAGCACATTTGCTACCTTAAAATAAAATTAATAACGACTTACACTACCGTCGGAAATTGTGCGCACGACTCTAGTGGTACCAAAGAAATATTTTTTTGACATTCTGAAAATAATACAGCACAGCAGAAGTTAAAAAAAAAATTCAAGATTTTCTCAAATTTTCTACCTCAACTTCAACTGTTAGCATGACCCAGGGAAATTTTTTCAAGAACTTGGAAAAGATACGACATCGAGCCTGAAACATTATCTTTAATTTAAGCCAAGAAAACTTGAAAAATCTTCATTGGTGACCGAGAGTGGATATTGTCCTATTCTTTAATATGGAGACAATCTTAGATTCAAATAATTGTTAACAATCACAAATAACGATAAATATCGTTTTTATTCGTCATAATTTGAAATGAAAATTACTAATGAAGGGAACCAAAAGTATAAGAGAGCTTCACTTAGGCGCCAACTCTGCGCGTGGCCTATTCTGTCCTACCTCAACGAAGGAGACGAGCAGCACACCGACACCGGCCGAGAACCGTGATCGTCGATTAAAATTGAGCTCAGATACGATTGAACATTTTGAATCATATGTCAGGCACCCATTCAGATTTTTTAAATTTTCTTGGCTTAAATTTAAGATAAGATTTAAGGCTCGACGTTTTATAATTTTCAGGTTTTTTACAAAATTTCCCTAGGTCGTGCTAAAAGTTGAAGTTGAGGTAGAAAATTTCAGAAAATCTTGAATTCTTTTTTTGCCCTTGACGTGCTGTACTATTTTCAGAAGGTCAAAAAATATTCCCACTGAAAGTGGGAAGAGAAACGGATATTGTAGCGTTAGGTACGGAGGTAAAAAATGGTGTCGCGGCCATGGAGGCCATGAATCATGTAGGATACCCACATAGTCCAGATCTGGCTTCTAATATTGTCGGGAAGATGCCGTGGGCCGTAATGTATCATTACAATAGGTTTATGTGGAACGCAGACGCGACAGAACCGCGTTTAGTAACTATCGCGAAATTTTTAGACCAGGAAGCCCGAATGGCATGTGAAGCAGGCACGAGCTCACTCTTTAGTGCAAACACGCAGCGCAATGTGAAACAATCTGTAGATCACTCAAAGGGACAAAAACTGGACACTCAAGTTCACGCCTTTGTTACCACAAAAAAGAATAACATCGACGGTCAGAACTCAAGAAAATTTGGATATTGTGACAAGCAGGGTCACTCGGTAGTTAATTGTACTAGCTTTAAAACACAACCAACGGAGACGCGATGGAAATGGGCTCGTAAGCAGCGTGCATTCTTTCGATGTTTAGTTTTCAATTTCAGGTTCCACAAAAGTCGCGCTAAGCCATGTGAACAAGAGGGTTGCAACGGATCACATCACACATTGTTGCGTAGATTCGAAAAGGAAGAAACATCAGGCGATACATCCAATTCTCCAGAAATAATTTCCGCGGAAAAAACTACCTCGGGACCGGATGGATATGAAAAATGACGCGGACTCTCTTAAAGGTCATTCGAGCAACACCGGAAGGGCTAGCAGGTCGAATTTTGACCTACGCATTCCTTGAGGATGGCTCTACGATCTCGTTGTTGGATGCTGAAATAGCCAAGAGATTGGGTCTGTCAGGAGAGCGTAATAACCTAACGATTGAGAGTGTGAACGTGCAAACAGTGGATGATTTAAATCTGCCATGTCAGGGATTGGAGGAAATCGTCGTCAAAAACTATGAGCATCTTCGAGATTTAGAAATCGAATTTTATCAGTCCACCAAGCCTGCAATAATGTTGGGGCAGGATTACGCAGATCTTATAACCTCACGAAAGGTTCGTAGTGCCGGCCGCGAAGCTTCAGTAGCTTCTTGGAAAACTCTCGGGTGGGACGTTCACGGTTATGTTCTGTCAAGGTCGCACGGGAAACCCAAACATCCTAAAATATAAATGTGTGAACAGGAAAGAAGCCACAATGTCTTGAACAATAAACAAGTTGTGAGTGAGATGGCCTCACACGAACTCGTCCGGCAAAAATTTCAGATTAGAGGCGGGTGGAGTATCTTATTTGAGTCGAAAGAACGTTATGGAATATCGAGCAAAAGACCTCCTGGACAGACGTACATGTCGCATAGCTCAGAAATGGCAGGCATCATTGCTTTGGAGGAATGAGACAGTTTATTTGCCTGAAAATCGGGATATGGCGTTGAATGGACTCAAAATTCTGGAGAAAAGAATGGAAAAGGATCCCTTTTATAAGAGGATGTATTGTGATCAGATGAACGACTTTATTGAAAAGGGCTATGCCATAAAAATAAACGAACAGACAAAAGCGGAAAGAGTTTGGTACCTCCCTCACTTTAGTGTGATAAACCCAAGTAAGCCAGGAAAATTCAGAGTAGTGATGGATGCATCAGCAACATATAAAGAAACTAGTCTGAATGATCAACTCTTGGCACGCCCTCCAATACTGAGTTCCCTTCCTGATGTCCTCATGCGGTTCGGGCAAAAGCCTGTAGCATTTACGGGAGACATTCGGGAGATGTTCTTACAGGTCAAGATCCGGAAAGAGGATCAAGATGCGCAACGGTTTCTGTGGCAAGGCGGTAATTCGACACGTGATCCAGAAACATACCGCATGAGATCTATGATATTTGGAGCTACATCTTCACCTTGCATTGCTTTGTATGTAAGGGACCGTAACGCACGTGAATTCGACACGCAGTTTCCCAGGGCAGTAGAAGCGATTGTTCGAAAACACTACATGGACGAGTACCTCGACAGTACTGATACAGAAGATGAAGCTAATACTATTATTCGAGAGGTGGCAGAGGTCCATTCTCGTGACGGATTCGAGATACGTAGTTGGACCAGCAATAGTCAGAGAGTTCGAAGCTCATTGCCAGCAGAGAAATTGACTACGGGATCGATTGACCTCGCACTGGGTCAGTTACCAATTGAGAAAACTCTAGGTCTCATATGGAATCCTAACTCAGACACATTTTCATTCAGTGTTGGATTGGCAAAGGTTCCGGAGGTGATTCGAAATGGTGATAAAGCACTTACTAAGCGTGAAATGCTTCGCGTATTCATGTCAGTCTTTGATCGACTCGGATTCCTTTAGCCGTTCACAATTTGGAGCAAAATTCTGCTACAAAGTGTATGGCGCAGTGGCATTACGTGAGATGAGCAGTTGGTCGATGAAGAATTTACAAGATGGGAGGGCTCAATCAATGAACTGAAAATTATTACAGAATTTGTAACACCACGCTGTTATGTGGAACGAACGGATCATCAAATCGTAGAACTTCATTTATTTTGTGACGTTAGCGAAGAAGCATATACAGCTGTAGGCTACTGGAGATTCCTGTATGATGATAATTCACGTAAGGTAGCTTTCATTAGTGGAGAAAGTAGAGTAGCACCGTTGAAAACTCCAACTATTCCAAGGCTGGAATTACAAGCAGCTCTCCTGGCCAGTCGTCTTGCGAAAAACATCGAAACTGAACACGACTTTCATGTAAATAAGCGTTTTTTCTGGACCGATTCGCGTGTAGTTTTGTCATGGATTCATTCAAACACATGTGCACATAGGGCATTCGAGTCACATCGTCTACGAGAAATCGATGACCTAACAGAAGTATCTGAGTGAAATTGGGTGCCTACAGCACAAAAACCGGCGGATATTGCCACCAGAGGAAATGGACCCAAGGGCAGACTTCCTCATAAGAAATAACTCGGAATGGCCAACGCAGCCAGATTTAGACAAAAGAATTTATGATTCAAAAATGGAAGTCGTCGCCGGTGCAGAAAAAAGAAAATAAGACCATACTCTGAAAACTTGAGAGAAGCCGAGATTCACTGGATTCGGAAATCTCAGTTGATAGTTTCGGACCCCAGTTGGAAGCCTTACGACGAAATCAACCACTATCCTATGGTAGCAGGCTGCGTAACTTAACTCCAATAATTAATAGCGATGGGATTCTAGCCGTGAATGGTCGTGTGACTGAAGTTGAAGGAATCCAGCAAGACACAAAGGAGCCGGCAATATTGGACGGAAAGCACCCTTACACGAGACTACTGGTCCATTACCATCACGAAAAAGTCGGACATGGAAGCACAGAGATGATGGTCCATGAATTAAAACAAAAATATTGGTTAATAAATCTCCGAACGACTGTAAGATCAGTATCAATCCGTTGCCAGGCGTGTAGCATGAGAAGAGCTAGACCTAATCCTCCTCGAATGGGCGACCTGCTAACTGGAAGAGTATCACATCATCAGAGACCCTTCACGTATACAGGACTGGATTCCTTCAGCCCTATGTATGTCACTGTTGGCAGGCGGCGGGAGAAGCGTTGGGGTGTAGTGTTCACACGCCTTTCAACACGAGCGTTGCACTTATAAATCGCAGGATCTCTCAGTGCGGACTCGGCCATTATGGCATTACAACGTACGATAGCCCGACGAGGTTGTCCATCACGAATTTATTATGACAACGGCACTGATTTTAGGGGTGCAGATGTAGAGCTACAAAATGCCCTAAATGAATTAAATGGAGTCAAGGTTCGCGACTTCGCGGCGAACCATGGCATCGAATGGCATTTTATACCTCCATATGCACCACATATGGGGGGTAGTTGGGAGAGATTGTTGCGAAGCGTTACAACAGCGCTAAAAAAAATGCTCAAGTCAAGAGCACCTCGATCGGCATGTCTGGCTTCGTTAATGACCGAAGCCGAACACACGGTAAACAGTAGACCGCTAACACATGTCTTGGTGGATCATCGAGATCAGGAAGCTCTGACACCAAATCATTTCCTTCTTGGAGCAACCACTGGAAGAGCGGACCTCGGACACCTTGAACACATTGACTTGATTGACTTATGTACAAGAAAACAATGGCTTGTGGCTCAGGGATTGGCGAATATGTTCTAGAACAGATGGGTGAGAGAATATCTTCCAACAATTTTACCTAGAACGCGATGGCAAACGGAGGTGGAATCCTCAAAGACAGGTGACATAGTTTTGATCGTTGATCATACGTTGCCGCGTAATTCATGGCCGACGGGTATCATCGAGCATACGTACCCAGGTAAAGACGGACGCGTTCGCGTAGTGGATGTACGTACCGTCGCGTCAGAGGAATATCAAAACGCCCAGTCGTTAAGATCGTAAAATTGGGGACCGAAAATTAAATAAACCGTTCGAATGTTAAGCATAATTGGAACATGCATTAAAATGGGACTTTGGGTGCATTCTTATGATGTTGCGTTAATGTAAGTAGGATGATTGACTGATATCACCATCGTTGTGTGCATGATATTTTTCCTCTCTTTCCTATGTAAATATTGTTTGTTCTGATATGTTATTGTAGTATAATTATTGTCTTTAGGCATAAGTGTTTAAAGGGGTGGAAATCTTGGGGACAATTATTATGTTCTTTGAGTTCCAGAAGTCCAGACATAAGAAAGGCTTTGGATCTTAAGTCATTGATGAATTTAATTAGCATCGGTTCGCCTATCAGTACGAGCTGCCTTAATCTCTCGTACGGGGTGGAGGGTCTTACCGATGCGACCCTTTGTTTACCAACTTGTACCTTTCTTGCTGCCTGAGCCGGAAAAAGGAGAAGGCGTGCGTGATGAAGGGACTGGAGCTCAGCAGTGCTACTTTTGGTGCTACCCTGAAGCATTCGGGAGTTTTTCAAAAGTGTGTTTTCGCGAGTGATTTGTTTGTTTTTGGGTGTTGATGTTCTCAGGCAGTTGGAACAGATCCGGCTTGGATCTGGTAATTATTAGAGTACTGACGTACTCGTCCAGCTTGGACTGATCCGGTTTAGATTTTGTAATTATTTGAAGTACTGATGTACTCGTCCGGTTTGGAGCGATCCGGTTTGGATCTTCTGCTTATTTGAAGTGTTGAAGTGCTTGTGCTGTCTGTGCTGATCCGGTTGGATCATTGGTAGTTGAAGTTTGACACTTTAGTCCTGTTTGAATGGATCCAGTATGAATCATTCATTTAATTAAAGACTGAATTCTATTATGATCATTTTGGCTCCTCCCGGGGTTTTTTTCTCCTAGTGGGTTGTTTTCCGTTCGGGTTGCACCGAAGCACCTTGTGTGTGGAGATGCAGGCAAATGCGGGAGCTTGTAAACAAAGAGAATGAATGAATATTACTCCTTTGCTATAAAAAATGTGACTCTTTACAACCTTCTCCTATCTCGCCCCGGTTTTGTGTTCGATCTTTGGTGGGGGTAGGCCCAGGTGACGAAACTTGGGTGATACCACTCCTTACTATTCCTTCGTGGTAACAGCTGATGGAGCACCAGTGTCAAACACAGTTTTAGTTTCGAATGCCGTCTGTCGTTTGTTTGAAGAAGCAAGATATGAAACCAATATATATATATGACATAAGAGTCATATAAGTAGTCCATTGTATATCCGTTGCATATTATGTATCCTCAGGAACAATATTCAGAATATAGTTGACTCACGAAATCACTTGAATCGCGAACTTTTGAAATTTCTTGTCGAGCTGTCATTTATGATATATTATGTTTTATCACGTTGCTAGGGTATTTGAAGAATATCTGTACTTCAGCTATACTTAAGTATAGATGAAGTATATCTCTTGCTTCAGCTGTACTTAAGTATAGATGAAGTATATCTCATACTTCAGCTATACTTCAGCTATACTTCAGCCATACTTTAGCTATACTTTGGATATACTTTATCTATACTATTTCAATATACTTGAAGTATGGGATCGTCTTATTTACCATACATTTTTCATGCTTTGGAAAGCGCTAGACTGTCAGATTCACAAAAAATTCAGTTTCTGAAATATATTGAAAAAAATTCACCTATTCCAATCAGTTTCTGAACTTGGGAACTATATGAATATTCTCTACTTCCAACTACTTCAAGCCATGTTTGTACAGAAAAAACTTCAACGAAGTTGGAGAAACCGAGCTTTGTTAGACCAGGCTTTCAAGCAAACAGAAAAAAAATACCATTAGAAGTTCTAGCGACTACGATTATTGCAATCTGACTAATGTCAAATTACTTTTGAAAGATCAGTGTTATCCTTGTAGTAATTTGAATCTTGACATTATTTGAAATCAGTGTGCTCTTACAAACTCTCATGCTAACTACTATGGCAAAGAACCGCAACCATTGCTATCAAGGGAAGAATTTATACAGTATGCACCTCTAGTTGTTATTGACTGATCTAAACAAAATGAGTCATTGAAATACGGACCAGTTGACGTTCGTTTGGAATTTCAAACTAGTGAAAATTTTCCCGCTTAAACGTCAGCATATTGCTTAATTCTGCATGATCATATAATTGATAATGAACCAATAAGTGGTGCGGTGAAAAAGTTGGTTTAAAGCTGCTGTAACCAAGTAGAAATAGTTGAGTTCATTAGATAGGTATGGAGGGTACTAGACCACTTTTTCCGTACAATTAGAACGGAGTCTGGATATTAAGACGGAGTCTAGATATGCAGGCTGCTAGGTGATGAGTCATCATCCCTCGTGAGCCACCTCGAATACTATAATATAATATAATAATTGATTGATAGCAATAATAGATTGGTAGCTCTGAAAAAATATCCAGAGGTGAAACCTTCATCTCCAACTGTCTTGTCTGCTGCGTAAGGTCATCCGTGGCCAGAGACCTGACTCCAAGGAACAGAGTTGCCTGATGTTATCACGCGTGAATTTGCCGCTCTTGCTTACCTTCTAGGACAGAAGGAGCAGAAGCGGATGATGCACACGTTCCAGTAGCTTTGGGATTGGTTTCTTTAAGGAACCAGGATCGAAGCTTCCGGAGCCTACAACTTCCCTAATACAATATAATTTATATAGCGTGTGTCTATGTGAGGGAAATTAAGAGTGCTAGAAGATGAGTCACCATCCCTCGTGAGCCGCCGCCCGGGAGATAAGATGATGACGTAGATGGTGTCGTTGCACTTCAACCCCCGTATATAATTGCTTGTTATTGCCAAGATAATTCTGAGAAAAAAAATAGTCAGTGCCTTTGAAGTCGGGGTGTGTATGTGATATGATTATTTTTAGGGCGAAATTTTCTGCGAAATTTTTTTTGCAAGTTTAACCAGTTTTCAGCAGACGAGTGGATGAACATTCCTGATGCGTCATAGCATAATATTGCGCCATTGTGCTAGCCGAATTCATGTAAAAAAAGTTTCAAGGTTATTGCTTATCTCAAGCATTTTGCGTAAATACTTTGAAGGTTATATTTTGCAAGTTTAAACAGGCTTCAGCAGTGTCCGACATCATGCGTCAGACGTAACACATTTCATATAATATTAAACAATTCCTGGTAGGCAAAATTCCCTTCTGATGACGTCATCCTCGGTCCAGGAATTATTGCATTATATAGCGTAATACAACGCAAAAGTTCTTAGAAATTTGGCAAGGGTGGGGGTAAGTGAAAACAATTCCTGGTAAACAAAATTCCATTCTTATGACGACATCCTCGTTCCAGAAATCCTTATCTACAGTCACATCCTGTTTGGACAATATAAATTTGATTTATTGCTTCCTTCTAGATAAAACATTTTAATTTAAAAAAAATAATCCCCTGTGACTTTTGCCGACATCGTGCGTCAGGCGTCTCAAATTTCATATAATGTTAAACAATTTCTGGTAAACAAAATTCCATTGTGATGACGCTATCCTTGTTCCAGGAATCCTTTGCAGTCATCAAATTATACCGCACAATTTCTAAAAAGAATTTCGTATTGCAAGAATAATTAGATCCCAAACGTGTCGATTATAATGCAGAATCTTCCAGAACTTAATTGCATCATATGATGCAATATCTGGCAATTTGTTGCAAGAGTCTCCAGAAATATGGTATTAGGGGTAAGCGCCTATAAAAGGAGCTATTTCCTCTTGAGCTCCTCAATCGCAAATAAGCCTCCATGAAACAATTTAACTAAAGTGATAGCAGCTCTTCCCCAGCTAAGCAGAAGGCTCGTAAAACTAGTTCATATCCACATTTCAGTGATGAGCTGCATTATGATGGTATAGATCTTCCAATTATGGTGAAAGATATGTCAACATTTGAACGCATGAATGATTTTTCTGTCAATGTTTATGGTTTAAAGTATATACAAGATGAGGAACAAGATCAAATAGTACCGATTCGTGTCAGATGAGTATCATCGAGGAAACCTGTAATTAATCTACTTATTTTAAGTAAAAATGTTGATTATTTTACTGAAATTACCAACCAATATCTAAAAGATAACACAATCTGTCATTTTACATGGATCCGGAATTTGCAGCGTTTAGTAAGTTCAGAAAATGGAAAACGCCATCGATCCTCGTGGTTGTGCGAAAAATGTTTAAATTTCTTTGAAACTAAATTGTTATTAAAAAAGAATAAAAAATCTGCAAATCACTGATTATTTTGGAATCCAGATTCTATGGATTATTAATTAAGAATATCAGTATAAAAGTGAGTTAATGTGCAAAAAGAAGGTGGTCGCATTTAGGGTCGGATATTCACCCTTAATTGATACACTGCATTTTAGTAAGCTTCGCAAGTTAACAAAAAAGATTGAAAACTCTGAATATATTGAGAAAAATGAATTTCAAAGAACTTAATTTTATTTGTCAAGGCCATTGAAGAAGCGTGGAACTAAGGATTGTCATTGTCTATTCTTGATAGAGAAATCCACAGTTTTGAAATACATCATTCCTTGCATTGATGAACACTTCCAGGATTTATGAACCTCCGAATCTTCAACAAGTGTATGATTTTATTCTTGAAATAACAAAAATTGTTATCTAAACAAAATATGAATTATATTCAGTTTGGAAAAATTTTTAATGAAAAATACTTTTAGATTTTAACATTTCATTGTATGAAATTAAAAGTGTCTACGTTTCACATAAGAAAAAATGTATGCTCACATATATTTAATAAATAAAAGATACTAACAGGGTAATTGTTGTTTCATTTAATACCAAGTACATAGTACATAGTACAAGTCACACACACGTACATCTGCGTATACAAGCTAGATATGTATACTTGTATAGCAAAGGGAGATTAGAGGAAACATAAAACAATAATTTATTCATAAAAAAGTGAGTAGTGAAATAAAACTCTTCTTTAGGATTTTTGAGTTACCTCTTTAATAGTAATAATGAAATAATGTATAAGTTGTTTTCATCTAGAATTCTTAATTCAGAAAAATTTTGCCTATTGCACGTTGAAAATTTAAATTAAATATAAAAAATCAGCTAAATACAAAATTAATATAATAGAATATTTAGAAATTTTTCAATCGTCCACTAAAGCTACTGTATTAGTAGATGAGTAAAGCTAGGGTTCAGAACCAAAAAGTAATATGAGGTCTGGATACAGATTATAAGACGGACTTTGAATCTCACTTTTTCAGTCACTTTTACAAGACGGACTCTGGATATGTATTCTCGGAGCGTCCTAAAGACATCATAGAATATTGCGCAATTATAAGAACCGATTTCATGTAAACAGCTTTAAGGTTATTTCGGATTTCAATTAAACATTTCGTGTAAATACTTTCAAAGTTATATTTTGCATTGTCCTGGCAATTTCTACTGCGTCATATAGTTATTGCACGAAAAACAAGGATGTCCGTGCTAAGTTTCTGAAATATTTTGATAATATCATCTTGAATTCCTACCTCACCAACATTGATACAGGAGATGTACTGGACCAGGGGGACAGAACCACTTTTACGAGAGGGCTATTGTGTCAAATCTATGTATTTAGATGCGTGATATTGAATCACTAATACAAAAGGGATACTGAGTCACTTTTTACAAGAGGGTTAATGAGTCACTTTGTTTTTAAATAAAGAAGCAGCTATTTTAAGAAAGTCCACGAAACACCTTCGTATGATGAAGACAAGAAAGGATAAATAATAATATGAGTGAAGCACGTGCAAGAGAGAACCATGTGTGTGTAAGCTAAAGAGAGAGAGAGAGAGACAAAGTGAGAGAGAGCCCTGCTAAAAATTCCGCACAAATTTCGGACACATTCCGGATTCGGAAATTTGTCCGAAATTGTCCGTTACGAGGTCCGGTTTTTCTCCCCCGGATTCTATCCGGTCGTGTCCGAAATTTGTCCGGTCGAAGTTTCGACTTTATCCGGTCGAAGCTTCGACCGGACAAATTTCGCACACGACCAGATAGAATCCGGAGGAGAAAAGCCGGACCATGTAACGGACAATTTCGGACATATTTCCGAATCCGGAATTTGTCCGAAATTTGTCCGGTCGAAGGAGCACGGAAATTAATCCGAATATCATACGGTAGAATCCGAAAGTTGTACGGTCTGATGGATTCCATCAGTCCGGGTTAGATCCGTTTGAGTCCGTATTGTGCACTGTCTGACGGATGCTATCAATCCGGATTGTGTCCAGGTCGTCATCCGGATTCTATCCCGGTGTATTTACAAATTTTCCGGATGATGTAGAACCAAAAAAATAATAAAATAGAACACTTTCGAACGAAGTATGTTGAATAGTGAAATATTACGTACAATGATAGCATTCAGTTTAGAGAATAGTAGAACAGAAAATATTTGAATCAATTATTATCATTCCCGTCCACTGATCCTTTTTTCACAGCATCGTCAATTCCATCATCATTCCCATCAACTGTTCCTTCCACATCATCGTCAATTCCATCAGCATTCCCATCAACAGTTCCTTACACATCATCGTCAATTCCATCATCGTTCCCATAAACTCCTTTTTTTCACATCATCTTCAATTCTATCAACATTCCGATCAACTACTCCTTCCACATCGTCATCAAATCTTTCATCATTCCCATCAACTGCTTCTTCTTTCCAAGAGAGCTGTAGATTCACTTTCATGAACAAGTTCATTTTCTATCGGAACCATATAGTTATCCTCATCCTTGTACAAAAGCTCATTAGCTTTCTCATCATTTTCCGTGTTACTGTTCACGTCTTTATCGAAATTCTCATTATTTATGTTTGTCTTCGAAGTTTAATTTTCGCTTTTGTGGGTTTTTTTCTGACGCCCTGCCCAAAAACGAAAGCAAAATATTCAATTTTTTCTGATACGCAATACTATGCAGTAGTATTTTCCGTTTTCACTTGAATGTCACCAAATTACAAGTTATACCTGCGGATACATTAAGGACAGAATCGGACTGCTTCCGGAGTCAATGTTTTAGACCGGACAGATTTCGTATTTAGTCGGAGGATTTTCCGTTTTCATTTGCATTTCACGATATTACAACTTAAACCAGCGGATTATTTTGAATAGAATCGGACTGTTTCTAGAGTCGATGTTTTGGACTAGACGAATATCGGATTTAAGCAGATGATTTTCCTTTTTCACTTCAATTTCACCGAATGACAACTAAAACCTGCAGACTAATTTCGGATAGAATCGCACTATTTCCGGAGATGATGTTTTAACCGGACAGATTTCGGATTTAGTAGGAGGATTTTCCGTTTTCACTTCAGTTTCACGGAATGACAACCAAAACTTGCGGATTGATTTCGGATAGAGTCGGACTATTTTCGGAGTTGATATTTTGGACCGGACGGAATTCGGATTTAATCAGACGATTTTCCGTTTCTACTTTAATTTCACCGAATGACAACTCGAACCTGCGGATTAATTTCGGATAGAGTCGGACTATTTTTGGAGTTGATGTTATAGACCGGACGGATTTCGGATTTAATCAGACGATTTTCCGTTTTCACTTTAATTTTACCGAATGACAACTTGAACCTGTGGATTAATTTCGGATAGAATCGGCCTGCTTCCAGAGTACAAGTTTCTAATCGGAAGAATTTCGGATTTAAGCGGACGATTTTCCGTGTTTACTTCAATTTCACCGAATGACAACTGAAACCTGCGGATTAATTTCAGATAGAATCAGACTATTTTCGGAAATGATGTTTTAGACCGGACAGAATTCGGATTTAATCAGACGATTTTCCGTTTTCGCTTTAATTTTACCGAATGACAACTTGAACCTGTGGATTAATTTCGGATAGAATCGGACTATTTTCAGAGTT
>CAKNXH010001594.1:0-33213 GCA_932178445.1 Andricus quercusramuli
GCCCTGTATTGGGTATTCAATATTGAGTTTTCAGCTGATTCCAAAATCGCTCACATATTCATTTCAGCAATACTGTTCCAAAAAAAGGTTTCATAATACTACTGTAAGTACAAAACTGTTTTGACCGCTTTGGAGGAGCTCAACCTATTTTAAAATACGTTCAAGCGCACTCTTCAAATCTACACATTAAAATTATTATAATTAAAATTATTATAATAACCATTATTATTAAAATTATATTATTTGTATAGTTTCTTTCTAATAAATAACCTTTCACGTGATATATTTGTTCCTGCTTTCTGCCTTTATCCTGAGTATAATTGAGATAAATCAATCACCCAGAAAACAGTTCCTTTGACTCAAAGAAACATTTCTTTGATATACGCGGGTCAAAGAAAAAATTCCTTTGAATTGAAAAAAGTTTATTAGATTCACAGAAATTTTCTTTAATATGAAGAAATATTTTTTTCCAATTAAAGAAAATTTCTTTGAATCAAAAAAACTTTGTTTAATTCAAGGGAATTTTTTCTTTGGCCATATATGTATATCAAAGAAAAGTTTTTCTTTGATTCAAAGAAACTGTTTTCTCGGTGTAATTTGATTTATAATACAGGCTTAATTTAGGTTATATTTAGCACCTCTTTCAAATTTATAAAGTGACTTGATGTAAGCCCACAGTCTGGCTACAGAGACTGCTTTTAAGATTATGCAGCGGCTTGATGTTAGCCTACCGTCTAGCTAACAACTAGTTTCTAAACCATGCAGTGGCTTGATGTTAGCCCATATTATCGCTACCGACTACTTTCAAGATTTTATTGGGTCTAACTTGCAGTTCTATAAGCAGTTCGTTTTAAAGATTTTAAGCTATGCTAGTTTTTAACCACGATGGTCTTCTTTATGTTACACCTTGAAACAAGCCCACTCTTGGTTTCGAATCAAGACTTTTTTTTTCTGTGTGAGGAATTACAGAATTAGTTCCGATGTGGCGGATATGAGAAAAAATCCGTAATAATTACAGACCTACGTTATTTTAAATTCTAAAGAACTTTTTCTATGAGAATTAAATATAATGCAGGAAGAATTCTTAAATGGGACAGTAATTTTAGCAACAGGAAGCTTTAAAATTTGCGAAACTAAAGTCCGTTAAAAACAAAGTGGAGGACTGGATATTTCACAGAACGCTTCTCAAATCAAAAACACGGCAGAGTTCTGTGATTTCTACATCACCGCGCCGTCGTTTCCAACACGAAAAAAAATTCCGATTTATATACTACTACATACTTTGTATATTAGAAGGAAGGAAGCAAGGAGGGACGAAAGACACACACGAGAGACATATTCTTAACTTATTGCACGCACAGAAACATAATATGATTCTATATAGCCTAACCTAACATACATATATACATGGTATAGTGCACGCAACGCACTTCCCTAACGCAGAATATCGCACACTGAGGATATTGGCCGAAGCGGTCCTTATATACTAACCAAGAAAACTCTCACCGCTTGTGAGAAACGACCAGTGCCGGACCCAACATTTTTGGTCAACACTTTTGGTCAAAAATATTTGAACTTAGTATTAAATATTTGATGTCGAAATATTGTATGTTCTACCATATCGCTCAAAACAAAACATACAAAAATTATAAGAAAATGTTTAAAAAAATGTATGGGCAAAAATTCAAACATACATGCGTAGATTAAAAAAATAGTGTAACAATGACTGAAGTAAATACTAATATGAATAAAAAGTAAAATTTGTAAAAAAACTTCTAATTAAAACTTTGCCAGAACAAATATATACTTTGATGTTCAAAAAACACATGAAAACAATGTTGGGGAAAATTTATTTTTTCGACCTTTCGAATTTTTAATTTTTTACCCTAAAACTAATAATTTTAAAATGTGGTAGCCGCTAAACCGGTAAATGTCCAGGAATTTTTTAAACCCGGAAAACCGGAAAGTGGCAAATTTAGTAGTTAAACAAGTGTAAACGTTCGATTGAAACTTTATAAACTATTATCAATTTTTAAATAATTTAAAGTGAATAGACTCATAATTAAACTCTTTTATTTAATTTCAGATTATACGCGTTCAAATATTGTTTCAGTTTTAAATATTCCATTTTTAACCCATTGCGAATTGAAATTTTTTAATTAAAAAAGGCATTTTCAAAATAACTAGCAGTATTGGGTTCTTTATTTAAAATAAGCAATTACATATAAATCAAATATTCAAAATTAAACAATTTGAAAGTGAATTGTTTCAAATATAAAGTCTTGAATCGTTGAGTGCAAAGTTTAACCTTTTAAGGTAAGAATGTTAATTGTTTCATTTTGTTGAATTTTGAACCTGCAAGTGAAATTTTTAATTTATAAATAACATTTAATTTTAAACCATCAATTAAAAAATGTTTAATTTTTAATATTTCTAATAAAAAATGTCTTCAATATTATAGAATTTCCAAAATTTAAAAATGTTTTGATTCATTCTTCCATTTAGGGCATGGAAAATAAAAACGTGGATTTATATGTTATTTCATTTAAAATTATCGCATTGAATAATATTGAGAGCTTCCTTTTTATACGCATAAAGTATTCAGCGTTTAAATGAAAACAATTCTAAGCTTTAATGCCAATAGTTTATCATTCAAAACTCAGGACGATAATACGATCAGGAATATACTCGAAAAGAATCAAAAAAATCTTTCACTTTTATTTTGGCATCAGTAGACGAATTGATTACCTGCCCCTGGTTTTAGTTAGTAAATTTCAAAAGTTTCACAGCTTCTAATTGGTTGCCAATAAATCGACCATGACCAAATCGTCACGCGCTTTTACCATTGAATCGTACAACTTTATAATAATAATTCCACGCAGAAAATGAAAATTTCTACCTAAATTTGTGACCACATATTTCCCAGATCTGCTCAGGAATTTCCATTATTTTCCCGTATTTTTCAAGATACACAAGATTCCAGAAAAATTCCCGGATTTCCCGGGTTGCTAGACACCCTGATTTTATAATTCCGAATTTCACACTTTTTAAATTTGAAATTGTAAACTTGAAAAATTGAATTCTTTTAAAAGATTGTTTAATTTTAAACGTAATCATAATAATTCATGTATTAAATGTTTTAATTTCAAAAGTTTGAATGTGAGGCGATATAATTATAAAAGTTTCTATTAATTTTCAGTATAGCAGGATCCATTTTTAATGTAAAAATATATTTCTTTCTATAGTAATGGACTTGTAAAAAAAATATATTTGTGTTGAATGAAAGAAAATTCAGTTTACAGATTAAGAAAACAATCATTATTATTTTACTTGAAGTGAAATATAATTTCCAGTTTCGAAAATTTTTTTTTAATACAAAAAATTGAATTTTTGGAAATTGGAAATGATTTTTAGAAAGTAGCGTGATATGAAATACAACAAATTTTGTATGGAAAACTCTTGTTAATACATTTATTTACATACGTACTTAAACCTATTGAATAAATAATACTGGAAACATCCACTATATTCGCGCACTAATTAACCTTTCTGTAGAGAAAAAAACTAGGTTTATTCTCCAGGAAGGAGAAGGATACATTCTCCTATAGATTTCACAGAAAATCTTATTTGATTCGAGAACATTGTATATGATTTAAAGAAGTTCCTCTAATAATAGCGAAAAATATTCCAGTAAATTAAATATAAATGTCACAACTGTTTTGAATTTACATAAAATTATTACAAATAGCAGATTATTTTTTACATTCACAAAGTGATACTTGCTACGTGCAACATAATCCGACACCTTAATTTCAAGATTTTTATAACATTTCCTTCATTGAATATTATTATATTCATTCATTTAATATTATAGTATATCACTTTAGTGACTTTTCTTTAAAAAAAATTAAAACAAAGATTATAAGGGTTAACCACATTATTAAATTCAGATCTACACCCATTTCCCAGTGTTTTTTTAAATTATTTTAAATCCCTTTAAAAACCACTGAATTCAATGGATTTTATTTAAATTTTCAATTTTTTAAATTAAATTCTTTAAATTTTATCAGATTTTTATTCACTAATTCTATATGGGTTTCTAATATCTTTCGAGATGAATAACTCTAAAGAAGAAAAATAGAAAAAATCTGGGATATATAGGTTATTTAAATATTAAAACAGTTCCTGATCTAATAACCCTGTCAATTGTATGTACATTTTACTGAAATTATATAATTCTACTCCTTTAAAACCACTTCCATACATTACTGACAAAATTAAGTCTAACTACTATGCGATAACTTTATTTTTATTATATCAGTAAAATTGTTCATTTTGTGTAGTAAAGGTTTAGAACAATTTGAATAAATTATTTAAAACGTTCAAGCATTTTCAAGCTTCGACGATGTCAAAATAACGAACAATTATACATTTTTGGTTTTAGGAAGTCACCTCATTTACAGAAATCATTAATGAAGCACTTTTCTCAATAAATTTTTAATTTATGAGATTCTTTGTCAAGAAAACTAAATTTAAAAAGATTTTAAATTCAGATACAACGATGTGTTGAATAACAAGAGTTAACTTCGTTACCAAAGTCGTACAAAATTTTCAAGCCTCACGTTAGCAATTGTTGACCAATTTTCAAAGTAATTATTTTAAGATATAAAAAAAACTGGGACCAATGCGAAATGTACATGGTGATTCCATTGATTTTTTGTTTTTGTAATTTTGATTAGTGATCCTTTATTGAATCTCGCTGATGCGATGCCCGGACGCACATCACTGGCACACACTGACGCAAATGTACTGTCGTATCGCAACTGTCTTTGCGACACACACATGTGTAGCGCGTCGCCACGTCCGTGTATTCCAAAACACAGTAGAGTTATGTAATTTTAAGCGACCGAGAACCGTGGTTCTCACAGCACAGATGTAGTTTCTCTTCAACTTATTCGTAATAATCATTTTGAACTTTTACGGCACCGATTTTGAGTACTTATTATCAGTTCTGTAATTATGACACAACAGTTCGAAATGATTTACAGAACAGTTATTGTTAATTCACCGAATTTTTCTCATATCCGCCACAACGTAACTAGTTCAGTAATTCCTCAAGTACAAATTTTTTCCGTGTACCAGCAGCCTTACCGTTCTTCAAGTTCTTAATTATATCTCTGACCTCAGTGACACTGACTTTTTCAATTGGGTTTTCTAATGCATTATGTTCAATGTCGTAGTTTTGTTGCCCTATATCTTCACCTCCTAATAGTTCTTTAAAAGAGTCTTTTAAAGCGTCTACTATCCCGTCTATATCATATAGCATTTCACCTTTGCTTTTTCTCATGCTAACAAGCTCTGTACTTTTACTTCCCTTCACCTTTTTAAATAATAGTTTCATAATTCCTTCAAAGCAGTTTTTTATTTTGTTCTCTTCTTCTGTTCTGGTTTTCTCTTTACTCTCTTTGACTAGACGTTTAATTTTCCTCTTTTTGTGTCTGTAATCATTTTTGAGTCAATTTCTCTCCTCATCGCTAAGACCCGTCATGTTCAACGTTCTTTTGTACGCTTCTGTCTTTTCTTGTTGGGCTGCCGCAATTTCATCGTTCCACCACGCATCGCCAGACTTTCTTCCTACCCTCGCCATACCACACACTTCAATCGCAGTTTTAATAATGGTATCCCGCAACAAAGCCCACGCGCCCTCTATATCTTTATTCCTTCCAAGCGGCTCCCAAATTGCCTTATCTATGCGTTCGTTTAACTTATTCTGAAAATCTATTTGTACTTCCGGTTTCTGTAAATTTTCGACCTTGATTCGGGTTTGTTTCGTTTGTTTGTTTCTCTTTCTTCTCCATCCCCGCCCTAAGTTCATCCACATAAGCTAGGTTTAACGCGTTCTATCGCAAACAACTAAACCTCACGGCTAACCTAACACTTAGAATTTCGGGAAAAAAATCTCGGCTATAAAGTTAAAGTACAAGTACGTCAGGGCCGTACAAGAAATATCTGGTCCCCGTTTCATCGAAATTTGTTATTGTAACATTTTATTAATTAGCGGGCTTATAAATTTGTAGGAAGTAAATAAAAACCTTGCATAATTTTTTATTTGAAATTTTCTAACCTTGTTGAAAATTCACTTATTTTGTTAAAAACACTTTCTCTTTTATGAGAAATTCAATTATTTAGGTAGAAAATTCATATTTTTTCGTTATAAATTCAACCTTATTTTCAAACATTACTCTTCGGGGATCACGCCTCGAAGTTCGAAGTCAGTTATCTAGTGCCGGCCTATATTTTTTCATCACCCGCATCTTTATACGTCAATTTTTCAATACATTATACTTTTATTTAGTAACTTAACCATCACACAACAAGGTGAAAGAGAATCTCATTAACCACAAGGTGGGGTGTTTCCACACCTCAGTCGTTTTAAAACATATTAAGAATGATGTATAGTATAATATTGTTTATAAGGTATTTAAAAACATTATACAATTATTCAAAGGACTTTTTAAATCATTTCTTGCTAAATTATAACGAGAAAATTCCATTTCTTAGATTTTTTCAGTTTCAGGGAACACAAAGTTGATGTGCACAGTCCCTGGAGCACAATATATTTTATAAAGGACAATAAATTATTAGGCAGATTCTTGCAGTAACGTAAATAATGTCTTGATCAAAAAAATGCAGGTACATAAACATTAGCATACAAAACTAGTTCAAAACATGAAAAAAAATACGTATGACATATTAGTATTATATCTACTCAAAACATCTGTAGCATGACTTAGTGACCCTCTCATGCTCTTTACGAATTCCGTTTTTTTACAAAATATCCGTTCCCACGTGCAGAAAACAACTGAAGCGGAGGCTATTGAGAGTTCTGTCTCCCTGAGACGCTCTGGGCCTGGCGCGTGCGCAGAAATACTGCCTTGGAGTGTCTGAACACCCCACCTTGTTGTGTGAGGGTTAATATGTATTATCTACTGAGAGAAAAGGATAGTCTATATATTTGAATATTTTCTCAAATTCTACAATATAAACCGAAACTTAAAAATGTTAAAGTGTCTACGGGGGACTTGGCTTTAAACTTCAACACTGAGAATGTTGACGTCCCTAGCGTCTCTCATTTTACCTTACTGTTGTGTAATTCCTCTCCTAATGAAAGTGAAAATCTCTTTAAAAATTCTACAATCTGTACTTTCTTTTAAGTGAATCGTTAATATCACACAAAAGTAAACTTCATATAATTCATTTGATAAAAATCTACAATACTTTGCGTTATATTATAATATACTGGTATGAAAGTAATACAAACCTTATATCAATTATTACATAGCAGAATTTTCACTTTTGGCCTTGAGTTTTTACACAACTCTTCTGCATTATTTATAGTTCTGTTTTGTATTAAATCCTACAATAATTATAAACTTTATCTAAATGCAGTAATGTCCTCCATTTACCTAACTAATTGGGTAAATTTGAATGAAAACATTTTCTCCGTGTATAAAATTGAAAGAGAATCCTTGATTTCAGATGAATTTATTGACCTATATTTCCAACTAATTATACATAAGATATAACAAAAACATTACATTTTTTACATTACAATTAGTTTTAACTTAAATCAAGTAAAATCGAACTTGGATAGAGATAATTTAATAGAGATAATTTATGTTAAAATAATATCACAATTGGAAGAGATATGATGACTTGATAATATCATTCACAGTTTTCTGTGGCAAACTAGTAAACATAAACGTGTATTCATACGCAAGACACTTATCATAATTGCCGATAATTGTAAATTGATCGCTTACTCACCAAGCCCACTTTGCAAGTGTTTTGTTGTGAATGCGCATTCAAGATGTACTACTGAAGGTCTTTAAAGAGTCTAAACTCCAAAGGAAATCCCTTTTGGGTGTCTACAGTTTTTCATTGGAGCTCAAATTCTAAAAGGTACCAACTTTTATGTAAGCTGCAACTATAGTAAGCCCTCCGTTTTTTCTGTGTTCTAGAGTAACTAAAAAATTTTAGTAATTGATTGAATATATAATATTCAATACACAAGGTTTCAAAAGTATAGAAACTTTATCAACTTCTTCTTTCGAAAAATCTTAATCCCTACGGCAGTCGTGAATGATGAATTTAAAAAATTGCTGAGATGAAGTTTTCTGCAACTTTGCAATTAAATACAGTATACAATAGAAAATATAACTTTGAAAAATGTTTGCTTATTAAAAATGTTTCTTGTAACCTGCCGGCTTTTTGAACAAGCTGTAGTGATCCTTTTATTAGGTTTGCATTATTCCATTCACAAAGTTTTCAAAATATATAAAATCATAAAGTCTTTGAAAATGCTCAATTTCTACAATGTCCTGACTTTGACAATTCTTTTAATTGCTGCGATAGTTTTCTGTGCATTTTCTCCATAAAATAATTTAGTACACAACAATGCTGTAGTCAGGGGGAAGCAGGTTTTACCCGATTCGGATAGTGTTTCTAGGTGGATAGTTTCTTGTAGTAAATAACTACAAGTGTGGGCTCACCACACCCACGACCAGCCAACAGCACGCAATTAGTAGTATTCCCGAACGGTCACCCATCCAAGTACTAACCGCGCCCAACACTGCTTAACTTCAGTGATCTAACGAGAACTGGTTTTTTCAGCGTGGTATGGCTGTTGTCACTTCACGATAAATTAGCAAATCAACCCCCCTTTTGTATTTTACATTAAATCAAGCACATAGATTTACTAAGCTAATTGAGCAAATTCATTCACGGAGTATAAAAAAACAATTGCGAAAACGACAACTAAAAGAGCGGATTCTGCCCTGAAGCAGATACAACCGTTCGTTTCTCTCCGCGTCTACTGACGCCATTTGGAGAGTGAAAGTTAAATTTCAACATATTTTAAACAAAATTGAACCAAAATACAAATAAAAAAAAAACTAAGCCGCCCACCTTTCGAAGATAATCCTGAGCAGCTCCCAATGTCACAGTATCGATGGATTGGTAATTGGAAAAACCAGGTATCCAAAAAAAAAAACCACTCTGTGGCGACAAAAAAACAAAGGCACCGCCCAATTTCTCCCCTCCTGCGCAGGGGGACGAGGTGTGTCTTCTACGTTGGCACAGTGTCATGGCGGATGGAGGGACATCTCGGGACCTTAATACCCAAAAAATGGTGATATTGGTACTGCGACGAATCCTCGGCGGTGAGATTTGAATCGCACCAGGTACAGGATTTGGAATGCGGGACTCACATCCACATTCCACCCCCGGTGTACAACCATCGCCTCTCTCGTCCTCAGACCTCGATGAGTGACAAAAAACAAAAAAAAAACAAAAACCTAAAAGAATTAGTAAGAGTGACTCTCACTCTTTCTCCTTATGAATAGCCCATGAGAGTGTGTACAAAAAAAAGAAGTGGTAAAACATTTCCAAGATAAAAAAATAAAATACAAAAAAAAGTAAATCAAATCAGTTGGCCACTACAACATTCGTGATCAGCGCGTCAAAATACATAGGTATACGCAGTTTCAAATTATTCAGAGGTATGTGCTTTTCGAAAGTACAACGAAATTTATATACAATGAAACAATATACCTATAAAAAATATATGCTTGCTGAAAAAATGTTTCCGAATCTCTTCGAGCGTGACTGAAAGATTTCAGTTATTTTATTATTAAACACACATAATGAGATACACAATGTTTTGAAAATATACAACATTCAGAAATTTGTACTTGCAAAATCCATCTAGAAAATTTATGCATTCCAAAAAATATTTCCTAATATATTTCAACGTAACTGAAAGGTTCCAGTTTTTTTTTGCTTACATCATTCAAAACACAAGGATTCAGATATACAAAAATATATGAACTTGTTAAAAAAATTCTAATCTCCACTGCTGTCATGAGTTTCAATGCATTGAACATTTCTACGATTGAGTTCCGTTATTCCTTCTCATAAAATGTGGTATACAATAAAACAATGTTCCATGAAAATATTGTCTATGCTTTGGTGGCTGTTTAAAAAAGTTTTAGTATCTTTCTAGTTTGTCCGAATTATTCGACATAGATTATTATTATAATTATTAGTTCTGGGTTGAGACCGTAACATCCCCTGACGCTAGGGTAATCCCGTTGCGTCCCCTTGTGAGCCTAAGCAGGACCACATAACCCTCCCCATAAGGAGAGCACCGCAGCCACGCTATTGGCTTATATCTCTGACTCACTGATGCAGTAATTACCTATAAGCGTTATACATTTTCCTGCAACAGCAGGGCAGTAACAAAGGATGTGAGTAGATGTCTCAGTATCCTTTCCGCACAGGCGACAGAGGGGACTTTCTGCAAGCCCTAACGTATGTCTGTGATATCCTAAGTTCCCATGTCCTATGATTAGTTCTGTTAGGACTTTGATTTCATTCCTCCCCAGCTTGAGTATTTCCCTAGCTCGATTCGAGTTAAGCTTCGAGCCCAAGAATGTCTTGGCCTGTCTGTAACCAGAGACCAAGACCCACTCATTTTGATGTTCCTCAGTCAGCCAACTGTTAATTTCTTCAGTGACTGGTCTGCTGGAAATACCTACAACTGGCTTGGTTCCAGTATAATTTGTTCCTGCTGCTAGCTTGGCTAGCCTATCTGATATCGCATTGCACTTGATACCACTGTGTCCAGGGATCCATAGCAGAGTGACTCAGTTCTCTGTCGTTAACGCATTCAGTGCCTCAAAGCATTCCCATACTGATACGGACGTTCCTCTTATGCCGTACTCCTTTGCCTTGTAGGCACACTGGAGTATGGCCATAATCTTAGATTGTAGAACTGTGGCGTAGGACCCCATCTCAATTGTGAAGCCCATTCCATCCCTTCTACGATATACGCCGGCTCCTGCATTCTCCTCGTTCCTGGAGCCATCTGTAAACCAGTTGTCTCCATCACTGGGCAGGTATGCGTCGCCGTTAACCCATTCCTCCTTCGTGGATCGGCTAACTCGATACTTCTTGTCGAAAAGGTAGCGAGTGACCATTTTGTCCCTGGGCATGTTCAGGTTCGGCCTTTTCGCGATGTCGACTGGGATCTTCACTGCTGTCGAGATCCTTCTGTCATTCGCCAAATTTAGCCTCCAGGCCGCCTTCGCAGCCACGGCCTTGATGGTAAGATGGAGGGGCTCTAAGCCTATAAGTGCCCGCAGTGCCATCGTGGGTGTCGTCTTCGAGGCTCCAGTGTCGCCTCTTAAAATCACTCCCTGATCTTTCCAGTCGAGACTGCACAGTAAACAGCTCGACCCTGTTCCACCAGACTACCGCCACATAGGTTAACCTGGGTCGCAAGTACGCTGTATAAATCCACATAAGTGTCTCCGGTTTCAAGCCCCAGCTTTTCCCTATGGCTCTTCTACAGAGCCATACGGTGGCTACTAGCTTCTTGCAATTGTTTTCCAGGTGCTCATCCCATGATAGCTTCTTATCCAGAATTACTCCTAGATATTTAGCTCGTTCTTTGATTTCTAGTTGTTTTCCTCAAAGTTTCAATGTACTCGTAAATCCCCACTTGTACCTTCTGGTGAAAACAAACGCTTCTGTTTTACTCGGATTAACCGCTAATCCAGTTTTCTTGCATCATGAATGTACTATCATCAGTGCCTGTTGCATTACTCCGAAGATCACATCGAGATGCTGACCGCGCACGTAACCAATATATCGTCCGTATAACCTATAACGTGAAGGCCCTGACTCGAGAGTAAATAAAGCAATTCATCCACTACCAGGCAACACAGCAAGGGAGATAAAACTCCCCCTGCGGACATCCCAAGTCAATGGTTCCACTTAGAGTGACATCACCCTTAGTCGTAGTTAGACTCCTGTTGGCCAACATGTGGCACGTCCATTCCACGGCGGTCAACCTTTAGTTCTTCTATAAGGTTCACTGCTCCGCTTAGGGCCGTCTCCGTCGAGTGACCAATCCTATAAGAGTATTGCTCCTTGTGGAGCGATCTGCTTGAAAAGATCTTATCGCGGATATATCTGTCCACAAGTCTTTCCACTGTTTTCAGCAGGAATGAAGTTAGGCTGATGGGCCAGAAATCCTTAGGTGTAGTATAACCGATCCTACCTGCCTTCGGAATGAAGACTACTCTCGTACCCCTCCATGCCGTCGGGACAGATCCCAACCTCAGACTAGCCCTAGCAATTCTCACTAGCGGTCCTATGATGATCTCTCCAGTGCTCTGTAAGAGGGCTGGATAAATGCCATCTGGGCAAGAAGACTTTTAAGGACTGGCGGATTTCAGGGCCCACCTGATCCTGTCAGGGGTGACAATATCGTTGGCCTGCACCGTAACGGCGCGCCGTTTCGGGCTCACTTGGGCCGCAGGTGACTTCGCTTACCTTTGAGTTGCCGTCCGCCCTTCTCCAGACCTTGAAGCTTGGAAAATGTTCCCTGATCAGGTGGGCCAAGGTACCCCCGTTGGTCCCTCCGGGTAATTTCAGAGTGCCGAGAATAGCGTCCGGATTTCGAGAAAGCAGCCTGTCCAGACGAGCCGCCACAGCTCCCTTCTCGATGTCTGTGCAAAAGTTTGTCCAGCTCTCCTGCTTTGCCTTACGCATTGCACCTCTGTATTCGTCCCTCATCGTTGTGAATGACGTCCATAGTTCCTTCGTCTTGCCAGTACTGGCACATGTGAACCTCTCTCTGGTTTCCCTGCGAAGCCCTTCGAGATTCCCGTTCCACCAGAGTGTCTCCCCAGTCTTTCGGACTCTTGTAGGTCGATAATTACTTTCATAAGTAGCTTTTATGGCTTCCGAGAAAGTTTTGGTTGCCTTAAACTTCTGGACATGTTAAGTAATTTATAAATTTACCAAATATTTGCAAATTTCTCGTAATATATAATATTTTAAAATTTCCAGAAATTTTTCGTGAATTTAGTTAATTTTACTATAAGTTTCAAAAAAGTTGTTTTGGTTGTTTTTCTAATAAAAAATGTTATGAATTTTTCACAAAAAATACCGTGTGCAACAGATGCGGAAATTAGATAGTTTTTGCACACTCTTGTGAAGTTCACACTCGTGTGGAACTACCTACTTTCTGCACTTGTAGCATAAAATACTATTTTATGACGAAGTTGCACGCAAAAATGTTTTATATGAATTCAAAATCAGTCTGATTTCTACAGGCATTTACAATTTTTCATAATTTAATGTTTTTGATTATTTTATTTGAAATCAATGAAATATTTGTAATTTATACTATAAGGAGATCGAAAAATATTTTGTTTCATAACAAGAAGGGTTTTCTAATCAGGGAGGATAGTTTTCTGCACAAATTTATTTTTTTATCTTTTCTGATAACTTTTAATGATTTTAAAGTAAAAATAATTTTTTCTATTGCCTACATTTGAACGTAATTAAGCAAACAGTCCTGGTAGAAATATTCACAGCACTGTGAAAAATTCTGTTTTTTCACAGAATTGAGGCATTTGGGACTTTCGCTTCAAATAATAGTAGATTGTGCAACAAGCAGGATACAACGCCGTTGCGCACGATGCTTTTCCCAATCACCGTGCCGGGACGAGCGGCCACATTCGTTCAGAAGATTCGAAGTTTTGATGCGCAGTTTCAGGGAGAAGGGGTAGATTAGAGATTCGCATGGCATTACTTAGTTCTCTAGATGACTAAATGCCACATTACTTCGCTGTGACGTCACTAATCGAGTAAAGAACAACTTAGATTCTTCTGAACGAACCTGCAGGTCGCAAGTTCCGGCGCGGGTAATGGGGGAAAAAATTGTATTTCACTTGTGTCACTTTATTCTCTATGTGCTGTAATCCCACATAAGCAACTCAAAAAAGTTATTGACGAAATGATTATCTGTTTATCAATGATTCCATCTTATCCCGTCCTCATACATTGAAGTAATTTCTTGTTCAAAAATTATAATTGGCTCTTCAAAATTATTCAAACTGAATGAAAATATTTTTCTGCGCAACTCACTTTAAGTATTAACATAGGAAATCTGTGCAAAAATCGTATGGGTAGTTTTCTCCCTGGCAGACGCCCATACACTGATCCCATTCTCCCTTTAGGGAATTGTTAGGGGTGATTTCCAAAATTTTCAAAATATTACAATGGGGTCACGAATATAGCTTGAGGTCTTCTGAAAGTAACTTGAATGATTATTTAAAATCTTGTAATTTGTTGAGTGTTTTACGTGGAGGTCCTTCGGATTTGTTCTGGTGAAAGTAGCGGGGGTGTCCTTATGGGATTATGGGACCCAGAATATAACTTGCGATTTTCTGCAGGAAACTTGAGTCATTTTTTCAAATTTTGAAATTTGTTTTGTGTTATGGTAGGATGCACTTCTGATTTTTTCAGGCAAACGTGATAGAGGTAGTCTTCGGGGGTTATCTGAATCTGTTACGTGATCAGATTCAATGAGATAATCAGAATCTCCATCCGAATCATTTATTTTATTCTCAATATTTTCATTTAGTAATAAATCATGAAAATTATCTATCTCACACACGCTTTTACGACGCGACACGAGCTTCGCATAAAAACCCACAATACTAACAATAGTTGGCGCTCGTCAGTCTATTAGGCCGATGACATGTTTTCAAACTTGTATAAAGGTGGAAAGTGCACGAATCTTCGCGAAGCTATTTAAAAATATCGATGCACACCTCACATGAGAACAGATAACCGGAAAACAATAACAGCGAAAGAGTTTACATTTCAAAGATTGACAATTTGAATTTTTACTAGTTTGAAAAGTTCTAATAAAGTTTTAAATTTGACATATACAGATTTGCAAATTATTTTAATTATAAGACATACATTTGAAAGGAATATGTGATATTTTGAACATTTTTTCTAGTAGTGCAATTTTGAAGATTTACATTTCTAAACTTTTCAATGTTAACGATTTTCAATTTTAAATTTGTCAATATTAAATATTTACAATCAAAGACTTTCAACCTTATTATTATTAACAATATCAATAATTTTTGTATGCCTTTCATGCTTTTTCAAGTTACGTGAATAACGGATGATAATACGAAATTTTAACGAAATTAATTAATTTTTATTTATTAAATATATACAGATTCAAAAATTGTTAACAAAGGAATAAATTATGATAAGATCTTCTTAACAGAGATAATTAGATCAAGAACACTGTTTTTGGTCACTAAAAATATTGTATCAATTTTCTCTGAATATTTCCAACTGATAACTCTTTCGACATTGAAGAACTGAATTCCGAAAAACGCCGTAAGCACATACGGACCTCTCAAAAATCATGAAGGCTCGGAATAGCCGCTCGATATTTTAGTAAAGTCCGTAACTATAGTTTACGGCGTTTTCTTGAATTTTTCTGTGTCGTATTCAGCCTTTAGTATTTTACGCCTGCTGTTGGTGATCAATTATGGCTCTCTCTCGAATCACAACTCGCAAACATTGCAAAAGTTAACGATATTTAAAAAGAATTATGCAATTATTATTTCGAAAGTAATTGATAATTTGAGGAAATTATTTTAATAATCAGGTGTATCTTTTTCTACGATTCCATCTACATCAAAAACTCATTTTTCGATTTTTTTGCAGTTAACGGTGTTTTTCCAAATCAGGTAAGTATGCACATGATTCCACTTTGTCATGCTTAAGTGAAACAATGAATGATCTTAAATTTACTTCAGATTTATTTAGTTTCAGATTTTATTGCATTTTTATTCTGTCTATAGTTTGTAATAACTTTGGTTAAATTTATCGGATAGGATTTTGCTGTGGCACATTATTTCAAGGATCAAAAAAATTTCAATTCGTTATGCAACCTTCTTGTAGGAACTCTCTAAATCTAAATAAGCAAATTTTTACAAATTAAAGTCATAATTCTAACAATGCACTTGATAGAAATATAAATTTATTCAGAGGTTTATAAATAATTTTAAAAAACAGGTTTAACATCCACCGCAGGGTCCCACTGAGAGCAACTGCAATCAATTAAAATGGCATTGGCTCCCAGTACAACTGCGCTCAATCACACCTATGGCTACGTCTTACGACCATGTCATGGTTCGGCACAGGGCGTGAAAAACTCACAAGGACAGGTCTGCGAAACCGACGTGTGGCATCAGGACTCGGAGGGACCCAAGGAACAAAGTGAACCAAGCTTTCTGTATCCATCTCGCACGTGCCTTGGTATGTTATTGATGCGCGGGTACGGCTTTGAGGTCACGAACCAATCGTGCTTTTGCACCTCCGAGAGCACCGACTTTGAGGAAAATTACTATAACCGAATATTTTGAGTACAGTAGCTGTACCTGAATTAAATCCTGATGGTCTGAGAAAATCTAAAGTTAGCTCCTTCGACAAGGGTGATTTGCCAATCACCTCGTGCTTCTTGACCATTTTTAAGAGAGGATATCTTCCGTTTGCAACGATGTTAACCGTACCTAGAACAATTCGGTTATGAAGACATTGGACTCTTGAGACACTTCTATTTGAATTCGTACTTCAAGAGGAAAGTTCAAAATAAATTTAAAGTTTAAACCATTTAAACCAAAATTTGTATTTATTTGTTTCCATGAGAGAATAATTTGGCGACTGCGTGGGTCGAATATTCCAAAATGTATATTCCTAGACCACCCTAATATATAAATATATATGTTTTTATTTTTTGTTTGTGCTTACAAGCATATTATAATTAAAAATATACATGATACTTTACGTACCTACAATCCTATGTCGCTCATTAATTTTTAAGTTTGTTTTCCTCTGTAACTCGTGATATCTCCTCAACGTTTATTGATTCAAATAAACTATTGTACCTCACTACACAGTTGCGCAAAGCTTAAAAACTTTTATGTTTTAATATTATTCGGCGACAAGTACACGGTGATGACAGTCTGATGTTGCACGAGAGAGCAGACTGGCAAGACTGACTTCATGTCCAGGAAATGCAGATATTTTGGGTAAAGATCCTGAGCGAATCTGCTAGCTGCCATGCACTACCTGTTTTTCTATCTTAATCTTTTGGACCATCCTGCTTATCGCAGTGCTTACTATCTACTCAAACCTTATTGACACGCTTCCCCATGATGCGGATACGAGCATGCACAATCTGTTACTTCAAAACTGTCTATCTTTTTTTTTTCAAAATACTATATGTATGTTTACTCTCTGCATATTTATAATAAAATTTTTAAATGGGATTATTTCTTTTAGGACAATAATTATTCTGCATTTCGTTATCTGAGTTCTATGACACCATTCCATGCATCTTGTGTATACTTGCATAAAACCTGCTTAAACCTGCATGAAGTGTGTTTAGACTTGTTTCACATTCACTCTTGAAACTAAAGTCGGGTCCAAAAGTCGAGGGCCCTCACTTTTTTTGACTGCAACTCGCACAAAAAAATCTCTGAAATGTCTAATAAAAGCATCTGAAACCTTAAAGTCTTCCGAATGCAGCGATATGTTAACTTCCGCCCGAGAATTTGTTTTCAATAGTTAGAGCGCAAAACGTCCCAAAGAACAGGGCTTTTCGGCCTCCTTTTTCAAGGGAAAACTTTGAACTGTTCCCAGAAAGTGGGAGACGTCATGCGATTGCAGTGCAATCTGAAAAAATGAAACATTCGAAAAGATTTTCCAAATTCTGGAAAAAAGATGTAGAAAATTTAGAGTCACTTTTTTTTATCTTGCTGGAGTTTAAGAAAAATGTTGGAAACAATTCGAATAATTCTAAAAGATATGTAAGAATTCTGAAAGGATTCAAAAATTATCTACAGTTTTGCCAAAAATTCACAACAATTTATAAATTTTGTTAGATTTGAAAATAAAATTAGGAAGCTTTCCGAGAATTCGTACAGGTTTGAAGAGAATAAGAAAATTTTGTGATGTGGAAAATGATGTGGATTTCACAAAAAAGTTAGAGCCAGTTTGGAAAATATTCATAATTTTAGCAGTTTTAGAAGACATTTATTTTTTTAAATTTTTCCACTGAAAATATTCTCAATCGGGTTAATATTCACAATTAGGATTCAATTTTCTGAGGACCAGCTCCGTAAATGCATTTTGAAGACCTTGAGACGGCCTTGCTCGTTCAACTACATCTGTTTCGGGCATTGGGCTTGCTTCTAGAATTACTATTGTCATAGAAAGGGTACTTTTGTTGCTGCCACTTCTCCCACTGTGCTGACCACACGCCCGTTTTGATTAAAGTCAGAAATATTCAAAATGATATTTATCGCGTAAAAATTATTTTATCATAAACTTAAGTATTGCACTGCAATCGCATGGCGAAACTGCACATTTGGAGCCATTGAATGGCTTCCTATCTTCATTCATTCTCAAGATAACATGTTTGTAAATAAATGAACGTAAAAAGAAAACTATTAAATACTTCAGCATTTCGAAAAATGCATTGCATTTAGCAATGTTCAAAGAATATCTGTGAATTTTTTCAGATTTTTCCTAACTTTTTGTTAGACATTTCAGAGATTTTTTTGTACGAGTTTCAATAAAAAAAAGTGAGCGGCCTCGACTTTTGTTCCCGACTTTAGCATATCCCTCTTGTACATAAAAACTCTGGACGATCAGCCAAGAGCCACACAGTGTCTCTGAAACTTCAGAGTAGAACATATAATGTCACAAACTATGGTCGATGTTTAAAAAGTTACTGAAAATTCTTCTTCAACGACTGCTACCTCTACGTCTAAAAAAAAGTTCACATGACTGAAGTGGAACCGTCGCGCAAGTCAGACAAGTATACTTTGACATTTTCTCATACAATAAATATCATTGAGCTTATATAAGTCTTTTTTCTTTCCTCGTATTCTCCTTTTATCAGATAATAATCCGTTTTCAAATGAATGGTTTCAAGGGTAGCATTATCCGTGGAGATTTTATAATCTTCTGACGGCAGATATTTCGAGGTCTACTCTTGTGTGAAATCAGCTCTAACCATGATCAGAGAGTATAATCTTGAGAAACATTTGAACAGCCTGATTGACCAGCATTAATATGCAAAATATAGAGTTTTATTTGAAATACATTTTCTAGCATTAGACAATTAGTCAAACTTTTGGAAAATGAAAAAATTATTCAGATAATAAGTTCAAAAATATATCATATATATATAGTGGCACAATAGGCTTTATAGCTTGAGCGCCAGGGGTTGAGACCTCACGGGCCTAAACTATTTTGTAAGTATAACAAAGTACGTAATATCTCATAAAATTTAATTTCAAGGCAATGCAAAAATTATTCAAATGATAATTAAAAAATGTATACACTCTGTAAAAATGTTTATATGAAAAAATGCAGACCGTAGTCTAAATAATATTTGATAGAGGTGATTAATTTTTGGAACAAATTTTTCCTAGTATAAAAAAATACACAATCACCCGACAAAAAATTAATTTCGAGTTTCACTTCCGAGCTAGATCTGGTCTAATCAAGATCAGCGGGGACTAATCTTAACGATACAGGAGCGGTCTAGAGATCCTCTAGTGAGAGTTGAGACACGTGGGATTCGTTTCTAATTGGTAGGACCAAACGGAATACAGAAGTCCTTTTTCTACATTTTACTCAATAAATATTAGAACCAAATATCTTTTAGCTCTATATTACAGCTATGAATAAAAAGAACTATTATCATAGATCGAAAAAGTAACACAGAAAAAACTTAGGGTAAATGGTGTTGCAGGTAACTTCGTATTTTTACCTGTTCCTATTAGTAAAACACAAATATTACCCTCGATGGGCAGAAACTGTCTTTTGTTCTCATAAAAGTTGTCATCACCGTCTTGAAAAATGGAAGCCACTAGCTTTCATCGCTGAAGTGAAGTTAGCTGATGGTTGGTGTAACAGGCAAATCGGATAAGTGCGGATTCGTAAAGGCTGACTTGCCGAAACATTAGATCTGTCAAAAGTTCCTTACAAGCATGGGTAAAATCAGAAAATTACCGAAACGTCAGGTAAAGTTCACCCACATGGGGTAATTTTTGTTGCAGGTAATCTTTACCGAAGAATCAAGGTAAAGCTTACTCTTAGTTTTTTCTGTGAAGCAGCTCTATAAATATTTGATGAGTACAATGCAAATATTGAATTATAAATTTTGAGTATTTACCCGATTTAATTGTCAGAGAAAATTTGAGTTGAGGTTACTTAACATTTTATAGTCTGGCTGATAACAGTATGTAGAGTAGGGTGGGGGGCAGTCGCCGTATAATAATGACTTAAGTAACTAAGCATTGAGTGTAATAATTGATCAGGGTGCATGAAATAGTGACTAGTATATATGTGTTGGAAAATCCTGTAGAAAATTCATATAATTACACACACTATTCAAAAAGTCCAATATACAACAGCTTCCTTTATTTAAACAGAATGGGAATTATTCTTTTTTTTCTGTTTCTTATCCTAGTGGGGACCACTACATCTATTGGTAACTATTTAATCTCACTTTTCGCTTTGTTACGCTTGTATAGGACAAAGGAAATTTTGTTGTGTGGTTGAACGAAGGCTGTTTAGGTGAAAATATTCCCGTGGAAGTAGGCGCGGAAATAGGGTGAGTGATCATAATCCAGAACAGCTTTTCCGATGAAACAGCACTGAAATGGCGCTGGTGAACGGAACTCGGCCGCCAGTGCCGATTTTTTGCTCCAATACTTTTCTTTGAAAATTCAAATTTTGTGTGGAGTATAATCTTCGAGTAGTGATTCGAAATAAGGAATAAAAAGTCCAAGCATTACGTTAAATACCATGTGGATTACCACGTAGTATTCAACGACGTAGATGTCCACGTCGTAGTTTATGAGTTGGCTTCCGTTTACATAAAATCTTAAAACCACCACTACACCTGCGGAATGAGACATATTTTAAAGTACGCAGGTACCTGAAGCTCAAAAATGACCTCCATTTTTCCTCTCTCTTCGGGAAAATCTTCTGGCAGTCTAATGTTGGGTTTGGCCCAGATCTGGCATCGTCTAGTGTCAATCAGCCAAATTTTATTCACCATTCTCGAAAAATCGTCAGGTTTCCTGAACTTACACAACATAAGAAATAACAACAACAAAAAGAACTTTTATCGTTATCATCTGAACAGTCTTTTCAGGCCCAGATCTGGCGCTGATCAGCTTTTCGTAACATACAAATTTCTAAGTGTCAATCAGCCAAATTTTTTCACCATTTTCAAAATTTGACAAGGTGTTATTACTCAACGTAAGAAATTAACACTATAAAAAAATTTTGTTTTCCTTGGTGTCTTGGCAGTCTAGTCTGGCCCAGATCTGGAGCCTTCAAATATATAAAAATTGCTAAATATCAATCATTAATTTTTTCCTTGCAATAAAAAAATTACCCTAAAAAATTCTTATAGATTTAAATCAATTTTATCGAAATATGAGATACACTATTTTGAACGAATATTATAAGTAATTGTAGTGTTTCCAGTAAATAAGTGGTCCTCTTTTGTAGTTAGAAATTAATTGAAATATTCGCTGGTCTAGTGGTAGCACACGCGGTTTATAAACTTAGGCGGTTGATTTTCGATTATAGCTGCTCGCAAATTTTCTTCGAATACTTTTTTTAGCATTATATTTGATGTATAAATTAATATATTAAAATAAATATTCATAAGTTCAGTAATTAAAATTTTGTGAAGAATAAAATTTGTTAGTTTACATTTTTCCAATTGGCCTACAATTTTTGATATCATGGTTCTAGAAGTAAAGAATATAGTTAACTAGTTAGTTAGTTGTAATGTAGGCGGGGGGCCCGTGAGGACCCACCACTGGCGCTCAAGCTGTACAGCTTATTGTGCCATACCCGTGTTTATTCTCAAGGCAGTACTCCGAATCCGGCCATCCTTCGCCGAGTGTTTTTTTGGATCTCGGTGGGTTTCGTTGTAATGAACGTTCTGAGATTATACCTCTCAGGTGGTAGGCATACCTATCGCACAGTAAATAGCAATGTGGCACTCATCCTCTCTGCCATTTGGCAGCCTCCCTAGCAGGCTAGAGTGGACGGAGCTGTCCCTCTGAGGTCAGCAGGTAGATGCACAGATTCGAAGGACTGTCCTAGTTAGTTATGTAAGTGTATGTGTTTGTGTTCATTACTCGGAATCTACCAGCGACTATTGAGCGTGGTGCCCCCTGTAGGAGCCATCAATTGCAAGAAGAACGCTGGCTCATTTTCGAGTCTTCTCAAAATCGGCTTCGGCCCCCAAGGGTAGGCCCCTCGACATGGAGCCTCACCTTGGTACGATACCAGCTTTTCTGGGGGGACCTACAGTTCAAGGTGGATTCCGAATCACAGAAATCCCAGTAGAAGTACATAGAAAAATTTCCATTGGTACTCGGCTCAGGGATCGAACCCCAGACCTCCTGCATGGAAGTCTGACGCGCTATCGTCTGAGCCACCGAGGCTCCAGACTGAAGAATATATTGTTCAGTCATTTATTTATTATTTACGTTTATTATATACTATATAGTATTTATTTAGTTATCATTTATTTATTTATCTTTGACTGGTGTGTCTACATAGGGGCTAGCTAGGCCGTCTAACCGTTGACCTTACAAGAGTGTTACGGTTCCGGTCAGCCCCATACTAGACCGTTTGATTTGCACTGCTTACAGTCTAGAAGGTCTAATCTCTATCTCTACAGAGCAGAGACTCACTCTCACCAAAACCATCTGTGATCAAAAAAAACTCTGCCCGCAGTAAACAGTTATCTATAAATAGTATATTGCGTGACGAGGGTCGAAAGGCAACGATTTCACGAGTGTGAAGTTAGCTGCCCGAGCGAAGCGAGGGCTGATATCACACGAGTGAAATCGTTACCTCGGCCCGAGTCATGCATACAATTTTTCATCATATCGATAATCGAAAAGTCGACTTGAGATGACTGTGGAGCGGGCCGATAATCGAATTTTTAACCGTAGGGAAGAAAATTCGATTTTCGACCCTCTCCACAGGCGTCGAAAGTCCAATTTTCGATTGAGGTATAATGAAAATGAAATTTCGGGAAGTAGTAGTAAGGAATACAACTTTTAAAATATATTATTTCTTAGGAATCCTCCATATATCTTTTAGATAATAATGTGGGCATTTTATTCATATTTCTTCTTACAGAATTAGGTTCGCAGACAGGAGAACAAAGAGGCCCCATAAGTACCCGTTTGCGGATTTTTGAATATCAACCTGCACCATATTTTGACGTTTTAAGAAGGCTTGTTGATCAACACTTTATTCCACTCGATGAACGTACATTTTTGGTAGCAAGGGGTAATCTCGTCATTGGATGGGACAAGGCAGGTATGATTGATCCACTATATAATCTCTGGAATGAAATGATTGTGCATGACCTAAGCAACCACGAGACAATGATGGCGACCGCTGAAGAACTCAGGGAATTCGGCGTGTTCTATTATTTGCCAGCTGCTTTCCGGAATGATGAACGATATTCTGCTCAACCCAACTTCTGATGGAAAATTAAATTTTGCAATGAATGATAAATATCATCAAATCTAATTTTTTGTTGAATCGTGTATTTACAAATATGAATCTACATATCATTTTCTGTTCTGTTGCATCGAAAAACACTGAAAACTAGTAGGCTAACAATATCAGTGACGGGCCGCCTTAGTCAAGGACGCTCTGGGTGAAACTTGTGTTGTACTTCAAATTTAATAAAGGTTGTACGCATTTTTAAATTCCATTCAATTTTCTTGATCAAATGCTTTTTTCACGCTAGGTCTGATTTACATTTTTAAGGTGATTGAAAGGGAAATTATTGATCATATTATTATAATAAAAGTTATTTATATATATATATATATATATATATATATATATATATATATATAAGGAGCAGAATACGTCAAGTGTTCCCACCTAAAATGATTGTTTTTGTTTTCTATCGAGTTGAAACTAGGTTAAATTAAAGTCCTAGTGTACTTATAATAATTCACTAAACCATAGATTTATTGATCGACCGGTCGTCAATATACAGGGATCTGTAGTTTTCACTTTGTCAGGTGCTTTTTCTACCTTCACGTTGGTGTAACTTTTTTACGATAATCAGTTTGGACTCTATTGAAGTGTTTTGAAAAGCTCTTTTCGTGTACTTTCAGAGTATCATAGTCAATATCTGGGGCCTTAAAAACCTGACATGCCCACAATGAAAGGTTTTCGTGCCTACAATGACATATTTTCGTGCCCGCAAAAAAAAATCTTATCGAGGTACGAAACTTATCAAGCTATGTATGAGGTTTATAGTGAGGTACGAGATCACTCGTTCTCTGCGGAATTCCATATAAAAGCTCATGTTGGATCACAAAAAGTTTCAGTCTTACAGTAGCAGTTGAATCGACACGGTTGATCCAGTTAGTGATATTCCAAGTAAGCTAACGTCTAAATTCGGCTTAGCCTACGGGGAATCTGTCCAGAAATCAAGATGTATACACTGAATAACGTGATGCATGTTTCGACTTCTTTTTTAATGAAGAAGAAGAGGATGAAGAAAATGTAGAAGAAGAAAAAGAACAGGATGTTTATGAAAATTGTGAATTAACTCTAAATACAGAAGATTTTTGTGGATGATCATGAGGAAAGAACACCAGTTAAAATACCAGTAACGAAAAATGTGTAGGAAGTCGCCAAGGGGGGACGTGTTCTTATTGGTCAGCCCTGGCTTCAACGAGAACGAGCACACCTAACCACTATGGGCCAGGCGACCGAAATTTTGGCTAAAAACAAACTATGGAGTTTGAAGACAGGCTACTATTTATTGTTTTGTATATAGTTCAAAGTACTTTAAACCCGATTCATACATACATATATATATATATATATATATATATATATGCATTGTTAATATCAATCCGTATTGTGTTGATCATGGCAAATCATGCAAAATCAATAATGTGCGATATAATGCAAAAAGTAATATATTTTCAAATTATTCCTTAATATAAATTCGTTTAAATAAATTTTTGGTTTAATATGTCTTGAAAGGTTACGAAATGACTGCAATATCTGTAAAACATTATACAGAAGTATATAGTATGCATCATGCATCTAGTCGTCAATTGATGCTTTTCACAAGTACGAGTTTTCGATTCTCTCCACTCCGAAACTTCACACCCAAATGAGAAAAATGAGGTACCATTTCATTCACTATGATGTATACTTTAAGTCTGATTTGCCCCATTTTTCCCGTTTTCACTTGCAAAAGTAAAATTTGCTTGAAGCAGCCGAGCGCGCGAGCTTCTTTCCTGAACCCACACAAACGTTCAATTCACTCTTCCACCCAATATAAAGAAAATCTGAACAATTTTAATATTTTTACAGATAAAAAATCATCTTAGTTATTGTTAAGTATTTATTTATTATATTTTTTTTTTTATTTATTGTAAAGTACCTAATATTATTAATAATAATGAATATTTTTCAAAATCTTCGCCGCCATATTCAGTCTGCCATTTTGAATTTTCTCACTGCATATTCGTAATCAGCGACCCCAAAAACTCCCGAGTAACTATTTTTAGTCGATTCCATATATTTTTCAAAATCTTTGCCGCCATATTGAGTCTGCCATTTTGAATTTTGATTTTTTGACTGCATATTCGTAATCAGCGACCCCAAAAACCCGCGAGTAAATATTTTTAGTCGATTCCTTATATTTTTCAAAATATTCGCTGCCATATTGAGTCCGCAATTTTGAATTTTGAATTTTTGACTGCATATGTTCGTAATCAGCGACCCCCAAACAACGGTGAGAAACTATTTTCAGCCAATTCCATATATATTTTTGAAAATCTTCGCTGCCATATTGAGTCTGCCATTTTGAATTTTGAATTTTCTCACTGCATATTCGTAATCAGCGACCCCAAAAACTCCCGAATAACTATTTTTAGTCGATTCGATATATTTTTCGAAATCTTCGTCACCACATTGAGTCCGCAATTTGGAATTTTGAATTTTTCACTGCATATTGGTAATCAGCGACCCCAAAACCTCCCGAGTAACTATTTTTAGTCGCTTCCATATATTTTTCAAAATCTTCGCCGCCATATTGAGTGTGCCATTTTGAATTTTTGACTGCTCATACGTAATCAGCGACCACAAAAAGCCCCGAGTAAGTATTTTTAGTCGATTCCATATATTTTTTAAAATATTCGCTACCATATTGAGTCCGCCATTATGAATTTTGAATTTTTCACTGCATATATTCGTAATCAGCGACCCCCAAACAACGGAGAGCAACTATTTTTAGACAATTCCATATATTTTTCAAAATCTTTGCCGCCTTATTGAGTCCGCCATGTTGAATTTTAAATTTCTGACTGGATATTCGTAATCAGCGACCCCAAAAACCCCCGAGTAACTATTTTTAGTCGCTTCCATATATTTGCATATTCCATATATTCCAAAATCTCGGTCGCCTGGCCCATAGTACTAACGGGTGAACTTACGCTGCATTGATGCATGATGCATGGCTTCTTTACTATAATAAGACTAGTCGACTTGAAAATTTTCATTATTAACTAGAATTGGAATGAAATGGAATTTACAGAGGCCAGATACGTTAGTAGTCTGGAGGTACGTGTGTGTTAATTTCTGGCAAACGTTTGGGCGCTAATTCCTTAGAGCAAGTAATGATTATCTTGATAATTGAAATTACGCCAAAGCGTTTCGCCGATTGCAAGTGCTCTTGGTGCAGTTTCGGTGCATCTCATCCTTTCTCTGTTTGTAATCTCTCGCCAAATTGTCGGGTGCTATAAAATCAAGTGTTCATTTTCCGATCGTTAGTTTACTTTGTGATTTTTTTCTCCATTTTGTGTTTCGAAATCAAGGGGCTGAATAGTATATATTCGTAACCTCACATTTTTAAACGTGATCCATGCATGAACTCAATCTCACGACAAATCGTCAGGATGGGTGAAACAATGTTCTTTTGTAGACTTGTTTGAAGTGCTTAGAAATTAGCTTCCTTTTGGTTCCGAAATGCGACTCTATGGTAACAATTTCCTGGGTACGTAAAATCGAACTCGTGGACGGTATTTGTATTGTAGATTACAGATGATGGGACCCTCCACGTGGTATAAAATGGTGAGATTGGGACTATTCTTCGCCGAATCCAGGATAATTTGCTCCTTCGCAAGTTAGACTTCATTGGCTTTGCTACCTCAAAGCATCGGGAAATGGATCATTCTAGACATGCTCGATTAAGGCAGTTGTCACCATTTTCAGCATCCTCTGAGGAAGCAGGATTTGAAATTTCAATAACAAGATCAGAGTATCCCCAGATAATTTAAGCATTTCACTCGGATATTGAAGTTGGGATCACAAGTCATGCTCCAGTACCTTCATCAGTCCCTTATCACTGAGATGTTCTGGTAGCCTGTATATAACAGAGACGTATCCTTGTTTCCAGACGATTGGAAAACACCATTCGTCGGTAGCGCACGGATATAGGTGTCTGCAGTCTGGGTTCTCCAATGCGCCTCAGAGGAATTTCACGAAGATAAACTGTGCTCAATAAAAATGTGTAATTCCAGGGGCGGTCAACGTAATGGAAATATGGTGGCCATACAGACGCAAAGCTAGCGCCGCGTACAATTGGTCTGTGAACTATTACGCCTGTGTTAGTGCACGTATGTGTATATGCCACTTCTTTAAATGTATTGGGTACATTTTTAATCAGAGGAAAATAAAGAATTTATTGATTTATTTGATGCAAAACTTGAACAATGTGATAAAAACAAAAAAGGAAAATTTTTACAATAAATTTTGCGTCACATTTTCATAATTTTGCAGTAAATATTACGTAAAGCAATAAATGAAAATCTGATATATTCATAATTTGTATTTTATTACTACAAATAAAAATACAAGTACTAAAATACACGAACTGACTATATAAGAATTCTCCTATTCAATATCTAGTCGACATAGTTTCATTCGAAGGCCGAAGTTAGTACAAAAATCGTAGATCGAAATAAAAAATTTCCCTGCAAAAAACGTCCTATTGAAAAGTATTAAAATGTATTGATATTCTGAATGCGATTCAGTTCTGTTTTCTGTTCCGAAAAAAAGATTTTAAAAGTATTAGTTCGCACTGGTCCCTGTTTATTGTAAAACTTTTTTTAAATAATGTAAACTAAATATATAAATAATAATAAATAAATAAACACTTTATAAAATATTGAATACAATTTTAATCCGCAGTTGTGCATTCAAAAGTATTCCAATAACTTTTGGAATTTGCAAAATTTAAACCAATGCGACATTTCGCATTAAAAAGTTTTCAATTCACGCACAACATTCTTCTCATTCGATCGCATTTGAAATCATTAAAAGTAATGCGAACTTCCATATTAAAAAGGTTTCACTCAACCGAAACATTTCCATCATTAATTCGTATTGAAAAGTCTTCAAACCAGTACGAACTCTCGCATTAAAAAGTTTTCACTCGATAAAAAATTTCGTCTCATTCTATCGCATTCAAAAGTATTTATAAACATATGCGAACTTTCGCATTGAAAAGTTTTTACCTCGCTCAAAAAATGATTCTCATTCTTTCGCATTCAAAAGGATTCAAAGTAATGCGAACTCTCGATGTAAAAAGTTTTCATTTCACTCTGAAATTTTCTCTCGTTCGGTCGCATTAGAAAGCATTAAAACGAATGCGAAGTCTCGCATTAAAAAGCATTGCGTGCAAAAATTTTCATCTTTCTTATTCAAACGCATTCAGGAATTTAATGTTATATAAGAAGTATCGCATTTAAACGTTTTCGGCTAACCTCCAATGCGAAACTGACACATAACAGACTTCACGGAAACAAATCGTGAATGCGAAACAATACTTTTGAATTTTACGTTTCTTGCGGGGTTTGCAATTTCTTTCGGAAATTTGTGTAAAAATATATGTATTATATTTTTATGAAATGTAATAAACAGTACAAGAGTAGAATGTAATTATTGGTTAATTTGTATGTAAAAAAATATGTGGAGCATTCATAAATGTATACAATTTAAGAAAATTAATGTGTCGTAATTTTGTACATATTCTGTAATGAATTGTGTAACAATATTTTACCCTGCAAAAACGTCGTATTGAAAAGTATTACAATGTATTGACATTTTGAATGCGATTCAATTCTGTTTTCTGTTCCCAAAAAAAGATTTAAAAAGTATTAGTTCGTACAGGTACGCATTACACTTCATCACGCTGAATGCGAAGCGGCAGTGTTGATGATTCGCATCACAAAGTATTGGTTCGCATTAAACTTCAAGACACCGACTGCGAGATCTAAATATTAAGAAATTATAAAAAAAATCTAGCGGTTCCTGTTTCTTGTAAAACTATTTTAAAATAATGTAAAATGAATATATATATATATATATAAATATTAATAAATACATAAACACTTCATAAAATATTCAATAACATTTTAATCCACGGTTACGCATTCAAAAGTATTCCAATAACTTTTGGAATTTGCAAAATTTGAACCAATGCGACATTTCGCATTAAAAAGTTTTCAATTCACGCACAACATTCTTCTCACTCGATCGATGGAATTGAGTTAGCTAAAATTATTATTGTTCCGCAAATCTTCCTGTTAATGCTCCTCTCTTCCTTGACAGTTTAGAAAAAGTTTCCCTCTTTTTATGCAAGGATTTTTGGCGTTTTGTGATGGCTTTACCAACGAAGGCATTCTTTTTCGTCTCTGCTTCTTCAACTTGCTCAGTAGGGAACCTTAGCTTTCCGCATAAAATTCGATTTATGTAAGCAATGGTCGCTCGAAGATATTGCTGTACACTGATTCGGAGGAAATTATCCACTAAAGCATCCTTGTGGATTGGACATGTGACTACTTCAATTCGTGCTTCTCTTTGGAGGTACTTTACTGCGATTTCCAGAACCCCGATTTCCTTATAGAATCCATTGACAATCCTTCGGAGCAAAGAATTCACGTCAGCGTGAATTTCTTCAAGCAGAGATTTCCCTTTTAAATCTACTCGTTTGGAGAAAGGCTTTTGAACGTTTCTTAGGAGTCGTGTACACTCAGGGCATGAATCAAGAGACGGAGCTTTTTGCTTCAGTTGTTTCATGATTGACCCAATTTCAGAGGAGACATTTCCTTTCTCAGGAATCGGGTTCTGGCAAGGAACGATTTTTACCTGCTGAGGCTGTGTGTGCTTAGACTTGGAACGTCTTCTATTGCAGGGGAGCTCATCTTCTATACTGTCTTCAATGTCAAGTTCTGATTCGTTCTGAAATGCGAGATAGTTTTGCCACGATAGAAGGAAGGATCCTTCGTCATCAGCACAGTTAGCACCCAGCGTGTGGTAGTGCGTCAAGTTATTTATAACGAGTGCCTTAAAATGACCAATAGGTAGCAGGTAGGCTTCGTGTTTTGTCATCCGTGATCTCGAATCTGCCCAATGTAATTCTCCAACGGATCCTGATTTAGGTGCTTTGTCTTTAGACTCTTGAATCCTAGATCCTTTAATCTCTTCCAGAGAAGCTTTGTACCATCGATAGTCCGTTTTAGATTTGTCAAGCACGGTGGTTGTCGGTTCAATGGTACCTTTGTTTCCGAATTGACAAACCGCATTCGTGAAAGCTCCGCTTTCGCCTCAGTGAAGAATTCCATGTGGAAACTAGTGTCCGTCAGTAGAGTTCGAAAATCGCTCTTTTGATCGTGTGCTACTTTTCCGTTATACGCGTCGCCTAATTTGTTGAGGAAGTAAAACACCTTCGCAGTATTTCGGCCCTCCTTTGGTACTTTCCTGGGGCCAATTATTGTCTCCCATTCTGCAATAGAATAAATTTGCGCTATAATGGTGGTTTGACATCAGAAAAAAGTTTAGTAAAAAACTTGAAATAGAGTGATAGATTCCGTTCAATTTGTGGATTTTCAAATGAAAATTTACAATCTTTAATTTTGAAGTTTGAAATTTCCAGTTTGCAAAATTCTTCATTTAGTAAAAATGATACCTAACAGGAACAACTTTTTATAATTTTTTACATACAATACAAAAAACTAGTTTCAATATTCAATTTCAGAATTTTCAAATGGATCTAATATAAAAAAACGCTCTGAAATCTCACCTGGCCCTCCTGCAAATGCTTGCACTGTTGAGGCAACTGTTCCGCTTGTCGCCTGATAACAGTTTTTAACGCTCATCCTCTTTATCAAATGTGGATATACGTGCTGATCAGTTAGATTTTTCATAGACCGGATCCTTCCATTGCCATACACGTCTATTTCATAAGCGCTAATAAGATGATTCCAATTTGCGAAACTTCTCTCACTTTCTCCTTTTCCAAGTCTAACGTCGTATTCCAAATCTTTGTCAAGCAAGTTGTTTCGCATGCACTTGAGAAGGTGAGGCGGGTCAAATAAGGGGATTATTTCAACGCCGTGAACTATGAACGTACCGTCTGAAATTGAAAACAAATTTTTGTAAATTTGTATTGCGATTTCAAGATTTTAAAACACATCCAATTTTTAAATATCAGGCTTCACAGATCCGAGGATAAATTCATAAGACTTCAAAAAATTAAAGTTAAATTTCGAAGGATTCGAATGAATTAAAAAAAAAATTTAATCAAAAAATTCTATTGATTTCTGTAAAATTTAAATGAATTGAGATGAATTTAAAGTAAACGAGAAGAATTCGACGAAATTTATAAAAATTCAAGGTGAATTTAAAAAAAAAGGAAATGAATTGAAAATAATTTTAAAAAAAGTGAAAGCTTCACTGAATTCAGTAAATTTGAAATGAGCTTAGAAACATTCAAGGGAATTGAAAAGTATTTGATGAAATGCCTAAGAATTGAAGGAGAGGTTAAAAGACATCAGGATCAATAGAATAAAAACTTTTAAAAATTAAAAAAAGTGAATTTAATTGAGTAGAATGGAGTACATTTAGAAGAATTCAAATGAATTTAAAAAATTTAAGAAAAATACAAAGAATCCAGGGTAAACTAATACGAATTCAGCGTGAATTCCAAAAAATAATTTCAAATCTCTTCAAATCTTTCAAGCCCTAGTAATTTGTAACTTAACTAAATGTAGGTTACAATAGGGGATATAGGGACAGATATGTGGGGCCTCAAATATTTTTACAAAATTACAAATAGCTTGCAAGGATTTAAAGGTATTTTAAAATTGAAAGTAAAATAAGTGAAGAAACTTACTCCTTTCCACGTACTCTGTTCCCTTTATTTTTTTCGTATCTTCGATCAGGGTGTTGATAGCAGATTCGTTAGTGGTCGCGCCATCGCAAATTGACGCTACCACGTTGAGACCTGCGTTTTTCGTCGCCTCCACGACCTCCTTGATGCAGCATTGTAACTGCACACTTCTGGTTTGAGCATCGCAGAAATTGAAACAAATGGGCAGAATATCTCCGCTCTCAGCACTACGAAGCATGAATACCAGGGCATGGTCTGCGAATTTGTCGTTTCGAGAGCTTCCAAAATCTTCAAACCCCACAATTTTATCAGTCTCTTTGTCATAATGAAGTCCAGTTGAAAGAAGTACTTCATCCCACATTAGAAACATAACTTTATCTTGTTCGGTCTTACATAATGAGGCTGCTTCCTTCAGACGCTGCTTTGTGCTCTCGTTTACTCCAGTGTCCATGGGAATATTTTTCAAAACAGTTTTTAGAGTCGTTGGACTTGGTAAGGTTTCTACTATACTCTTCAGGTATCTATAACATTTCGCTGACCTCTTATATATGGATAAACATAAAATTTTCTGTTCACTAGTATAACGTCGACAATTCGGATGCTTCTGGTAATTTTTAATGATCATTTCAACAAAAAGTTTTTGAACTGTGTTCAATTTAGCCGTTAAAACTTGAAACCGGTCGGACTCTACGGACTCTTGGAGCTTCATACGTCGGTCATTGGATCTAATAATAGGTAAAATAACACATAGAATGTACAAAAATTGCTCCCAATAAAATGAAAAATATATCTTTAAAAAATGTATGGGCTGGATACGAAGACACAAGCATTACTGTACAAAAAATTGATGCACAATATACAAAACTAGCTTCCAATAAAATGGAAAATATAACTAAAAGCAATTGATTGGCTGGATACAAAGACACAAGCATTACTGTACAAAAAATTAATACAAAATATACAAAAGTAGCTTCCAATAAAATGGAAAA
>CAKNXH010001594.1:33223-51808 GCA_932178445.1 Andricus quercusramuli
TACAAAATATACAAAACTAGCTTCCAATAAAGTGGAAAATATAACCAGAAGCAATTGATTGGCTTGATACGAAGACGCAAGTATCACTATACACAAAATTAATACAAAATATACAAAACTAGCTTCCAATAAAATGGAAAATATAAAAGCAATTGATTGGCTGAATACGAAGACGCAATTCTTACAATACGAGGCATATAACTAAAAGTAATTATGCGACATACAATTATATTAAGACGCATTGAATGAAAAAATATTTGAATCTTTATAAATACCCAGATATGTACAATAGGGTGGTCCAAAAAACGCTTTTCGAGCTACAGGGCAACTTCCCCCCTCAAAAGTTTCCATTTCTAGAGATAAAATCCCTAATTTTATTTTTTCCGAAATTTGAATATTAACACGTGCCACGCTATACAGTCAGAAAAATAATTATATGTATTTCATTCAATTTTTTGTAAGTTATCAGAATAAAAACTGCTTATTCAAATGAAAATTGTTTAAACAAATAGAAATTTATCAACAATCAAAAGAAATGTATCGAAATTATATAATCATACAACAAAAAGTAGCATAGAATACCAATTTGAGAAAAAACTGGACATCTCTGGATCTATTTTTAGAAATTTTGAGAATAAACAATAAGTAATTGTTTAAATAATTACATAATGTTTGAAAAAAATTGCCACTTCAAACCATGACAAACAATTACATTTCAATAAGAAAATACGATTATTTTATACATTTTTTGGGAATAAATAATTGTTTGAATAAGTTACATTTGTTTAAATAATTAAGAATTGTTTAAAGAGTCATGGGAAATATTCAAATTGTCCATTAACAATTATTTGTATGAAAAAGACAACAGAAATTGCTAAAAAGTAACAATGCCCTCTAGGGTTAAAAAAACTTTGCAATGCATTTTTGGACCACCCTAATGTACAATTCGTAAATCAATCGAATACATTTTTGACGATTATTGTGCAATGTTTTTTTCGATGTGTACTATAGTTGTACGCTATCTCGAAATTGAGAATTCTTCACGATGATGTATAAGATTGAGGAAACAATTTTTTGTATAAAATAACGCTTGTTTTTCTCTTAAAAATAATTACAATTAAAAAGAAGTCCTACCAAGAAGGTACAAAATATAGTATATCTAAAAGTCGAATGAGGATCTACATGGAGAAATAAAATTCTATTCTATTCTAATTACATTTCAGAATGGACATATTTTCCTCAATTTTATCAATCACAAAGAATCCTACGCTTGGAGATTGTGTAACTATAATACATCCTTCAATTTACAAATACTGTACTTAGGATAATTTATATCAGAATTGACAATATTACAGCATTTCTTAACACAATACCTTTTCAGTTTTTTCCTCAAAACCTGATTTTCCCTTCTTTCCGAATGAACTCGCTCGAATAACTTTCTTTTTTGAGGTGTGAAAGTTTCAGCGTCAGTGTTCTTATAGACCATTCGAGTGTTCGGTCGGGTCTTGAAAAATCTTTTCGGGGTAGAGGTAATAATTCCAGACGTGCCAGCCCCTTCATTATTTCCTTCTGCTACTACATTACTGGTGCCTTGTTGTTCAACATCTTCCATTTTTGCCTGTCCGATCACTTGCACTTTTTTTACTTCATCTGATTGCGGGTTAATTTCCAAGTCCTGTAAAAATAATTCAATTACCTAATGGTTCTTGAGTAATTCTTCAAAAAGATTGTCTTTTTTATTTACGATGTAAAGCTTCTACGACAAACTTGAGATTGAAAGGTCAAATTTCGTCAACATTTTTTTTTATTATAAAAATTACGGGGAATAATAGCTCTGTCATTGAGAGCAATTTCTGTTCATAGAAGAATAAATAAAGAATAAAAACTCTAAAACCTTAATGCATAATCACTTATCTCATACAAATAAAAAATTACTCACGTTTGGAAAATGAAGAGAACTTTTCCGACAGTCATGTATATTTTCTTCAGGGTTCCCTAATTCGAATGTCGAATCCGATATTTTACCCACTGATGGGGAGTAAAAAGCCGGCTGTACGATGTTTATGTTGACATTGCAAACCTCATTTTGTTCTAAAGGCAACTCAATATTAATGTCTCTTTCTTGTGACAACGTATCAGAATCTGATGGCAAGTTTAATGTGGGAATAGTGCCACATTTTAAAAATAATTCTCCACTTCTTTTAGCGTAGCAACTTTCATCACTGAAATGCTTATGACAAATAAAAAATCGTTTCGATGTTATCTGTGCGTGATCGAACGTCAGTAAATCTTCGTTGTCACAAGCTCTTATCCAATCCATGAAATTGTCTCCTCTTTTAGGAAATATATGTAGAGGTACTTTTCCTTCTTGATACCTTTTCGTGCTACACCCCCGCACAGCACAATGATATTGGTACTTTTTCACACAATCCATTATTAAAAAAAATTTTCTTCTTGAGGTTAGGTTTCCGCTGCACTTCAAAATTCCCAAGTCATCAGAAGAAGTTCACTTCGTACAATGTCACTTTAAAACGACACACCGTGAAATATCACATCCGTGATATAAAATTTAACAAAATTTAACAAATTCACAATATTTAAATGAGTATAAATAAACTTTTGTAGGGTGGTTCGCGTTGACGCGGCAATTCGAAATGAAGTTTTCAAATGTTTTCAAATATAAACACCCCTTCCCCCGCTAGTCCCCTGATCCTGGCAGCGCGCGTACAATTGGTCTGCGAACTAAATATAATCATAATAATACGTGGCCGCTTCTACCCACGGCAGTTGACCGCCCCTGTGTAATTCATAGATTTCTCAGTGCGAATCTTCTCTGATCCTAGATAAATTAATTTGAAAGAGCGATTCGACCTTTGAATGACCTGTAAACGTCAATTTGGCCGAACCATATGCAAACATAAAATATCCTGCTCTTTCAGAATCTGCAGTCAAAAATACGTACACACTTGATAAACAAATGTTGACCTTGAAATGTCCTTCATCCTGACCTGATGGAATCAAACAGACCCCGGATTCGGATTCAGCGACTCCAAAAACATACAAAAATCGTGGTATGGCCGTCTAGTCTAATGCACAGACCACTTTTTAGTGAGGCTGTGTTATTTGTTGTTAGGTTAAACCTTCACCCTGAATTTCCTTTTTTTTTTTTGAATCTAGAATCAATTAAATCTCGATGGAGTCATGGAAATTTGAAATCTCAATATCTATCACTAAGTAATACTACGTTAAATATTTTTTTTTGCTAACTAGTGGTTTGTGCCCTAGATCAATGAAAAATCAAAACATGAATTTTGATTTATAGACTTATTGATTTTGAGAATCTACAATCGGTTTCAGTTCGGGTACATTTTCATAAGGTATAAAAAAACTTTCGCAACTTTTTAGGAAAATGTACAGTTTAATCCAATTTTTAGTGGTCCGAGCTTTATCAGAGCACTGAGCTCTTTCTTTTAAATTTTTATTTACCTCAATATCTCCATTCAAGGCGGAGATACTTTTTTATTGTATTATTAATTTTGGTGACCACAATTTTCAATATTTTTTTAATGCTCAATATTGGGCTGCATTCACAAATAGACAAGTAATCCACCTGAATTTTTGCCAATTTATCCAAAACTTTGGAAGAGTTGAAAGATAACTTATTTTTCCGAACTTTAGGAAGAGTTAAAATTTGACCTTCTACGTCGAGGCATTGACAGGACTTTCTGTTTTGATAAAAATTTCACGAAAAGTCCAGCATTCTGGAAGCATTTAAGAAATACATTAAATCGGATTCCGACAACACCATCCATATTTTAAATTTTAACGTTGACTATGTTCTTTTTTCACAATCGCCTTAAATCATACATATTTGCAAAACCATAAAGTATAAAAAACTATGATTCGGTTTACTTAAATCAGAGATTTTGAGAAATTCGTACGATCTAGAGAAACTAACTCTGGGGAAATAAGGTGACTAAAAAACTGCAATAATTACTACAATATACTAGTCTAGTTTTTTTTTCTGTTCGGGTCACTGGTCGACGAGGAGTATGAATCTACTCAACCTACTAAACTTTCTCACTATCCCTTTAGGGTTGAAATTAATCCCAAACCTTTCTCATTCCTACCACTATGATCATGCGCTTGAAACTCCTGGCCTTTATTTCCAAAAATTGACCGACAGTTGAGTTGCGTCAAGTGATTGGTATATCATTTCCGTAATCAATTTGAAGGAACGCATTGTCTACAGAACGGTCATCATTGTACAATATGAAAAGTTGACACCTATTCATTTTACTGCTCCTGAATCCGGAAATTAACACCGGAATTATCATACATTATAAAAGATGTTCAAAGAAAGTAAAATAATAATCAACTCATCTCAGAAATGAAGGTCTGCTCACACTCCAAAGGGCACTTATTTCGGTTTTGGTTGCCGAAACTCCTGCTAGATTGAACCTAATAGCTGAATATTATCAGGAGAGCTTGCAAACATTCACTACAATCTTATAATTTGCAAAAGTGAAGAAATGGCACTTTAGAAATCTCACAACAACCCAATTTTGCCTTGTATCATCAGACATTAAAGAAAAGTTCCCCGCTGCATACCTCCCTACGAATAATTCATTCCTACAATAATTATTGAGATTGTCAAATATCGAAACATTAAAAATGAATAATACAATTCTTTTATACGCATCTATTCCTCATCCAGAATCGGAAAAATTTGGATTTCATAAACTGCGTGCCTCATACAGGTTCTCTGCACTTCCTCACACAGGGATTATAACCATTTATTTTAAATCAACAGCCGATTATTCCGCAATCTCATATGATAAAAAAACACATTTTTCACAACTAAACAACTGCACCGAGTGTGTTAATCAAATTTCTTCAGAAAAATGTTTTTGTGACCCGAAACACTTGAATATTCTAATTCAATTGCAAATTGTGAGCTCTTGCTTTACTTAACTTGTTCACTGGTAGGCAAAAACTGGTAGAAGAAAATAATTCCGTATTCATCATGAAAATTCATTTCCTATGCGGTTCTTAGATCACTGATGACGAATCCGGGTTCAAAATTGAGGAATTTAAAATGGCGGACTAAAATCCAAAAATCACGTGACTTGAATGAAAGGCAGTACTAAAGAGTTTTTTTAAATCGCTGATGACTATTTACTATATTATCAGCTATTTTGATTATTTCAATTTTAACCGCGGATTCGTCATCAGCAACCAAAAAACCAGGGTACAGGTATACCAATTTTCATACAAATCCATTGAGTTTTGTGGCAGTTATTCCAAGTGCGCATATATGCGTCATTACCAATTTTGTCACCGATTTTTTCTGCGTACATTTGCGTCATTACCAGTTAACTGGTTAAAGTCAAATGATATCATCAATTTCATTATTATAAATATTTAGATCTTCCTTTCATAATTCTTCTGTGACAAGGAAAGCCAGGCATGGGGAAATTCGGCACCTATTTGCTTTTGTTTTCAAGACCTGCATAGGTGTGAAGTGATGTACTGCGTTTGAATACATTCCTTTCTTGCAGGCAAATTTAAAAAGTCTGTCTCAAAGACTGTTTCTAGATCGGAATGAGTACATGTAAAATATTCAGAGACTTGCAGCACTGCATTGCACTGGCCCCGCAAGAACTTGAACATTTGCCCCCGCATGCTAAGGATTGTCATTTGTTGCACTACCTTCCGAAGAACTGATAGTCCCGCAACACCAAAGTCTAAATCATCCATGAAAGAGTTCATACTCGGTGCGCCAAACCCTTCAATAAAATTGGCATTTGATACTGCATTTGATCCCACAGCATAATCGCAGCCAACATCCAGCCCCGGCATCACACTCGGTTGGGTAGAAAAATGATCACTTATTCCCTGAATTGAAGTAGAAGGAATAGGAGAATGAGTAAATCTTACTTCTGCAGATGTAGGACAATTATATTAGAATACGTGTACATTCACAGAATGCACATTACTAACCGAACTAGTACTCGCATGAACCGGATTTTCAATAAAAAATACATTAGAGAATTCAAATTACAACGTATTTTCTCTTGAAATAGTAGTAGTACATAATTTAGAGTTGGAAAAATTTAAACTCTTCGTATATAAGTCGTACTCTAAATACTATAAAAATCTCAAAACAACACCAAGGCTAAGAGACAGGAAGGCGAGGCAAACTTTTTTTAGTAGCCTCAATTGACAAATTTAATTACACGCCAAAAGCTTTTAAAGATCCAAAAAATTCATTCTTAAGGAATTTTAATTCCAAATCAATAATTCGATTTCTCAGCAACCTATTTTACCTAGCGTCTTTTTGTTAATCTTCAACAATAAAGAGGAAAATTTGTCAAAAGAAACAACTCCTAGTTTTCTCCCTGACAACATATATTTTCAATTCGGAAACTAAGCATGAATCTATACAAAGCATGAATGGTAGAGACTCTATCATGTATATCATATATATTTGAGAGGAGCTTCCTGAGCGGCTTATACGACAGGAGGACTGGATAGCGAATGCACATGCGCAGATTGGTGCGAAGTAAAATAATAGTTCTTCATGTATGCACTTTCTCTGTATCGCCTGCAAGACTATAGAATGCGTTTAACCAATGTCAAATGTCAGACGTGACGAACTCGTAAATCATGACTTTGTTACACAAAGTATCGTATCGAATCTTCATCTTCGCGTTTTATGATTGCGAGCGTTGAGGAATTGCAGAAACCCAAAAACAGGAGAGACCGACTTATGTAAAGAAGGATCAGACATCGGGACAATTTCCAGAGAGGTTAGAAACGTATTAACTGGCCTCCTTTTCAACAAGGCCATCATCCCTGGAAATATGGAAGGGGAGTAGTAAATTAAATGATAAATTATAACTCTAGAATAAGGTGCAGCTGCGTACCTAATTAAAGTTATGAGTTACACAAGATACTCTCGGAATTCGACTTTATCTTTAATACCATATTATCTTACTGCGTTACTGTCAATTTCTCATTTTGACTGAAAGGCCGTCTTCTTTTTCTTACGTTGAACTTTCGCTTTTAAGGAAGTTGAACCATTCAAGTCATAACATTTTTAAAAAATAAAATAAATTGAATTTACTTTCTTAGAAAACAAAATTGTATAAAAAACTAGTTGAACTTGAAAATGTTATTCCTAAGTTCAATCTCAGGAAATTCTTGAAAAGCATACGTTTTTAATTAAAACTCAAAGTTCGAAGTATTTTTAAAAAGAACAAAACAAAATTTAATTTGAATACTCTCTCTCCTCCTTCAATAACTTTGCATGCTTTATTATCTAGAATTTATGAAAATAAACCAAATATTGCTAATTTGTTGTTGTGAGATATATGAATTAAGGGGATTAAGTGTGGTATTGGTAATTCATGAAATACGAATGCTAATTTTAGCCTTATAATAATACTAACATCAAAATTTGATAATTTAATCTAAAATTTTTCAATTGCTTCTCTTAGATAAAGCTTAAATTCTCAAAATTTATTTAATTTTGATATCATCATATTAGCATTGTAGAGAAACGAGCTATGTCCAAATTAGCAAAAAACTAAATTTTCAGCATCTTCTATGAAATGTATGATTTTTAAAGAATATTTTGATATTTAAAATTAGCTCATTATCGCTTCATATAAATAAAAATATCTTTTCAACTACTACTAGATTGATCAATTTATACAACATGTATTTCTACGACTTTACGAAAAACATACTTTGTTATATAATAAATTGCACCTTAATTTAATAATTTAATAATTGTTGTAAGGACTGCTAGTATTGACAATAATCTTATAAAAATAAAGGGAAACATGTAACTAACTGTGCATGTATCATACTTCGACTTCATTGGTAATAATTATTATCATATAGACTTCTAACCAGTATAAACAAAATACACTTATACTAATAAGCATGGGTTATGAAGCGCTGCATCATTCTCGGAAATCGTGATACCTCTCTCAGATTATCGCGATTTCAGGACAAGGACGATTGGATGGGCAAGACAGGATGCGTCCCGTGTTCAGTGTGTGACTATATGTGACGTGCGCCGAAGAAAGGGGGCTTACTCTGGAAAAATCGAAATCGAGGTTTTTACACCTTTCGATAGTTTTTGAGTTGCTCTTTTTAATGAAACCATAAAAAAAATCCGAGCGTTATTATTGCTAATAATTGAGTTGATAGGTACCCGAGAAATCGTGCTTTCGCTCGAGAGCTCGAGATCCGGTGAAACACCTCTCACCACTCACCACTACATCTCTGTGTCTCATCTTTACCCCGTCCGTGAGCAGCACCCCAACATGCGTGAGAATGTAGTGGCAAGCGGAGAGGGAAGATTTCGTGGTCTTCCCTCTCTTCTAAAAGCCGCGTCTATCGGGTCGACTACGACCTCTCGTCCTGAAAAATCTCGCTTTCCAGAGTAAGCCCCCTTTCTTCGGCGCACGTCACATATAACATCTGGTAGACCCTTCATGAAAAGGGTTCGAAAGTTCAGTGACAGGTGGTAAGAGGGTTTGACGGAACTTGTGTGCAAGGTGTAAGTGGAGTGTGATGGTGGAAGCCTAGGAGGTGAGTAGGGTTGCGTGGGGTGAATTAGGGAGATAAAAAGTAATTTTCAGCGTAGGTGTGAGGTGGAATATAGTTAGATAAAGGAAGTGAGTTCAGGATGATAAGGAATCGGGGGAGTTTGTGTTCAGGAATCTTGGATAGATGGAAAGGAATGGGATAGAATAGAGCCGAAGCTTCCGAAGTGGGTATGGGTGGAGACTCCAGGAGGCGGTCACAGTGAAGAAGAAAGGAAAGGCTAGTGAGGGAATTATAACGGGGGTTAAATATGGATTAGAGAAAGAAGTTCATAGAGAGGAAGAGGGGGAGGGAGTCCAAATGAGGGAAGTGAAGATAGGAGGGACAACGTGTAAGTTTGTCACAGTGTACAATAAGGATGGGATGGAAAGAATTAAAGAAAGGGTGGAAGATATGATAGGTGAAAGAGAGGAGGGTATGCTGGTACTGGATGGGGACTTTAATGCGAGGATGGAGAGGGAAGGGAGCCTTTGAAGGGAAGGGGAGGGCTTCGATAGGAAATCAAAGGATAGGATATTAAATAAGGGAGGGGAGATTCTAAGGAACTGGATGAAGGATAGAGGCGGGCGGTGGAAAATGGGCAACTGGAGACGATGAGGGAGACTACACATATGTAAGTAAGTTGGGGGAATTGGTGATAGAATATGTAATCATAAATATGCAAGGGTGGGAGGAGACAGATAGATTCGTCAGGAGCTTATAGCGAAGATGGGATGTGGGTGCATGGAGGGTTTCAAAAGGTTCTGGTTCTCTAAGGACAAGAGGATGTGTGAGATGTGTAGAAAGGGGGATGCAAGAGTAGAGCATTCGTTGGAGGAGTGCGTAGAAATGGAAAGGAGTGAGATAAGTTCGGAGGTATTGGTGCATGAAGGGGGGACAGAAGGGCAGTAGCATGGTTGAAGGGAGTGTTGGGTCAGATGGAGAAGAAGAGAAGAAAGGATGGAGAGGAATGAAGAAGGAAAGAGTGTAGATAGGAGAGGAAGTAGATATAAGTAATCTGTAAATATTTTCAATAGTAGATAAGTGTTAGGTATTAGCCGCTGAAGCAGAGTTTGGACATGTGAGGCAATGCGAGAAAGTAGGGATATGCGAGCGAGGCGTGACGAAGCGAGGAAGTCAAGGCGGTAAGAGCGTGCTGTCTTAGACATAAGGTATGGATGGATGTTAGTTTTTAAGGGTTAGTTTGAAGAAAATTCTGTAAAAAAATGAAAGTGTACTCAAGTCAATTTCTCAAGGTCAGCAGGCTGAAAAATAAACGTTCATCTATCTATCACTGACCCATCGCGCCTCTTCAGCGATCTCCTTGTTTCTATCAAAAATCCACAAAAGCCTAACGAGGTAGGGACTTTTTGGAGAGAGGTATACAAGATCCCAAAAATATTGAAGTTGAAAGAAGATACTGATAATATCCGCTTCAAAGAGTTCTGGGAAAACCTCATCATATCTGAGGAGAAATGTCCATCAATCACTACCAAAAAGGTAAAAAGCACTACAGGGTACGTCTCATTGACTTATCATCAGTGCTCGCAACGCGGGCACCTTGCACTACTGCGCATGCGATGTACAAGGCGCTTCATTGGTTGCCGTTCGCGCACTTATTTGAAATGTTAAAAATTGAATGTTTTTTATTTATTATTAAGAATCATAAATAATTTTTTTAACATGTTCAAGTGGTGCGTGGATGGTTTTTTAATATATTCTAAGCATTAGGTTTCAAAAAATAAAAGAAAGATTACATTAAATAACATAATATTTTTTATTTTCATAATATTTTTTTTTACAACCTAATGCTCAGAATATATTAAAAAGCACCTGCGTACCACTTGAACATGTTAAAAAAAATTTTTTGATCATAATTAATAAATAAAAAAAATGGTATTTCTTAACATTTCAAATAAAAGCGCGAACGGCAGCCAATGAAGCGTCTTAAATGCATCGCATGCGCAGTAATGCAAAGTGCCCACGTTGGCAGCACTGCTTATCATCTGTCTGTTGAAAAGCTTGAAGGTTCATCCACACATAGTGAGATGCATTGAGAGACTGATGCCCCTCTGTCAAAGTAGATATACTATCTCATCTGGGAATTAGCGTGTGACAACGAACGTCACTCTCCAGATAGGCGTCTTTCAGGGCGATACCATGAGCCATTTAATTTTTTGTATCACACTTCTGCCTACGTCCCTCGACCTGGCGTGACCACATTGTATTTTTATAAAAAGATTCATTTTACAATTTAGTGCTAATTAAGTGCTAATTAATACTGAAATGACAAATTTAGTGCTTTGCAATTCTTATAAGAAACCTGTGGCGGTTCTAGCTGGAAGTTAAGTTGCCGGCACCACACTCATATCACAGGAACGAGGACATAAATCGATTTTATTCTTTTACACGAATTTAGTCCTAATTTAGTGATGATTAATGCCCAAAGAATAAATTTGTTGCTTTGAAATTGTTATAAAGGTGTGGGTAAGACTAAACATCAATGACCGAGGGAGAAATTTAATTGAATACATAGCAGGCACAAAGCTGGAGATTCTAAATCAAGTTGATACTCCCACATTCCAGACTAAAAACAGGAGTGAGGTTCTCGATTTGACTTTATGTTCAGGTGCACTAAGAAGCAGGGTAGTGGATTCGAGAGTCTCCGATGAGGAGTCTCTTTCGGACCATAAACACATAGTGTTGCGATTAACCCTAGGAAAACCGGTGGTATCTAATATTAGAAACCCTAGAAATACACTTTGGGACTTATATAAAGAGGTACTCGAAGGGAGGCTTGCGGAATTCCCCACAAGCTATGGTACCATTGATGAGTTGGAGCACGCCACGGATTTTCTCCGAAGGGCTCTGACTACATCATATGAGAACAATTGCCCTACAAGCACCATCAAGTCTAGGAATGGAGCAGAATGGTGGAACACCCACCTAGAGAGATTCCGTAGAAAGACAAGAATGTTGTGCAATAGGGCAAATAGAACTAAATTGCCTTTGGACTGGGACTTCTATAAGACGGCTCAGTGCGAATACAATACAAATATAAGGAAGTATAAGCAGGAAGATTAGAGGGGCTTCTGCGAGGAATCGAAAAACATTCCGGAAACAGCGAAGCTCCACAAGATCCTATCGAAAAATCCGGAAGCTCGCCTCGGGCTCATAAGGATCGATAATGGTGAGTTTACCGAAGATGAAGAAGCAACGCTGAATCACCTGATGGAGGTTCACAGGGTTTTTAGGAATCCGAACCGATCAAGAGGAGGAAGACCTGGGCCAGGGGGTGGAGAGGGCCGACTGGAGTTTCGCCACTAAGGTAGCTGATTACAAAAAGGTGGAATGGGCCGTAGGGTCCTTTTGCTTCTCTAAATCACCAGGGGCAGATGGCATTTATCCAGCGCTTTTACAAAAAGGCATGGATTTAGTCATCCCTCCTCTGACGAAGTTCTTTAGGGCAAGTACAACCCTTAAACACGTGAAATCGGCATGTAAGGATGGCAGAGTGACCTTCATACCCGCACCTGGGAGGGAGGGTTACACTGCTGTCAAAGATTTCCGACCAATCAGCCTAACATCTTTTATCCTGGAGACGCTAGAGAAGCTGGTCGAGAGATACATTAGGGATGAGGTGCTTTTGGCCTCCCCGCTGCATAGAGGGCAGCATGCTTTCCAGGCAGGCTGCTCGGTAGAAATTGAGCTTCATGCTGTTATAGCAAAATTGGAGCAGCAGTTGAAACAAAAGAAGTATGCTGTGGTCGCTGTCTTGGATATAGAGGGTGCCTTCAGCAATACTCCTCCAGAAGTCATCTGTCGAGAGGCTTCGAGATGTGGCGTGCCGAACCAGCTAGTATGCTGGATAGGAAGCTTGCTACGCCGAAGAAGACTCGAAACCAGATGGGGTGAAGGCCTAGTAAGGGGGATAACTCCGCGGGGTTGCCCACAGGGGGGTGTCCTGTCGCCCCTCCTGTGGTGCATTGTAGTGGACGGCCTCCTTCGAAGGCTAAATAAAGAAGGGTACTATACCCAAGGATATGCGGACGACTTTGTAATCCTAGTTAGGGGGGCTCATCTGGAGACGATAATGGATTTTATAAGGTCGGCGCCGCGCATCGTAGAGCTCTGGTGCCATAGCACAGGACTCTCGGTCAATCCGGAAAATACCAACTTGGCCATTTCCAAGAGGAATTATGAAGTTCCGAAAGCTGACGCTCTTGTATTCTGTGGTGGAAAGCTGACATTTTCAGATTCAGTTAAATATCTATGAGTAATCCTAGATAGCAAGCTGAGCTAGGCAAAGCACGTGGAGACCCAATGCAGGAAATTTGTCATGACTTTTTGGATGTGCAGGAGAGCCTTTGGATTGACGTGGGGGCTAGGGCCTAAAATTCTTGCATGGCTCTACTCTGCTGTCTTAAAACCCAGGCTCCTACACGCGACCGTGGTCTAGTGACCACGAGCGAAAGTTAAAACAATGCAAGAGAGGAACGAAGATTACAAATGCTAGCATTTAGGGGTTTTACTCGAGCAATGATGACTCTGTGAGGAACCCCTACATGTTATGATAACCACCAGAGCGGCTCACGCGATAGGCCGCCTGGCAAAAGCAAATAGATGGATTCCAGGGACTAAGCACACTAGACTCCCGAGTCATATCAGCACACTGCCGATTCTACAGATGAGGCAAGATAAAATAACAAAACGCTTCAACTTCGCCAAAGCTTTCCGCGTCTGTATCCCAAGCAGGGATCTGTAGAAAGAAAATGGTAACCCGCTCCGCCAGGGGTAAATCTGATATACGGATCCCTCCAGGGGAGAGGGAGGGGCAGGAGCAGGAATTTATGACAGTAAGAGAAGGAAAGGTATAGGAATCACATTTGGGCGACACGCTACTGTCTTTCAAACGGAGGTCCTGGCCGTCCTTCGCTGTGCTGAAACACTAATAGATGAATAGTTACTTCTCCTTTTTATATTTTTCTTGTTTGAGGAATGGTCCCAGCAGCACATTTTACATTTTCCCCATTTTACTTTACTCAAATCTAAAAAGAAACCAAAGAATCTTTTAAAGTTTTCCGTTCTGTTTTCTCCGTTTCGATGAGAAGGCAGTTGCTTCTTTTAGTGGATCTTTATTATTATTACTGCTTGTGAAATTAAAGGTGGAAATCGAACAGACAGTTTTCAATAATTTACATTCAGAAAGAGTGGAATTTCAATTTCAAAAAATGCAAATCAGATGCATAAAAAATTAATTTTGTCATTGTAATGAAGTGGAAATACTTGGACGATTCTTCAAGTAGGTTTTCCTTAAAGTTGTTTTCTTCTCAAAGTATTGCAAATTGTCTAGCCAAAAAAAATATGGGAGTTTTTGGTTTCAAACCTGAAAAGTTAAACGTGCTAAAGATTTTTTCAACCCTTTAGTTTGAACAAAAGAAAATTGAAACGTTTTCTGGTCGCCCAACTTCGACAACTTGCAACAGCAAAATTTGTAGTACAAATAACTTACGGATCTATTTAAGAGTCCAAATAATTTACAATTAGCGAAACTGATAACTATTAACTAGAGGAGGCGGAGCCCCTGGGGTAGTGCCCTGCAGCTGACAAAGGAATAAAAAAGTTCCTGGCCTCATTGATGGAAATATCTATCCCATTTTGATCATTAATTTGTGTGGTCCCCTTTATCCTCCTACCCTCAATAACAATGCCCATTGCATTGTCCACTCAATATTCCTAATATTCCACTATCCATAAGGTATAAAGAAAGTATCTTGAAGTATTCTTAAATTCTATGAAGCTGAGCTAGGAGCTACTTTATAATATAATTATATTCATAATTATTTCGAGTCATAAGGCAATTTTTGAAAAAATGTGATCCCTATTGGAGGCGGATCTCAAGGTGTATTAATATTTATATTTTTTCACTCAACGTGAAGCTTAGGAAATGCTTGTTCCTCAAAAGAAATATTTCCACTTCGCACTGAAATTATGATACAAATACTGAGCAAGGTTTAATAATTTATCAGAATTATTTGAATTGTTACACATTTTTTAGAACTTGCCATTCTCGCATTTCTCGCATTTCCGTACAAGAATGCGAGAAACAATCGTCTTGAGTTTAAATATAGTGGAATCCTAGCTGTCAACGCTCCACGCAGTGGCGTAGCCAGGGGGGCAGGGTGGCTGAGGGGGATCAACCCCGCTCACCGAAATTTCGTAATCTCATCTGTTATATACTGGAAACTTGCGGCTTTTTGAAATACAAATTGTTATTATAGTTTTCGAATATATCAGCTTGAAAATGAAAAGCTTACAACTTTTCTTAAATAACTGCAGTTAATGCGAGGCTCAAAACTGTTAAATTTACGAGTAAGCTCTACTCTTTACTCATCGTAAATCAAATGGAGATATGAGCATTATAACTGGATAAGGAGCAATAATGAAATTTTACAGGATAAACAAGCAAAGTAGTCTACGATAGGTTTTCAAACATAAATCTCATAAAATTATGAAAGCATGTGTTCCCCAAAAACTCTATTAAATTCAAGATGTGATACCATTAGGAAATTTTTTATGCTGGAGGGTCGAAAAACAAAGTGACCCTTGCTTAGCGTTTTTTTTCTTCTTAAAACATCTGATGCGCTTGTTCTCTTTGTTCTTCTTCAGCAGTACAATTTTCTCCGGCTCCACTAGCTGTGAATTTATTTAATCGTCCTTCTGCATATTCCGTGCATATTTGTATGAATGCATCAGGTCTCATTAGAAGTTTCACAGGTCTGAGGAATCCTGATATCATATTTTTCATTTTGGACTCGCACGTGACGCAGGAATTCTTCCAAAACCAAATCTCTCTTTGCAGACGCCAGACCAAAGTGGAAACCATCATATATCAGTCAGCAGTTTATTTGCAAGTTCTGGAAAATAGTAAGCACCATCGTCGCTTTCTTCTTTGGAATCTGAGATTCTTAATACATCTTCCTGGACAGTACTGCCCCAGCGTGACCATTAATTTGTGCCATCATTATCGCTGAATATGGAATCACTTTCTGGTCGACTTGATTGCAGTTCAGCCGATTCTTTATCAAGATCAATATTTGAAGGCTCGATTTGCTTTGGATCCATAATATTTTTCAATTTAATTATTTCAATCTCACTCTGCGTAAGTGCTTCAGTTGCTTCTTCTTCGCTCCTCACAAGTCTCAGCAGACCAATTGCGGGTTTGTAGAATATACTGATCTTCTTCGGATTTTGGCATTTTTTCATGAAATCCGAGTAGATCTTATGAAAATGCGCAACGTCAATCCTCACATAACAATATGGCAATATTGTGTTACTGCAGGCAATTACATAATCATTCATGGAGGAATATCCCGTAAGGGGCCCTCCATAAACCACGTGGTTTCTTAGGTTTACTTTGATGAAAAAATAATGTTTTGGTTGTAGATTTATCTCCTTGGTTGAAAATGTAAATACCTTTTTAGGAATTCTTTCTTTTTTGTTGGGAATCGTATTGTATTGTATTTTATTACTCTTCCTTTCACGGGTTTGAGGGCTGCGTTCCCTTTACATCTTTCACAATTTCACTTAACCACTATGCCTTATGCCTAACTTAACCTAACTTATCCTCTAATCAGTTCGCTTTTTTATTATTTACTAACTCTTACATATTACCTTACAATTTTGCGAGACCTTCCAGGGATTCCATTTGCTCTAACCATTCCTCTTCAAGCTTTTGTAATTTACGCAATACTAATTTCCCTTACACATATTTCTCTTGTATCAATTTTGATTTCGATTTTGGCTTTCCCTCCCCCTTGCATTCTATTCCCTAGTCTCTCCTAGACTCTTCATCCACTTTCCTTCTTGTCCAAAACCGCTCTGTATCCACCTAACTCTATCTACCACGCTCTTTCCCCCTTACTCTTCCCTGTACATCTCTCCAACACGTTGTCCCATGATTCCCTTTCATAACCAGATACCCTGCACATTTTTATTTCTTCACTCAGCCAATATTTAGACTCATTCATGCCTTCTCCCCTTCTGAAACGTACCATCCTGGACATCCTCCACTCCTTTTCCAAATCCCTAGATATTCTGTGACCCCTTTCATATTGAATAATCTATACCATTTATTGTATTTTGACACCATAATCTTTTCCCACCTCTTCTCTTGCTGCACCTTGTTCATTTTTCCTTCTACTTCCTACCACTCCCTCCTCCCGTTACACATTCTCCATTCCCTTCTATCTTGCCATCTCTCCTCCTCCCATCTTGAATGTCCCGTGTTTCCTCTTCTCTCTCTATTTAATATTTACTGCAGGCATACTTGTGCAACTTTGCTACCCTTAACATCCTTGAGTTTCTCTTCAAAATTCCAGACCCTTTTCCTCTGCCTTATCCCCAATTTTTTCTCTCCCTGTTTCTTCTCTCAACATATAACCCGGGCAGTTCCAGGTCACTCCCATAACCCATCTCAGAAATATCTCTTGCATGCTTCCTGTCTTTTTGTACTCCTTCCACCCCCAAATTTCCACTCCATAACACATCACAGACCATACCAGTGAATCAAACAGCCATATTCTCATCTTCCAGTCCTCTTTGAATCTTCTTTCTCCAATCTCCCACACTTGACCCAGCACCTTACTGGCACTATCTTTGTCTTCGTCACACTTTTTGTCAGGTGTTTCTCTCTCACATACTTTTCGAATCCTGTTATTAGCAAGTTCATTCCACTACGGTATATTTTCTTATTTCCTAGAACTATACCCCCCTTTACCTTTCTTTTCCATCTTCTCTTCTAGGTCTGCTAACAATATGCTAAACAACAACGGGCTTAGCGGGCACCAGCCCTATGCAATGACGTTAGTTCACGCAGCTTCTTGTTGTAAGCTGAGTTGCGGGTGGCGCTGGGTGGCATGTAAACCTGAAATTGTCAAGAAATACATAGCAAATGTATAGGCAGGCTCCCTTTTTTACCATTTTTATCTAATAGAAAGTGTTTTAACAAATGATTTCAATTCTAAATTATGGGGAAAATTAAGAAGGAGAAATCCCAAAATAAAAGAAAACTAAGAATACGGGAATAGTGGAAAGGAAAAGAAAAAGCAGAAGCCGGTGTATATCTCCGTGGGATGTACTTCGGGTTATGATTCTAATCCTGCGAAAGTTAGTGTTCTTCTTGTGCCAGAAGGTGAAGAACATGTCAAACTATGGCAGAAATCAATAAGACGCGAAGATATAATTTTAAAATCGGATCATAAAGTGTGCCAGTTGCATTTTTCTCCGAAAGATATTTTGTTCGAACGAGAAGTAAACGCAGCTGATGGAAGAGCTGTCCTCGGAGTAGTAAGTTTATTGTATTTATTTTTTATTTAGAAACTTATACAATTTATTTGGTTTATTTTCATTTTTCACATAAGCTTATTATAAAGTAAACTAAATATTGCATTTTTAATTTAATTTTTTACCTGGATTTAGAGGTTAAGTGTGTATTTAATACGCGGAGTTTATTTTTAGTTATACACATTTTGTCAATTTACATTGAACAAATATATTTAAAAAATAGACACTACATATTCAGCCTCTAAATGCAATTTAATAATAAAATTATAAATACAATATTGAGTTTACTTTTAAATAAATTTAAACTAAAAGAAAACTAAATATTGTATTTTTAATTTTATTATTAAATTGGATTTAGAGGCTGAAAAGGTGTCTTTTTTTATTTATATAGTTTTTAATTTGAATTGACACTACATATTTAGCTTCTAAATCCAATTTAACAATAAAATTATAAATACAATATTTAGGTGTCTTGAAAATTTTTTTAATTATTTTAAAGTAAACTAAATATTGTACTTTTAATTTTATTATTAAATTGCATTTAGATGCTGAATATGTAGTGTCCATTTTTATTTACATATTTGTTCAATTTAAATTGACTAAATATATATATATATATATATATATATATATATATAT
>CAKNXH010001594.1:51908-65763 GCA_932178445.1 Andricus quercusramuli
CTCTGAATCTAAGTAAAAAATAAAATTAGAAATACAATATTTAGTTTATTTTAAAATAAGTTTATGTAAAAATTGATAATAAACCAAATAAATTGTATAAGTTTCTGAATAAAAAATAAATACAATAAACTTACTACTCCGAGGACAGTTCTTCCATCAGATGCTTTTACTTCTCGTTCCAACAAAATATCTTTCGGAGAAAAATGCAACTGACACACTTTAGAGTCCGATTTTAAAATTATATCGTCGCGTCGTATTGCTTTCTACCATTGTTTGACATTTTCTTCACATTTTGGCAAAATAAAAACACTAACTTTCGCAGGATTAGAATCATAACCCTTTTGGGGGGTATTTTTCCTTCTTAATTTTCCCCCTAATTTAGAATTGAAATCATTCGGCAAAACACTTTCTATTAGATAAAAATGGTAAAAAACGGAGCCAGCCTATACATCTGCTTTGTATTTCTTGATAATTTCAGGTTTACATGCCACCCAGCGCCACCTGCAACTCAGCTTACACCAAGAAGCTGCGTGAACTAACCGAAATACACGGGCGATGCATAGGGCTGGCGGGCACCCTTACCTGAGTCTTTGTCTCTGTAAAGACCTCTTTTATCGTCTCAATAAGCTCTTCGTACATCTCCCTTTCTTTCATTGACTTTCACAAAACTTTCTCATTCACCGAGTCAAAATCTGCCTTAAAATCTACAAAGAGTGCGACCAGTTTTCCTTTTCTTCTGTCCCAGATTCCTGTTGACTAGATAATTCAGAACGAAAATGTTATCCACTGTCCCCATTCCCTTCCCCAATCTTGTTTGATTGTATGCAATACTTCCTTTCTCTTCTACCTTCCACTTTTCTACCCCCTGCTTTCTTTAATTAAGGAACTACCAAACCTATTCTACACTCCTTCCGCCGTCCTTCCCCTCTCCATACTCTATTGCATATTTTCCAAATCTCTTCTCTAACCCTTCTTTCGCCAAATTTCAACGCTTTATTCTGCATCCCATCCTCTCCTGTCGCCTTGTTTCTTTTTAACTTCTCAATTGCTTGCTTCATCTCCTGTCTGGTCCTTGCCCATCTTTGCTTCCTTCCCTCTCGCCCCCTCCTTCCTTCCCTCTCTTCTCCAATTCTCACATTTCAACGTTGCAACGGTCAGGAAGTTTCCTGACCCTATTTCGTTCCCTCCTTCCTATAATTTCCAACAGCCTCCTCATCCTTTACTTGGCCAAAATGTAGTCTATTACTGTTTCCTCTTTTTCTGAAAACGTCATCTCACCTTCCTCATCCCCTTCCGAGTTATCATTACAACTGAAACATCCTGTTTCTCCCAGAATCTCCAACTCTTACTCTCTTCATCCCATATTTCCCCTCCTTGTTCCTCCACCCATTTCCTAATCACACTTCAGCCTTCTTCTTTTCCCCTTCTCCTGGAAACGCAAACTATCCTCACCTTTCTTCTTTCAATCTTCACGATTTTCGTCACTAATCCATCCGTTTCCTCAAATCCCATTTCCATTCTCTTTTCTCCCACCAATTCATTCCCTACACCTGACACCATACCGCCAGTCTTTCTTCCCATGACCTTTTCTTTCTTTCCTACTTGCATCTGCCACATATATCCCTTGGTTAACTTCTTATTCACTCTCCTCCAATCCTTCTCATCTACCCAGGTTTCACTCAACATCACTACATCCAATTTCTTCACCTCTTTCCAGAATCCTTCATCTTTACTTATTAGTCCTGATACGTTCCAAAACGCTACTCTCACTTCTTTCTTTCATCCTTTCTCTCTTCTCTCGTCATTTCGTCCACTCCCTACTTTTTGTGGGAACCCCGTCGCTCCGCCTTCTTTCCTTTCACCCTCTGCTATTTTTATTACCTCTCCCCTTCTATCCCTAGTTTTCGCTTCTTCCCTTTGTCGCCACGGACCCTCCCTACACACATCACTCAATTTTTCTTTCTCATCATCCCACATCCACACATTCCCGTTTATCCACGTCCTGTCTTTTCTTATCCATACCGTGTTCCCTTTCACTCTTTCACTCCATGCTCTCTGTTTCATCATCCACTTTCTTCTTCTTTCATTCCACGTCATATCCTCCTCTATCCTTTCTTCCCTTGCTTTTAAAGCTTTCTTTTTTCTCAAGATATCAACTTTTTCTTTCTCATTTCTCACTTTCTCTATATAAGTACGCAATTTATCTTCATTCTTCCTTCCCACTATATTTACCTCTTCCACGTTGCCCCTTCATTTCCTTTCTTCATATCCTCAGACTCACATTCTAGCTTTCTCACTCTTTCTTCCAGCTTTTCCATATCAGATTTTCTCTATTTCTCACTCATCCTTTGCTATTTCTTGATATCCGCCAGCTCCTTCCAAACCTTATCTTTCTCTTGCTACCAGACCAGATTCCATTCGTCCCACTTCTCTCTAACTTTTCTCATTTCCTCCCAAACCAGCTTCCCTCGCTTTTGCATGCCATTCAGACTTCGGTTCGTTTCCTCGCTAAACCCTTTGATGAGATTTTCCAGGATCTCTAGATCGACTTTCCCTATTGCCTTATTCCTCTCCATTGGAGACTTTCTTTCAACTTTTTCCGCGACTTCTCATCTGCCGGCTCATTCCCCTCTTTTTCCCTTGATCTTTTACTGTCTTCCGTCTAATCCCCCTCATCGCTTTTATCCGTAAACCGTCCCCCCTGCCTCCATTTATCAAAAAGTTGTCTCGATCCTAAACTACTAGATCTGGATCTATTAGGCATCATCGGTACTATCTCCGGCATCACCCTTACCCCTCCCAGTTTTGCTGGCCTCCGTAAGACCATCAGGACTGGTGTTGTCTACCCGCTGCTGCCCTCTGCCGGACCCCACTAGGCTTCTCATTACATACATGCTAGTCTAGCTTACCGATCTTCTGTCCCCTATCTTCCCTCTCACTTTTCCGTCCTCGAAAACTAACCTCCAAACTAGCACTTTTAACTTTCCTCCTAACCCTTTCAACCTTAGAAAACAGCTCCCCCACACTTCCACACAACTCCCTCACTACACTCACCTCCATTACCACCTTTCGCCTCAATCACACCCCTACGTCCATCGCCAAAATCAAAAAGGATAACACAGAATAAACACACATACATTACCATTCGGTACCGGAAACCTTTTGAGTTAGTAATCTTTGTTTTCTTAACTGAAAATGTAACTATTCCATTTTTGGTTGGAATTTTATATTTTTCATTGCAACTGGATCTATCTTGGTTGAAAATTCCGTATATAAGGTCGATAATTAACCTTCTTTATTGAGAATTCATCCATTTTGATTAAAAATGCACGTTGCCCTCGTGAAAAGAAAGACCAACTTTAGATCACATTCAGATCAGTTTCAAACCACGTTTGGTCTTTTTCTGGTCTTTTGCCTTTCAGCCTATACCTGCATCAATTTTAGGGCATTGAAATAGACACCACTCTCTCTGTTAAATAAGGATAGCTGTCTGTATCAACAGACTAGCTATACCTAAAAGCCCCAAAGAACCTGAGATGATTTATTATTATTTACGAGATCTAGAATGCTTCAACCAGTTGCGGTTATATTTATGGAGCTCTGGCCCTCCCTCCATCTCGTCACCTCTGTCTGTTGAAACTTACAAGAAAGAGCGCCCCCTTTAGAATCTGTGACTCGTGATGAGCGTAATAATGATGGGATATTGAAGGTTCCAACTGCCGGGACAAAAATATACCTGCCTATACTGTGATCTCAAGTCGGTCTTTCTTTTCACGAGGGTGGGCTTGAACTCCTTTTGAGTTAGCCGAAGATTGACAAAACTGCTATTCATTCCTAATCAAAAATAAAATTTAAAAAAAGGATAAAACTAAAAGTTAGGTTATATTTTATAAAATGTAGTCCTTCTAGCTTTAACGTATTTCAATTATTTTATGTATTTGCACTCTAGACTCTAGACTAGATACACTTGTTGCCTTTGTATTTGAAATCAATCATTTATTTATAAAGAGTAAAATCCAATAATTAATCGCTCTTGCACTCTAAAACACTACTTCGTGATCCAAAAATTAATTTCATAAATTCTACAATGACGATTTATCATAAAAAATTAATTTAAACATTTAATAATTTCAAAAAAGCGCTTAATTTACTGCCAATGAGACTGCCGATACGACGCATGCGCAGTACAGTTGGGGAGCCGAATTGAGAGCACTGCACCTTCATTCGGTTTTTCGTTCTATTTTGCGTGTCATTGCGCGTTGGTTAACTATCACGTGACATATAGATCAGCTCTTCTGTGTGCCGGCCTACACTGACCGCCAAGACCTGATTACTTTAGTTAGTTTACAGTTTCTCTAATTGTAGTAGGTTTAATATAGTTTCTCCGGTAGTGGAATAACAGTAATCATAGATAGTGAGAAAACTGATTCATCATTGTCTGCATCAACCTAAGTGACGAGATTTCCAACGGCCAAATCCGGGACATGTCACATGGTGAGGTACGTGACATCACTGGGGGTTGTAGAGGGGGGTCGGATGGCGGTAAATTCAAATGTTATTCAAATAATTTTGGTTTACACACGTATATTTGAAAAAATATATATTTATATTTATACATGCAAATAAACACATACGTATATATTATTATTGACTTTATTTTGCGTTATAAATATGCAATAAGGTTTTCTGTACTTTATAAATATTTTTCAGAAGAATAAATCCGGGATGGTCCCGCATAATCCCGGACGGATGGTCACTATAGCATCAACTGGTATGTACATCATACATACTATTTTTATAGTTATTTGTGCAAAACATATGATCCATGGATTTTAGTTTGAATATTGTATTTTTTTAAATATGTGAAAATAAGTTTGAAATGGAATCATTTATAATTATAGAGTTGCAAAAATCTTCCTTAAGTAACTTAGATCATCAATATTCTTTGATGTTTGTAAATCCGTGCTCCAATCATCGTCACATAACCTCAAATTTCAGACTTCAAATTCTGAAAATTGATACCTTTTTTAAAAGTGTCGTTTGAAGATTTAAATATTAAAATATCTAATTGTATGTAAATATTTATAATATTTTAAAACTCACCATGGTTTTTTACTTGAACATCTAAAAAATAATTGAAGGTGCAATCTACGCAATCGATCAAAATTACAATTCTAAACTCATAATTATACATGTGATTTTCAGATAGTTTCGATAATGATTCTTCTTGTGAGAATTATTCATCTGATAAATCTGACTCTACAGTTTCCATTACATCAGTTTTGACAGAGTGTTTGATCGAGGATGAATATTATAAAAGGAGAAGAAATTCATTAAAAAGAAATAAGTGTGCTATTTCTGAGGCTAATGCCATAGGAAAATAGAAAAAACAAGATATTAAAGAAAAAGAAACCGTCTGAAAAAAGCAAGAGAAAAAAAAATGATTATTTTAAAATCGGATAATCATCCAAGACTTATAATGAACTCGTGTTTCGGATTGAACGTGTGGAGAAGGCGAAAAATACAGTATTTTACCTTCGGAGATCGGATAAATTGCACTCAGCTAAAACTAAAAAAGTAAAAAGAGAGTTCAATCCTGCAATAGAGTTTTACAGTTTAGTATATTGGCGTAATGAAGGTGGTAGGAATTTCAAAAGCAAAGGAAAAGGAAGAAGAAAAACTGAATGAGTAATTTCAAGTGAAACAGTCCTATTTTAGGCCTTATAGTTAATAATTAATAATTAATAACTGTACCTGTTTTCAATTCGCACACTTTTCCTTCAGCAATGAATCCATTAATTTAAGAGTAACTTGAAAATTTTATAAACTTTTGAATGGTTAGAAGTATATAGATTTTTTTTATAACGCAGCGATTCGTTACTTTTGTTCCAAGGAGAAATGGGTAAATTTTTAAACAAAATTGAAAGGAAGCTCACTTCTTCTCACATTGCTACTTACATTTAAACCGGTGGGCATCTTTGCGCGTACATTTTCAAGCAAAACTATTTTTTTATTCTCTTGATGTTGACACATAATTTCGGGTGAAGATCCGAAAGGAGAGTACTTCCGAGTCATTTGAACCTCAGTACACTGATGAATTTTGAGACTTTAACCGCAAATAAAATTATAAATACAAATTTACCACAAATCTTCAGGTGAAAGTAACAGACCCTAAAAAAAATACTCCGTTTATGTAATGACACTATCCGGAATCTCGATAGGGGGGAAGGAAGCCCTTTGACTGATCAAAGAAGCAATTAAAGTCAAACTTTTACCCCTTTCCAATGTCCCGTGAGGGCGGGAAAGCACTTCAGTGACTAGTCGCAGAAATGATTTAAGTCGCACACCTACTACTTTCCAATCTCTCTTGGGGGGGGGGAGGCAATTCACTCCCGTTACTGGTAACCCTTACCCCATTTCTAACGCATCATGGTGGTGGGAAGGAACCCTGGTGACTGATCACAGAAATAATGTAAGGTCACACTCCCGTCCCCTTTTCCAACGTATCATGGAGGGCGGAAAGGCACCCCTGTGATTGGTTACCGAAATAATGTAAGGTCACACCCTTTACCCCTCTTCCAGCGCATCATGAGAGGACAGGAAGGCACCTTTGTGACTAGTCACATAAATAGTGAAAGGACACACCCCCTGCCCCTTTTCCAACGTCTCATTGGGGGCGGGAAGGCACCTTTTCGACTAGTCACAGAAATAATGAAAGGTCACACCCCCTGCCTTTTTCCAACGTCTCTTGGAGGGCGGGAAGGCGCCCCTGTGACTGTTCACAGAAATAATGTAAGTTCATACCCCCTATCCCTTATTCAAAGTCTCATAAGAGGGGGGGAGGCACCCCTGTGACTGGTTACAGAAATAATGTAAGTTCACACCCCCTATTCCTTTTCCAACGCCTCAGGGGGGAGGCAATCTCAATGCGTCGTGTGTGTGTGCGGTGGGGAACAGGACACCCCTGTTACTGGTTACAGAAATAATTTAAAATCAAACCCCTTACCCGTTTTCCAACGTATCATGGGAGGGCGGGAGGCACCCTTGTGAATAATCACAGAAATAATGTAAGGTAACACTCCCGTCCCTTTTTCCAAGTCTTGATGGGGCGGGAAGGCACCCCTGTGACTGTTCACAGAAAGAATGTGAGGTCACTCTCCTTACCCCTTTCCGAATGCCTCATGAGTGGAGAGGAAGGCCTTTGTCTTTTTCCAACGTCTCATGGAGGGCGGGAAGGCACGCCTGTGACTGGTCACATGAATCATGTAAGTTTACACCCTCTACCCCTTTTTCAACGCCTCAGGGGGAGAGGCACTCTTGCGATTAGTCACAGAAATAATTTAAGTCACACAATTACCCCTAATCAATGCGTCGTGTGTCTGGGGTGAGGCGCAGCTAACCTCTATTACTGGTTACAGAAATGGTTTGAAATCAAACCGCTTACCTCTTTTCCAACGTATCATGGGAGGGGTGAGGCACCCTTGTGACTAGTCACATAAATTATTCAAGTCACACACCTACCCCGTTTCAGTTATTCATGGGGGACACCCCTGTGACTGGTCACAAAACATATGAGTTCACATTCCTGCGCCTTTTCCAGCGCCTCATGGGGGGGAGGCATCCTTGTGACTGGTCACATAAATAATGTAGGTGTCATTCCTACCCCTTTGCTACGTCTCGTTGGGGGATACAACCCTGAGACTGGTCACAGAAAGAATGTAGAGCACAACGGGAAAGCATCCCTGTGATTGGTTACAGAAATAATTTGAGGGACGCTTCTCTCTCTTTCCAATATAATTTAATATTTTTTCCTGCAGTTGTACTCAATCTATATATATGCTGTTACCCTGCAGGTGATATAATTTATTGTTTTAGTTATTGTTTGTAATTATATCACCTTATTTTAGTTGTATTATTATTTTTATATATTTTTTTACTAATATATATTTGCGTTGAGGCTGTACTTAAATTTAGACTTAAAATCGGAAATGCTACGTGATAAGCGCTCAGGGCCGGCGGACGAGATTTTTTCGACGTGTGGAACTCTCTGATGCGGGGGGGGGGGGGCTAAATAATTTTTAATATTTTGAAAACTTTCTTATTATATTTCATGCGCATAAATTCAAACATATAATTCGTAATAAACCATACTTATTAAATTCTTTGCAACGATAGTAGAAATAAATTTGTAATATTTTTAACACTTTGGTTATATCACATGCTTCAATATTAGATTTACATCTACGCACAATGTAATCAATTTAGTATTGCATAGTTTTATTCAGTCACAGCAAAAGTGCTCTTTCGCAGACTATTCTGTGAAATAAATTTGTTAATTATTTTAGTCTTCCTTTGTTTAAAGCACTCGCCTATTTGATCAGCATGTACGTGCAAAATTGCTAGATGATTAAATCTTTTCGCTGTCATAGAAGATCTCAGGTAGGTTTTTAGCCTACGCATAGCTGAAAAAGTTCGTTCTGCAGTGCAAGATGATGCCGGTGCAGTCAAAAGAGTTTTAATGAACATAACGAATTCTGATATCATATCGCGCAAGTATGGATTAGCCTTAAGGTAGTTTACCATATCCCTCAAAGATTCAATTTTGATCTTCTTTATAGTAACTTGATCCAAAAACATTTGTCGATGTAGGAATAAGCGCTCTGGGTCAAAATCGTCCTTATAGAATGATGTCACGGTAGTTACATCTGAATTTTTTCCGATTGCAAATGCCTCCAATTTTTCCATTAATATAGACGTTTCGCATTCGAACCGATCTCGCATAGATACTACGACTTGTAGGGCAAAACTTTATCAAGCCAGGAGTTTCTTCTGCAATTAATTCTTCAAATTCAGCCAGTCTCTTTGGAGAATCGCGAATAAAATTAATAGCTTCTCTAATAATGCCAAAAAAGTTTTTTACAGGTATAACCTTTTTCATTGCATCCTGAACTACTAAGTTGAGTGTGTGAGGTCTACAATGGACGTATAGAGCCTTGGGTTCTTCCTTCCGAATCTGTGTTTAAAAACTACTCTTTTCGCCTGACATATTTGCGGCTCCATTGTAACATTGACCTCGTAAATCAGATATATCTAATTCGCAACGTAATAGGACATCTTTAATTATTTAGCAAACTGTATCCGCTTTCGTATTCGGTGTTTCATAAAAACCAAGAAAGTCTTCTTCAATCGTCAAATTTTCCTGGACTGTTCTCACAGACACTGACATTTGCTCGTTGCGGGAAGAGTCTGTCGCTTCATTAGCAATAACAGCATAAAATTTTGCTCGGTTCACTTTGGTAAGTATTTTTTACAGGACTTCATAAGAAATCGTTTGCAAGATTTCATCAACAATATCATGATGAAGCCACTTTCGAACTTTATCATTCTCCAACCAATCCTTTAACACTGGAACATCTTCAGCTCGCGTTTTTAGAATCTGCAAAAAATTTAAATCTTCATCGTTCCCGTCTCCACGAAGGGTGAGACCTCTTCGAGCAAGTAATACAACAGTACTAAAAAAATTTTCCAGCACTATGCGAGACTTCTGCATATCTTTTCATGATTAAGAAGATCTTCAATTGCAGAACGATGAAAGGCACTGCTTTCATGTTTACCAAAGCGCTGAACTGCATTTTTCCAACAGTCATAACCCTTAACGACAAATGCATTACGTGAATTAACGTCTTTAGCTCCCTTAGGCATTGTTAACTTCTTTTCAAATGCTTCACTACATATCGAGCAGAAAGCTTTTCCTTCAGAATTAAGTTTCAGCCATTGATATTTCTTCTTCCACGAATCAAACGATGCAGGTTTACTTGTAACTGAAAGATAAATTGTTAAACTCAAGTTATTTTCGTACGTTATGCTATTATTCAACCCTTATTTGCCACACCTCCCTGCATACAGTGACCTAAGAAAGGAACAATTTTTATTACAAAAGAAAGCTAACGAACATTTTCACTGGAAAATTTCCTAGAAATTTCTTCAGAGGTTATTTTAATAAGCGATTAAGGTTATTTAAACAAAAGTGGAAACAGGCAGCTTTAGCTAATTTCTCAATTTCTGAAATTTAGCTGGCTGGGATGAAATCCACCTCAGTGTGGCTAAGAAAGGTACTAATCAACATTTAATATTTGAATAATAATCAATAGGAGAGAAACAACCCTACAGTAGATAGGAAAAATTCAACAGGATTTAGCTGTATCAGTTTCCAAAAATAAAGAGAGATTCTCGTTTTAAAATAAAGCTTATATTTTCAATTGATTATTTTTTTAGAAAAAAATATCACCAAATTTGTCAATTAGCTGTATTAAACGTTTGTATTATGCCCGATCAAGGAAAAGGATTTTTATAACTCTATCCATCAATAGATAATACTCGTTTCTGGTATTGCTCCTGGGCAGTGCTCCCAACTAAGGCTCCGAGGAGTATTGCGCATGCGTGAAGAGGAGTATCTCATTGGTAGAGAGAAGTTTGGAGAAGTGAATGATAAGCTATTCTCTTGAATCTCTATTTGTCACCAAAGGAAAGGTTCTGCTTGACGCAAGCGGACTAGTGCACCGGTCCATCGCATCGTTGGGAGCACTGCTGCTGAGCATAACTGAGTATAGTCAATTATATATAATTATAATTTATTATTATTATACTTGAAACGAAAATCAATTTATTCAGTAAATAATATTCGAAATCATAATTATTTTACAAAAATTTAAAAGCTTCTATTTTGTACATTTTTATTCTCATGTATTATTCCGTGAGATTGGTACGATTGGTACGAGATGTTCAATTTTCATACCATTTAACTGGACTTATCATGACAGAAATGTGCAAAATTTTTACATATCTTAGTCCTAAAATTATATCTTTTCCGAATGACTCCTTAAGACAACTAAAATTTCGGGCCTTTTTAATAACAACAAATTTACAGAGACCCGGTCGAAACTTTCACTACATTTCGTTATTGTCAAAAAAACTTGTTTCTTACTAAACTTTGATCTGATATCTCTAGATTTGGCCGAAACCATATAATAACAGTAATTATATAGAATGAAAGGTTCGGTCGGCTAATAACAAATTCAGACTATTTTTTGGTTTATTATTTAAAAAAACTTAAGTTTGAAAACTGCATGATCCATGTTCGATTACTTACTGTTGGAAAATGTTATTTCAAATAAAATTTTTTCAAATATGTATAAATGATGGAAAAAAAATTTCTTTTTATCAATAAGTATTATTCGTTAAACTTCAAGATATAATTCTCATGCCTGAAATGTCATAAAAATGTTTCATTTAGTTAAAGAGTATAAATACTGAAGACATCCCAGCAAAAAAGAAAGTATTGATACGAATTGAATTGAAAAGACTAAGGCACCCTGCAAATCCCGTTTTGCGACAACGACGCATTGGTCCTATGTGTCAATGCATGTAAATTCGTGAAGACGGTATTTCAATTTTGAATCTTTCTATACGTACGAATACAGTGCAAGAGTCTAAAGTCAGCGAAAACACTGCAATCCGTCAGCACGCAAACGCGTCAACATTGGTCAATGCGTCTGAATTCGTGAGAGTAAAATACACACTTGAATTCGCCCCAATCCGTCACGGCGAATTTCAGCAAGTGTTGATTTATACAATTCAATCCGTAACAGGAAAACCAACGTGCAGGGCACATAGGATTTATTGTAAATGTTTAGTAAATTCTCTCGTAGCTCAGTGGCGGGTACTCTGGACTGATACACGAGGGATCCCTGTTTCAAGTCTCGACGCATGCAATTTTTATTAATTTTTTTTTTTTTTTTGATTGACCTCGACCACGCATTCATACGAATCCACACTCATTCAATTCGTGCTGTCTCAATTCATCTAAATTCGTCTCAATGCGTTCGAACGAATCTGAAAACGGGATTCACGCGCATTACAAAAATGTTAATTCTCTCCAATCCGTATCAATTCTTTCTTTTTTGCTGGGACAATTTTTTTCAAGGTAAAAATTAATTTTTTGCTCACACAAATTAATTAAATCTAATATTTCAATGAAACTTCATCAGAAAATATAGTATCCTTCTTGAAATCATATTTAAAAAAAATGAACATTTTTTATCAGTTTTCCAGTTAATTAAGATTATCTACACAAAATCGTTAATTATTATGGGGTGTTTTACCCTATCATAATAAAACAAAAGTAATGAGTATACCCTATTATTATATTAAATAAGTAAAACATTTAACTAACTTTTAATTGAATTGTGTTTCTTCAAATAAGTACTGAATTCAACTTTTCATTATAGAAATATTAAAATTACCTGCTAGCTCATTTGAAGTTGAAGCTTTTTTTTGTTCACTTTTCATCTTTCCGTCAATGCAAGGATCAATTTTCTCTATAATTTGAATTGAAATTCTAATTTTCGGAACTTATAAAATGAATAAAAAATAAAACCAATACCTTCTCATTACAATGAGAATGTAACGAAAAAAGTGTGAATAATTCCTCTTATGTATTTACCTCGATCTGGATCAAAATCAGACAACAGTTAGTGGCAACAGATTCCACATTCTCAGAATAGTCTTCCAATTTTCTTTTCTTCGTAACAATAAGATACTTATCCATGTTTTCCACCTTTTCGTGTCTCCATACACATACACAAACTCGTGACACAGTGTGAGATGATTATTAAGTTCGTGCAGGCTTGTCGATAGCTACCCAACCTCAAAATTGCTTAGCACATGGTGCGCGTTTGATCATCATTTTTGTAAAGTTGCTTATTACCATTTGTAAGTCATTGTAGGGTAAAAAAGCAGAAAGAAATATTCACACATAACTTCAAGAGTCTTAAAAAAGCTAAAATGCCATCAAATTTCGGTGTGTGGAAATCCACACATGGCGAAATTCGAGGTGTGGATGGCTCCACATGATCCACACGGTTCGCGCCGGCCCTGCAAGCGCTGGACCAAAGACTATCAGTTTCAAAATCAAAGGGCATTTCGTGAAAAAGATAATTCGAAAATAGCTGGGAGGCTAATCCACTTGAACAGACTTTGTCCGGAGGCCACAGGAGAGCAGTACGATCAACGAGTAGATTTAATTCATTTTATTCAAAATTGTTAGGTAAAAGATAATGAAATGGAGATCATTGTAAATAATGATAATTTAAACGGCACTGGAAACTGTAAGGAGCATAAGGGAAAAATTCTTCATAAAGATGAGAAGTTTAAAAAAAGCCGATCGACAACAGACTGTTTAATTCGCCTATGTACTAAGATATAAGAAGATTTATTCGATCGTCGAAATAGAGCAGTTGATTGCTTACAGTCTATATGGGAGAAGAATAAGGAAGCACAAGCTGTCGTTTTTGAGGAGAGTTCTCACTTGTCGGAAAAATCATCACTCGCATCTGCTAGCAGATTAACTGTGGAACATGAACAGCGCGAAAACTCTGTTTTGGATTTTGAAGATTCGGAAACCGAAATTGATGACAACAGAAATTTTCCTTCATTTAGTTTCTGGGATGATGATGATGAGCTTGATAGTCTAGTGGACGATGTCAATCAAAATGCAATCACAGAACCGAGTGCTTCTATCGAAGACGTAAATTTGGTCAGTCGGCGAGCAACTATTTCTAAATCCTTAGGAGATGGCAAAATGCGATCTGTTTATAACCCAAGAGGACGCACAGTGGAGAAATAGTACATTTTTTGGTTCAAAATACGATTCCTACTGAATCTGTGGACCGATTTAGATATTTTTTTTTTTTTTTTTTTAGAAAAAAGCTGAGGAAATTCCGGACAGCATTGTCGAGGCTGATTTTTGAAAAAGATCTCTAGTTTTTTATGAATAAACAAATATATGGTAAAAAAA
>CAKNXH010001594.1:76779-88677 GCA_932178445.1 Andricus quercusramuli
TATATATATAGTATTTTTACAGACTTCGATTGAAAGTTTAAAATATAATAACGTATGTTCGATTAAGCCACTTATAAAGTTCATTCGAGAATGCTGTTACTAACTAATAAACTTGTCACTTATGGAAAACACACTGTCAGTGAGAAATTTAAAGGTATATCCAATAACGCGATCACGTGAGGAAATCAATTTTTTTACAGCCACTTATTAAAAGCTTAGAGAAACTATTTGTGTACACTACATGTAACTCTATTAATGCTGACTAAGGAATATCGTACTCAAGTCTGTCAACAACAATAGTGTCCAAAAAGCATAGTAGAATTGTACATCAGTGTCTGCTTGTACCAAAAATTTGTTTATCAACACCGCTGGATTGAGTACACTAGTCCGAGACTGCAGCGTTGCAGCGGTGCATTGTTTAATAACAATGTCTGCACTACCCGCTTAGCTGCTGCGCGGCACAAGCATTCGAGTGGGATGCCGCTCTTTAAATATTCATAACTCGCGAACCAGATGAGTGTCCATCAAGTTTTTTTTTTGAAATGAAAGATAAAAGAAAAAGGAATATTATTCTAAGAAAAAATTAAAAATAGCGAAATTCGTCAAAAATCGAATCAAAAAATTCTTTTGAGTTTTTTTTGGTGAAAATTTTGAAATTTTTTTTTTATCCATATTTTATATAAAACAGCATCTTGTTTTACAAAATGCCTATAAGTTTAATTGAAATCCGAAAACAATTGTCGGAAATATTACAATTTAAAAAAATGTCGACCTCAAATTTCAAAATGGCGTCACGCCCAGAATTTTCAAAATTTTTGAAAATCCTTCTGCCGAAAAACATTACCCATAAAGTATCACAACAACACTGGGTTTCATTAAAATCGATGAGATGGCTGCCAAGATTGATTTTTTTGACGTGGAAAGCGTCATTTGCAAAACTTTTTTGGCTTGCTCGATTTTTCCTAATGTAGTCTCCATACCGCTGTTTGTCAAAGACTGCGCCAGTAGATCCATTCGCTTTTTAAAGTCGTACAAGATGCTGCTTTTTGCTACTTTTATCTCCTTTTTGACCGTTGATTTCATTCTTTCCTCCATTTCTTCCAAGGAATTATTGAAAACGGATTTTATCATGTCAGAAAACCTGTAGCAACAAAGAAGATTAGTATATATCAATACTTAGGATAAATTTCTCTAATATCTATATATTAATTTGTAGGAAATAAACGTGGTGCATTAAAAAAATTTTCACGATATGTGGAAAAATGCCTAAAATAGGATCGTGACGCACCGTTCGATTCTTTATGACTCATTATAGCTTCACCAGTTCCAGGTTTTTTTTTCTTCGAAGGCTGGATGCCGGAACCTCCAGGGATCGCATGTGTCGAAACAATTTTATCGTCTGTTTTCAATAAATAGTATTAATATGATACTTTAAAATGGTGTCCAGCGAACTTGAATCCTAAACAATCTGGAAATCTCCTTGAACTTTTCATGAGAATCTTAAATTTTTTTATACAAAACATTTCTTTATTTTATTGAAATCAGAAAAGTTATTTAAATCTGTAGTCTTTTAGTATTTGTTATATTTGTTAGTATTTTCATATTTGAAATGTGATCAATAATTTTAAAATTAACATTTCTTCTGATATCCAACTTACAAATTCTAAAAATTATTAGTTGAGAGTTTCGGTGTTAATTCAGTTTCAGGACTAGAATTTTCATGGGGTTAACCACTCTACTTTTGAATGTAAACCTCATTTCTAGATCTCAAAATATTTTAAAAATTCCAAACTATTTTAAAGAACTTCACAAAGATTTAAAATATTTAATATGATATAAAAAGATTCCAGAAGATTTCACAAGAATTGCAAAAACGTTTGACAAAGATTTCAAACAATTTAAAAATATTTTACAGACTTCAGAGATTTCAAACGGTTTCAAAACACTTCACAAAGATTTCAGTACGATTTCAAATATTTTAAATTACATAAACAGATTTAAAGAGATTTTAGAAGATTTTGAAAGATTTCAAGGATTTAAGTATTACACAAGAATTCAAAAGATTTTACAAAGGCGTCATCAGATTTCAAGGATTTTAAACGATTTCACAAAGATGCAAAAAAAGATTTCAAAAGATTTCAAACTATTTTAAAAGATTTCAGAAAGATTTTGAAACGTTTCAAAAGAATTGAAGGATTATAAAGATTTCACAGTGATTTCAGAGATTTCAAAATATCTAAAAAAGATTTCAAAGATTAAAAATTTTTTTTCAAAATTAATTACCTAAAATTAGTCATTGAATCACAAATTTTATTTTGAAGTTCGACATTATCAGTTTGGAGTTAAGTGACAATTTGGAAAATATTATTGAATTCTAAAATAATGTTTAAATGAAGTTAAATTTTCAATGTCTTTTAAGAAGTCAATAACTTTTTAATAATCTCCAACAGTAAAAATAATACATCCAATTGCAAACGGTTATCTCGCTATTTGAGTTAAAGAAAAGGAAACCAGGTAAAACATGATTTAATAACCTGGAAACACCTTCAATTCTGTACCTAAAATCGCTGGACACCCTGTTTAAGATAACTCTAACATTTTTAAGCAACTTCGTCACAAAACTAAATTGAAACTTACGACTTTGGAAAGTCTTTTGCTTCCGTTTTTGTTTACCGCTTTCTTTGCCTTGAGGAGTAAGGGAAAGCGGATCTTGTAAAGTGTCCTGTGAAACATCTTTTCTGTTTCTTTCGCCATCTGCCCTAGTCGACAAATCTGACTCGATTTCAACGTCGTCGTCTGTCTCGCTGTCTCCGTTTTTGTCACTAGAATCTCCTTCCTCTTCAGTCAGAGGTTCTTCTTCTTCAGCGGAATTTCCGGTATCCTGGTTGGACTCCGCACCCGTTGTAGATTCAATGGTAGATTGAATGCAGGACCTGTCTGCTCTCCTTAGACCCTGATCAACGGAACCTACAGAAATGTAGACATATATTATAGTATTGATATTATCAATTATTATTGATTCTTCTCAGATAATAAATTATTTTCACAGAAAAAAACTTACTAGCTCCCTGCAATATGTGCACGGCGAATTTTTTCCATGAAGCTTTAGGTGGAGTCTTCTCTTTTATGTAGGTTTGCAATTTATTATTGCTAATTCCTCTCATGGGATAATAACACATAGCAGGAAGTGATCCAGAGAAATTAACCCATCGTGAGGGTACCAGATCGACTATTTTTTTACCATCTTCATCAACTTCGTTGATGCATTCTACGACGACGTACGGTTTTTTCAGATATTTTTTCCACTAAATAATAACGTTTCGATTAGAAATTAGTAATTCATTTTTTTTTCTGTATTCAAATGCCCATGGGTAAACTGGTAAAAAGGTTGGTCACGTACCAGATTACCAGCGAACCAAACCAACGTTTGTCGAAAAAATTAATTGTATGGAATAATAATGAACATCAAACTAATTAACGCAATAAAAATAAAAAATGAATTCCATAAAATATGTGAAATATTAATATTGACCGATTTTTCCATGTTTGCAGCACGTGATTGGTGGCTCTAGTTTTTGTCGCCGTGAATTTCCTTAGAAACAGTGTCAATTCTTCAGGCGGGATGTTTTATTTAGCTACAGGCTACACTGAATGAAAACACTATACACGAAACTTGCTATAAATTGTTTGCTACTAATTAGCCACACATGCAATTTAATAAAATCTGAAACGTGTATTGCTGCGTAGAATTAAAATCAACACATTCAAAAAAGCTGACTATCAGCAGCGAAACGGCGAAGCTCGCTATAGTCGATATCGAAACAGACAATCGATCAAGTAAAAAAAAACACCTTTGGTAATTGGCGAGGGAAATTCAAAGTTTCAAATAATACTTGTCATAGAAATGATTCAAATTGCTACTTTCATTCAAATTCAGCATTTTAACCTTTTTAAGTACTTTGGTGATTGTCGACAAAGAAACTTTGCGATTTTTGGAATCCGCGGTTTCCAAAAATCACAAAGTGCTTGAAAATTCATCTTTTTGGTATAAAATTCAACTATTCAACTTGAAGATTCATCATTTCAGTTCAAAATTCATCAGTTTGATTGAAAATTAATTTCTTCAATTAAAAATTTAATTTTTCCATTTTTAGTTGAACATTGATCTTTTCTAGATCAAACTTCCACAATTTGGATGAAAATTTGGCTTTTTGAATTGAAAATTCAACTATTTCGTTGAAAATTCTCGTATTTTGTTGAAAAATCGATTTTTTTTGTAGAAAATTATCTTTTTCCTTGGAAATTATTCTTTTCGTTTAAAAATTCTCCTTTTCGTATGAGAATAAAAATTCAAGTATTTCAGTTAAATATTTATCATTTTAGTTGATCCGGAAAATTGAAAAAGATGACTGGGTGAAACCGGGAATTTGAAATAGTCCATCGAATCGCCACCTTGTTTATTTAAGAAGTTTTTTGATACTTTAAACTGTGAATATTTTTTTAATTTATAGAGGACTCATTTTGAACATAAATTTCTATACAAATTTTCTAGTGGAAAAGGGAAATTGCACCAAATTTTCCCATCGGAACATTTTTTTTGTATGAGAAACTAAATCTGAAAAACAAAAAACCAGGAAAGAACTTGTACAATTTTCGTTGTACCACAAAGAAATGAATGGAAACTTATCTTTGAAATGAGCCAAAGGATGTTACAATTATTTAAGAAAATTAAAAAAAATTAAAATTAAATCAAAATTAATTAGAAATTTAAAAAACACGATTATTTTTATTTTTTCTTGCAATACATTATATTATAAAAATTGTATTGCCGCATTTTATGTAATAATCTAGGCGTGCAGAAGACTTGTTAAATAAGTCGTTCTTTCAACATCAAAGCGAATGCATTTTCTTGTGATTGATGTAATGGGATACTTCCTTAAAGAAAAATTTAGATTTTCCAGTATGTATGTAAAGTCCCACTTCAGAAGACGCTCTGGGATAGTGAAATATGTCCTCTTTTTTTAATACACGACCTTCAATGAATACATTATTCTCGTTCAAAGAATTACAGAAGATACGTGGGACTTCTACAAAATCTCCATTCGATAATTCCACAATATTGTTTGGATGATTTACACTGACGTGAAATGATTTGAACTTTATGTACGAGTATTCAATATTATTAGTTCGTGAAATTTCCACACAATTACTCAACATTAACAATTTTGTCATGATATCAGAACATTTTTCAAATATTCTTCTAAAAATTTTCGTCATTGGATTTCTTGGTGTTCTAATCAGTTTTTTTATTAATCCCAGAAGATTCTCGAAAGGAAATGCTGAATAAAGTGTCAACGGTGCTTGCATTTCTTTAACATCATCACTTAAATGTATTAAGTTGTGAAAATTCATACTCAGTATACTCTTTCCGTACAGCTTAGGCAATTTGGAAAAAAATTTCTTCAAAAGATCATCTGCAATTTGAGTATGAGTAAGTGCCAGAGTAGGATGACACAGTATTCGAGTTCCAATCGACAATTGCAGAAAATGACGATACAATTCTTTTGGCAAAACAGGTTTCAGAACGAAAGGTCCAGCATATAATAAGAAAAATCTGTACTGGGTCGCTTTCCAATTTGCCAAGTCTTCTGAATCAAATGTTTTTCTCTGGAATTCATCTGGGATAGACCCTTTCAGTGCCAGTAGAATTTTTCTCAATTTATTCCGTTGAAGTCGTCCAAGTTTTGCTCTATTCTTTTTCTTTATCCATCTTTCTAATAAAGCTTTCATGATTCCGTTGCAAAGAAGATGCATATAATCTAGGACCACTTGACGTACTGGATCGAATCCTGGAATACGAAGTAGAGGTGAAGTCACGTTTGGTTGATGATGTCTCTGCTGTCGTTTAGTTTTCTTCGGAGCTGCGAACGAAGCTTTCGTTCGTTTAGGACAAGTGGTCTTTGGGAAAATCCTCTTACCATTATGTGTTTTTCCGCGTATCTGAAAATAGTTATTTCTTATATTATTCATAATTAATTATTTACTTGGTTTATAAATATTCATGAGATCAAATAATAATTATTACTTCTTAATTGCCATACATGGGGCATTATAATATATATTATATTAGATTCACCTCACATCTTTCACACGAGTAAAAACCAGTGTGTCCCTTAGTGCACTTTATAAAAGCGCGTGCAGGTGTGTCGCAGACGAATGCAGCAAATTCGACCTTGTAAACCGTATTTCCAATTTTAAGGCCTTCTTCAATTAATTGTGCACACTCTTTTACAAAGTCTTCTAAAAAATCGCTTGCGCTAGCTGGTTTAGAATCGCCGCGAAACATTCCAGCAACGAAGGGCGTACAATAGTAATTATTATCGTCGAGTAAAATTTGTATCAGGATCGGCCATACTTATATCAACGATTTATTGTATAAAGGTAAACCATCGATGTTGACTAATAGTTTAATCACTTTTTCCTCAAAAGCTTCTTCGAGAATTTTTTCTTCCAAAACACTTCCTATTCCTGTATACATGTAAGAACCATTCGTCCCTCTCTTAGATTTCATATTTTTTACTCTGTCCCCAGTTCGTTTTGTGCCTAATAATGTTTCTGCACATTTTGGCAAATCTTTTAATCCATAATCTCGTAACAACTTCAGCAACTCATGTAATGCCAATCTAGTAATGTTGTTTGCATTTTTGTTAGCCCACTCTCGTAGACTCTCGTAAAGTTGTTGAGGCTTCTGGTTCTTTAATATCATTTTCCACATCATCAGGTCGTATCCTAGAGTTTTCCATGAAGTTTGATTCCATTTCTGCTCTTTCTTCTGTGTCATATTCTGACGCTGACACCTCTATTTCTTCTCTTTCGTCTATAGTACATTCTGACTCTGATGTGAAACCTTCCATAACGGAATTCTCTCTGTAAATTGAATTTTGTCTGTAAATTACTAATTACAAAATTCTTACATAAAAACAATAGTACAATATATATATATATATATATATATATATATATATATATATATATATAGTCTAGCGCGTGGGTCGAAAATAAATACTTTTGGAATTCGAAATCGCTACAATCGGATTTTGATCTATCATCATTTTCAGAGAAAAAATTCCTATTTAATTTACCATGGTTTTCGCCAATTGTTTTTAACACGTTTGCAAATAGGAGGATAATTATTTGAGGTACATGAAAACTTTTTAGTGACAAAAATTCATTCGAAAAAAATCCCTAAGACCAGGAATCCAAATTGGCAATACAGCGGATTTTTAAATTTTTGACTTTGGTATGCTATTATTGTAATGTCATTATATAAATTCTCGTAATATAAGAATCCTATGTTGCTAAGTCCGCTCTGCAAACTTACGTGCATATCAAAACTGTAGTGTACAATTACATGCATTTCTAATAGTGAAAATAACCTATTAAACTATGAAACTTTTAATATAAGGCAAATATTAGGATTTTTAATGTAACAAATATATAGGTATAGGTAAGTAAAGATTTTTACTCACTCTGGAAAGATAGAATCATGAGTAGAGTGATCTCTACTTATTTCTATTGACAAATTATTGTCTGATAAGACACTAAATTCAGACGTGGATCCAGCTGATGATACATTCATCGACTTGTCTGGAGGCTCTTCTTCATCACTGCCAAGACTACTTTTTCTTTTTCTTTTCAATTCCCGAGATTTGCATAACCGATAATAACTGCTCATGATTGTTGCACTTTATTTTACACTTGCACCTTTACACTATCTTGATCGCAAACAGGACAGCACTTTAAAAAATGGAGATCTCTTTTTTACGGTATCATTTTTTTCTTGTACTGTTTCTGAATAGGATAACTTCATGCTGTTATTTTCAATGCAAAACAAACTAGCCTCAAAATGATCTTTATTTTTATGGTGAGCGTAGACTCGAAATCGGTTTGATAATGGTCAAATTCTGGTGAACTATGGTTCGCTACGGTAACGAAGGAATAATAAAGAGACGCATATATGCGCATATATATATATTACACTTAAAAGCATGGTTTTCCGGAGAAAAGGAAACTTACGACCCCCTGCGCTGCATCACTGCTGGGCCAGACTTTGGCTTATCCTATATTAAAACATGTTTAGTCAGAGTAAAGACGAAGTTTGGAACATCAGTAAGCCAAGTCTGGGCCGAACTCTGGCTTTTCTTCTTAAAACATGATTTGCCGTAGTAAAAGTCACACTGGATCCCAGTGATGCGCTATTGCTAAGCCAGACCCTGGCTTTTCCTATTGAAACATGTTTAGCCAAAGTAAAGACGAAGTTTGGAACAGCAGTGCACCGAGTCTGAGCCAAACTCTAGCTCTTCTTTCTAAAATATGGTTTACGTACTAAAAGTAATACTGGGCCCAGTGATGCGCCTTTGCTGGGCCAGACTCTGGCTTTTCCTATTAAAACATGTTTAGGGACACGATATTTATGCAACCCGCATAATCGCATAATGTTTCAGAATTAAATATTACATGAAATATTCGGGATTTACAAAGTTTTCATGCAAAATATACATTATTTTCAATCGCATAAAAGTGCATAATTCTATAATTTTTGCATAATTTGACAAATTTTTGCATAATCATCGCATAATTCTGAGTTTTTGTTTAAAAATAACAAAAAATTGTCTCTATAAGTTCTTTTTTCATTGTCCATTTTTATTATAAACAATAAAAATAATATTTTTCAACATTTCAAACTACGCGCGAATAGCAGCCAATCGGAGGCCGAGCGTAACGCATGCGCAGTAGAATGCGGAGCTCGCGTTGGAAGCACTGCCTGTTACTGCGGAATCGGTGAATCAGTAGCTCAGTGTTGTTACGTTACACAATTTCTTGTGGCGAAAATGTCTTTTATGATTGAAAAGATTGGTACTAGAAATCTATATGCGCTGTTTCACGCTGTCTATTCTCATCCATGGAATCGTTTGGTTTTACTGTGTGAGGGATTTCCTTGCTTTTACAATGTAAAGTTTTGGTATCAAAATAAACATCGAAGGTATGTACCAATCTTATATTACTGTTTCGAGGTTAATATCTTTTATACTCCATGCATGTATATTTTTGTTATTTAATCCAAAGTTATTATGGCACCGCATCCGAAAGTCAAATCTACTAAAATCACTATTTTTGATCGAGCCAAGGAATTTGAAAATGAAGGAATGTATGTTTTTGACCAAATTAAAAAAATCATGATGTGTGCAATTTGCAACTGCATAGTTAAACGGGAAAGAAAGTCCGTAATATATTATCACCGCATCTCAGAATCGCACAAAAAAAACAAGCTGCATGAAAATAAAAGGAAGCAAATATCTCTCCAAGACTTATTCGAGCCATCTAAGAAGATTAAAACCGATAAAGAAGAATTTATTTTATCGACTGTTTCTGCGTTTATAAAACCAAACATCCCTCTAGAGAAAACTGGACAATGCTGGCATTCGTGATTGGATGAACAAATACATTAAAAGTACAATTTCATTTTTCATTATATTCTCAATAAATTTTTCAAGTTGCATTTAAATTCAGGAAAATGACCGGGATTTATTTTTCTTTTTTAAAACGACCAAATTTCTTCAAAGTTTGCAGGTAATTTACTTTTTCTTGAATCGTCATTTAATTTGAAGAAAAGATCATCAAATCTAAGTAAAATCATAACAAATGTTGAATAATTTCAGAGATTTCAGTACTTTAAAAAATCAGCCAAAGATCAATTTGTATTAAAATTTATTTACTGATTGATAGATAAAAATTCTTACTGTGGTCATTCATTCGTATCAGATTATTATGTGTTTCAAGGCAATATGGTTCACTTGTTTTGAAATATCAAAGATATGGAAGGATAGGATTATATTGAAGATAATCAATATATTCGATACAAGTCAAAACATACAATACAATTTTTACAGGATCTGGTGATTTTCCAAGTGCAGATTGGATCAGAAAGCAGTATGTTCCGCTTGTGAAAGATGAGTTTGAAGAGAAACTGAAGAAAACAGTTAAAGATAAACCTGTGATTATCCACTGCGATGAAACTGCTGATCGAAAAGGTCAAGCAGTTTTTATAACACTTTTTAAAATTTTACCTAATGAGTTTTGCGCTGAATCAAAATTAGTGGTAGCCGGAGTAACGGTGCTGAGTACCTGCAAAGCGCAACAATGTTCACAGGCAATTATGAAGGTAATTTATTCTTTCCGTATCTTAGAAAATTATAAAAAATTGTAACACTATTATGATATTATATAATATCTAATAATTTTTGTTGTTTTGCAGACCCTAACGAAATACGACATGCAATATGATCATGTAAAAGGCATAGCGTCGGATAGTGCACCGTATATGACAAGTTGTGCGAACACTTTAAAAGGAATAATAAATTCCGATCTTGTACACAAACAATGTTGGTCCCACAAGTTGGACAAGGTCACAAAAATTTGCCCTGACAATTTCATTCGCCTTAATGAATTTGTGTCGAAAACCAAGAAACTTTTTAGGAACACGAGAAAACGCAAATATAGGTATATGGAATATCTAAAGAAAAAATATTGCGAAAATAAGAAGAAGGATCCTAAATTATTTCCTCTGCCAGTAATGACGAGATGGGGTTCATGGAAGAAGTCTTCAGATTACGTAGATGAATATGGAGACGATATAGCTGAATATGCTAAAACTGTAACTGATGATGTTGAAGCAGTGAAATATTTCAAGAAGCTCAGCGGCGATGATATAAATATCATAAAAACCGAAGCTTCGTTCATAAAAAATCATTGTACGGAAGTGACTTTCTTCTACTTGTGGAGGGATCTAAGTATGCTATGGCTCACAATCTTTATCCAAAGATTCATATGCTAAAATCTTCTTTTGATTCCATTAAAAGAGCAAAGAAAATCAACGAAATCTTAGCAAAAGAAACTAGTACTTTACTTCAGTCTTTATCTGAGGAGAAAAGAAAAAACGTGGAATATCGCATGAGAAAAGTCGCAAAAATTAGATCGGAGAAAATTAATGAACTAATTGACAAAGATCCAGCCAAAACTTTCTTTCAAGCTGCAGAAAATCTGTTTCAACCTGTTAAAGTAATGATGAATAATGATGATCGTTCAGTCATTAATGCCAAGAATAATGCGATTTTCTACAACGATATACCGGACTCCCAATTTCTTACTGTGTACAGCCTATTCAAAGACAGTTTAAAACATTGTCTTGCCAAAGAACCTAAGCCTAAAGAGGATCCTGTTCTTTAAATTCTGATGGGAATGCTAGCAAATCATTCTCAGATAGCAATACGGTGTCTTCAAGTGATTTCTATGTCAGTCTCAAATGTAGACGCTGAGAGAGCCTTCTCTGCGTACGCAGATATTGTTTCTCCAAAACGCTGTAATTTTCTTCCTGTAAATGCAGAGACGATGCTAACCATGTATTTTGGAACCGACTTAGACTGATTTTTTTTTAAGTTTTGAGATTAAAAATCTGATAATATAGTTCGTGCGATATCAAAGAAAAATGTTATATTTATGAAATATTTTTATATACATAATAATGTATAATTGATACTTTCCAAATATACCACTGATGCCAAAGTTCATATTTTCTTTTCTATTCAAAATTTCTCGCGATTTTCCAACGGAATGTAGTCCTTAAATAGCACAAAATTATTTATTATATAAGACAAAATCTATTACTCTATTAGATAATATAATTTATCCATTACACCTTTTTTCTTCATTGCATAATATATCGCATAGTTTACTTCTTACCGCTCAATTTTTGTATAATTTCAACTTTTTCATCGACATAAAATCGTGTCCCTAAACATGTTTAGCCAATGTAAAGACGAAGTTTGGAACAGCAGTGCA
>CAKNXH010001594.1:88687-122651 GCA_932178445.1 Andricus quercusramuli
ATGTAAAGACGAAGTTTGGAACAGCAGTGCACCGAGTCTGGGCCGAAAATTAGCTCTTGTTCTTAAAATATGGTTTACGTGCTAAAAGTAAAACTTGGCCCAGTGATGCGCCTGTGCTGGGCCAGACTCTGGCTTTTCCTATTAAAACATGTTTAGTCAATGTAAAGACGAAGTTTGGAACAGCAGTGTACCGAGTCTGGGCCGATTCTTAGCTCTTCTTCTTAAAATATGGTTCACGTGCTAAAAGTAAAACTTGGCCCAGTGATGCGCCTTTGCTGGGCCAGACTCTGGCTTTTCTTATTAAAACATGTTTAGCCAGAGTTAAGACGAAGTTTGGAACAGCAGTGCGCCGAGTCCAGGCCAAACTCTGGCACGTTTTCTCAATACATGGTTTGCCGTAGTAAAAGTAACACAGGGCCCAGTAATGTGCCATCACTGGGCCAAACATCGGCAGTAGATCGACAAATTTGAATAGCCAATATAGGCAGCCAGTACGGGCACAACACTGGGCCGATTAAAATGCCGATGTTGGCCCAATAACATTAGCCGTTCTTTGGCTGCCGAAATTGGACCAAGCCTGGGCCGTGTGTTCAGTTCCGGCAATTCGCACTTGGGTGCGACTCTTAGGTCTGTAAATCAAATTGAATCAATGATTCAAATAACTACAAGCTTGTAACGCGACGCTTTTCGCGATTAATTATTGCACTTATGTGCATCAACCTAAACAGTGAACAATAAATTAAAACAAAACTATTGAATAAATCTTGTGATTCAGTGAACATGAACAATGGTGTTTTTATTTCAACTTGACCTAGTTTTGCGGCAGTGTTTTCCACCACTCAACGGTAGCATTCCAAACTCTCCTTTAACGAATCAACAAATGGTTACAACGGAATGATATTCTACTACAGATCCTGGGACGTAAAATACAGTATTAGCATTTTTTCGGCACAACTAGCCAAATGGTGAAAATAGTCTAGTCATTTTTAGTAATTTTGGTATAGTTAAAAGCAGTAAAATTAATTAAGTGCATTATTTTGAGAACGACTAGACAAATGGCGAAAATAGGCTAGTCGTCCCGAATTTCGGGGTGAATAAAATTTTTGGTGATTTTTGTCTAGTTAAAAGGAAAAGTTTCATAAAATGCATTATCTTCGGGACGACTAGCCGAATGGTGAAAATAGTGTTGTCAATTTCAATGATTTTCTTCTAATTAAAAACAGTAAAATTAATGAAGTGCATTATTTTCGGGATGACTAGGCAAATGGTAAAAATAGGCTAGTCGTCTCGAATTTCGGGATGACTAGCACTTATCTTGATTTCCGGCTAGTCGTCCCGAAATTCGGAATAATTAGCCCAAAATTAAGAAAAATGCTATTTTTCCCGCAATTCGGGACGACTAGACGCAACTCAAGAAGTTACATTTTTGGGTTAAAAATTCAACCGTTTTGTAGATAATTTGTTGTTTTGGCTTTAAAATTCAACAAATTTGTTGAAATATAATAATATAATATGATATGATACAATATAATATAAATATAATTGTCAAATTATTTAAACGAATTATGTCATTGTTATAATTGATTAAAGTACTCATAACGTCTAGCAAACACATTCATTTCACGACTTACCTGAAAAAGCAAATGTTTACACAAACTCAAATAATTTAAATAATTGACAAGTCGCCGCGAGTAATCCTAGGTAGGTTACATTCGTAAGGATAGTATTTCTAGTCACAATAAATAAATTAGTCACATTTACCACAAATTTATATTCCAAAAAATAAAGGTAGTCAAAGTTACAAGTTTTCCTTCTTGGCGGCATTGGCAGAACTGAAACCTGAGCAGTGCTGCCAACATTCGCACCGAAATATCGCGTCATGTTCTTTGATCGCCGCCATTTTTACCTTAACGTTTTTGTGAATTGTGCAGTAGTGAAGACCGTGAAAAGTGAAGACTATCACATCGATCTATGTACATACATTTTTCAATAGACCTACTCCCAGGTGCGAATTGACCGTTGGCCCACGGTCGGGCCAACCGTCGGACGGTCGGTCCAACTTTGTGCGCCACTGGTCGGGCCAATCAGCTAAATGATAACGGTCAACCGCCTTTGGATTCTCAAAGTCGGCCCGATATTTGGTCCCATATATGGGCCATCTTTTAAGATGGTGTCGGCCCAACCCTGGACAACAATGTGGGGCCGACTTTGATTTTGAAGGTTCGTACTACACAGGTGGAAATACACAAAATAGGTATTCAAAAAATAAATAGTAATTGATTGCGAGTATTTTGACTATGAATGTTAATGGTCCTGCTTAGATTGAATACATATATTACATTTTTTTTTAATTATATTACAAATAAAATTTCTAACCCTACGGGGATTCGAACCTACACCTATACCTGAATCTATCGCCTAGCAGTCGGGAGTCTTACCCATTACTCTATACCTGAAGAATTGAAGGTCAATGAGAAAACCATCCTCATAAGCTACAGCTCAAAGTAGTTGAAAAACAATTTGTTAAATGTTTTTTCTCATTAATTTTTGTATTATTATGCAACATATATTATATGAATATAAATTATATAATATTTTAATAAATAACTCAAACCAATGTTACGTCGACGGCCGGGCCATCTATTGTCCAGAGTCGGACTGAACGTACTTTAACGGCTTTTTTTTAACAATAAACCAGCGTTTATCCGACGGTCGGCCCATATTTGGGCCACGGTTTGACTGACCGTCGGGTGCAACATGGTGACTTGTACAAGCCAATGTTATGCCGACGGTCGGGCCATCTCTTGTCCAGAGTCGGGCCGACCGTTCTTTCACAGTTTTTTCAACCAAAGAAACAGCGTTTATCCGGCGGTCGGCCCATATATGGGCCAAGGTTTGACCGAACGTCGGGTGCATCATGGTAAATTGTACAAGCCAATGTTATGCCGACGGTCGGGCCTTCTCTTGTCCAGAGTCGGGCCGACCGTACTTTCACGGTTTTTTTTAAGAATGAACCAGCGTTTATCCGACGGTCGGCCCATATTTGGGCCAAGGTTTGACCGACCGTCGGGTGCATCATGGTGACTTGTGGCTAACCGACTGCTGTATCAAGAGTTGGACCGACCGCATTCTTTTGGTCGTACCGACCAATCTGCCATAGTTTATCCGATGGTCGGCGCAACGTTGAGCCAGAAATGGGTAGACAGACGGCTTTTCGCCCACCGCCGACGTCGGTCGCCAACGTCGGTGAGATCATGGCAGCTTGAAAACACCTTAGTCGGCCCAACTCTAATTACCGTAGATCGGTTGCCAAAGCAGGGCCAACTTCGGACCGATGGTCAATCTCTAGCAGCCGACCGAATTTCGCACCTGGGCTACTACTGCAAGTCTGTACTCTCAAATATGGAAATTATAGTATTTTTTCACTAACTTCCCAATGGGCATGTGGGTTTATTTTGACATGACCTCTTATCAGGACCTGGTCCCTATAGGAAGTTCTCAAGACCTCCTGTGTCCGCTGATGAGGTTTTATAGTAAAATCTACTATAATATCAATATTGAGAAGTACTACTACCTTTGCAGTAGTCTATGAGCCAGTAATTTTAATAGTAAAACTTTCTAGTTTAAATAAAAATGACAACTAATTTAAATAGTGAGAATTACTACTTTATGTAGTGAGATCAACTAGTTTATTTGTGAGAATAACTAATTTAATAGTAAGACTTACTAATTCAAGCAGTAAGTACAACTACCTGAAAATAGTATGTACCATCGAAAGTTGTCGTGACAACAAGTAGTAAGGACAAATACTACCAATCTGGCGAATAAAAGTATTAGCCCTAACCAGTTAAATATTAGCGGCATATATTACAAACTAAAGTAGTTGGTCCTACTACTTTATTGGATATATACTATAATTAGGTATTTATTGGAATTGTTCAAACAATTTATTATTAGAATAGAGTTATAAAGTCACTTTTTAATTAGATCAATGTCATAATTAATTTATGATGATAAAAATAATTGTGTAAACAATTCAGTATTATTTTTTATAACACTGTTTTTGAATGATACTAGAAAGTTGTGGTTTTTTCTGAAATATTTAACATTTTGTACACTTTTCACTAATAATGAGGTGATATTCCATAAGATTCAACAAACCTGATTGTTCAAACAAATTACTGTTCTTTATAACTATCTTCTCGTATTGTAATGCTAGACGGTTGCGGTTTTTTCTGAAAAATTATTGCAATTTAGCCAACACAATAATTTAAACAAATTATTATTGTTTATAACTATCTGCTTCCATATAAATGCTAGATAGTTGCGATTTTTTCTGGAATTTTTAACTTTGTTTCCACTTTTCACTTAGTCAGGTAATAGTTAATGCGAATAAACAAATATTATTGTTCAAACAATTGAATACTGTTTTTTTAATATATTTTCTCAGATAACTGCTAGAAAGTCGCGTTCCTTTTTGGATCATTTTAAACTTTGGTTTGACTTTTCCGTTATGCAGAAGTAATAAATAAACATGAGAGAGAATCATTTTTTAAACCATTTTTGTTGTGAATATATTCTTCTGAAACAAAACAGATATTTGTACAATTTTAATTTGACTTTAATTATTTTTCTGTTCTACGGCTGAAAAATAGAATTTTCTATTTTTCAATAGCATTTTCTCTGGTTGAAAGAAGAATGGCGAGTTCTATCAAAAATATTCACATGAATAGACACGGTGACGCTGATTTAACCATACGATCGTAGGCTAAAAAATTACAAGTATCCCAGCTAACACAGTTACTAATCTGAGTAGTCACATACTTGTAACAAGATTCAGAAAACCAGTCACTAGTGACTTCCCCGATGGTCACCCAGTGACAACATATTTCCCACTCAAAGCAATAACATGTTATAAGCGGAGCAGGTAACATTATCCCGCCAGAGTAATCACATGCTTGTAACAAAATGATGTTTGGAAACGCAACGTGCAATGACAGCTTAACCTCAAAATATACAGCGTTTCGGAATTATAATTAATTATACTCTTGCAAGAATTTTTGGAAGGGACATAATTAAATGATAAATGATTTCCAGGAAACTGAAATAATATGTGAACATATCTTTTATTTAGGAAATGCCCAGATTTATCAGCTGAACCCTTACAAAAAAGAAATTAACATTAGAGGTTAAAACCAAAGTGTATATGTTTGAATAAAAAATAAAAATTAAATTTCAAATAATTAAGTAAAATATTTGTATTTTAATTAATTCTTTCTATACAAAAAAGTGTAATTATTACTGCGTTCAATCATAGATTAACCTCAAAATATACAGCGTTTCGAAATAAAAATTATTAATACTCTAGCAAAAATGTTAGAATGGGAAAATGAGAAATTGCTAAACGTTTTAAAAAAAAAGTTTTCGAGATTCCCAGCGAAATGGAAAATTATTTTTCAGTTTGAAAAAATAATTTTAAGAAAACATGGGTGGAGTTCCGAAAAGCGCTTACCTGCGATTGATTTGAAACTCCGTATACCTATGTATTTTGACGTTCTGATCACGAAAATGATAGTGAAAATGCCCGCAAATTTGATTTTCAAGGTCAAAACCCCAAAAAACTATAAAAATTTCATGTTTTTTCCGTTTATTTCAGTAAATAATAAAAATTTACAAAAAAGCTTCAAACAAAAATTTTAGAACTTCTGAAAATGCATATTTTATGTCTAATATACTAAATACCCCTGTGCCTGGTCACAGGAATAATTTAGGTCCCACACGACCCCCTTTCCAACGTGTCATGGGGGGCGGGAAGGCACCCCTATGACTGGCCACAGAAATAACTTAGGTCACACACGACCCCCTCTCCAATGTGTCATGGCGGGGGGGGGGGGCACCCTTATGACTTGCCACGGAAATAATTTAGGTCACACACGACCCCCCTTCCAACGTGTCATGGGGGCGGGAAGGCACCCCTATGACTGGCCACAGAAATAAATTAGGTCACACACGACCCCATTTCCAACGTGTCATAGGGGGGCGGTAAGGCAACCCTGTGACTGGCCACATAAATAATTTAGGTCACACACGACCCCATTTCCAACGTGCCATGGGGGGCGGGAAGGCACCCTTATGACTTGCCACAGAAATAATTTAGGTCACACACGGCCCCCTTTCCAACGTGTCATGGGGGGGACATAGGACGCACACCATCCTCATCTATTTTAGCATTAGTGCCTACTTACGGTTAGTACTGGGATGGGTGACCGTTCGGGAATACTGCGTGCTGTTGGCCCGTCGTGGGTGTGGTGAACCCACACTTGTAGTTATTTACTACAAGAAACTATCCACCTAGAAACACTACCCGAATCGGCTAGTGTCATGCCTACCCCGAAAGGGAAATGGCTTAATGGTATACCTACGCACTTCGCCGCGGGAATATTCATCATCTATTTTCTCGAAAACTATCAGTCGTAGGGTAAAAACATATTCAACATAAAATATGTATTTTTAAAAGATCTACAACTTTTGTTTGAAACTTTTTCGTAAATTTTTTTCATTTACTGAAATAAACGGAAAAACATGAAATTTTTATAGTTTTTTGGGGGTTTGACCTTGAAAATCAAATTTTCGGGTATTTTCACTATCATATTCGTGATCAGCGCGTCAACTTTGAATTATGTTAATGAAAGAAGTTTTATTATGAAAAACCTATTCTCAAAATATATAAATTACCATAACTTCCCTACTCCTCAATAAAATATATTGATATTATAGGTCAATCGATTCGTTTTGAACCAAGGAATCTTTTATATTCTTACATCAACTTTGAATTATGCTAATGAAAAAAGTTTCACTCTAAAAAACCGATTTTTAAAATATTATTCAGTGCTAAAAAAAATCCAATGAATATTTTTAGGAATCCTTCGGTCAGTTTCAAGATATTAGTGAGGAAAATAAGCCCTCCAAATTTCATCGAATTATCTGCAAATGTTTTCTAGTTATCATGTTCACAAAAAGCGTGACATCCACACACTCACACACATACTCACACACACGCGCATCCACACACACACATCCGGACAATTTCTTAGAACATTGTATTAGACATTTTAAAATTAGGGAGGGTTGAATGAAATGAATTTAAAAATTTTGGAAAATGTTACCATTAAAAGCTTCCTCTATGAGGAAGCAAAATGGTCTACGCAGAAACTGCAGTACAATATGAAAAGTTGCACAAAGAGCTTAAAAATTCACCTTTTTAATAGACTAAATTAAATTAATAAATTGTTGTAATGTCGTTTAGTCAAAATCCTATATATATATATATATATATATATATATATATATATATATATATATAAAAGTTAAACAACCACCGCAGGGTACCACTAAGAGCAACTGCCATCTAAAAAGAAAATGTCAATACCCCAGCAGAACCGCGGTAAAATACACCTATGGCCACGTCTCACATCCGTGAGATGGGCGGTCACGTGAAAATTAGAGCTTTTAATATTAATATTTAGAGGTCGCTCATCGTGAATTTCTATTTCCTATTTAAATAGCATGTGAAATTTTTTTTTTAATTTGCAGTTTTGTAACTATTGAACGGCTTAATGAATTGCTAAGGCCATAACATATTTTTATAGGAAATTTGACGTTCTACACAAAAGTTCTTTTATGATTTTTTCATAAATTCACTTCTTCAAAAGTTATTTAAGGTTAAAGTTGAACACATGATAAATTTATCGTTTTTTTCTTAATTTTTGCAAAAATTTGAAATTTATCACAAATTATCTTAATTGTTTTATTCGGAAATTTTATAGTTTGAAATGTTCTCTAAAAAACAATAATCTAACTCAAATCATCACATTATCAAGTTTAAAATTGTTTGAAAATTTGTCTATTATTGTTCTACTTTTAATAAGAAATAACTTTTAAATCATTAAACTTGATAATGTGATGATTTGAGTTAGATTATTGTTTTTTTAGAGAAAATTTTGCAGAAAAATGCTAATGGACAAAGTCAGTAATGAGTGGGTTCTCAATGAATATGGTATAGAAGAAAGACTGATTGATAAGAGTGTAATATATTTGTTGACATGGTTTGGTCATATTGAAAGAATGGTTGTATAACGTTTGACAAAGCATGTGTATTTACATAAGGTGAATGGTAGGGCACCCTAAAGTAGACTGAGGATATGATTGTGTTAAAGAGTATGTTGTGAATAAGCAACACGTGACTTCTAAATTCATCTTAAGTCTATCCGTTCCCCTACACATCCCTTACTTACCCTTACTATGTAAACTTTTTGATCCCTGGTAGTATAACGAGGCTAGAACCGAACGAGTCACGCTTAGTCCGAACGGGACTTAGCTCAATGATATACTACTCAGAATAATAATAATAATAATTGTTGTCCGCCCGTGCTGCGGTGGCTCAGGCGGTTGGGCGCTTGTACTTCACGTTAGAGGTCCCGGGTTCGATTCTTGAGTCGGTACCTCTGGAAATTTTTCTATGTACTTCTACCGAGGTTCTGGTGGTTCGAATCATGCATTTGGCTGATGCCCATGCACCCCACTCGTAAATGGTGTGCTAAAAAAACAGGCTTTGTCTAATATGTCAAATTAGGCATACTACTCTTATCAGATCACTTTATTGGATTACAAAAATGCGTCTGTGATTGATGATAGTTACCGGAAAATCCCCGTGTAAACTGTTAAACAATGGAATTCTATACAAAATTTACAATTTTCTAATTTTTTAACGTTATCACAGGCTTTTTTTTGGTTCAAAACAATACTGAATTGGGAGGAAAATGTAAAGTTTTGCATGAATGATCAGTGTTTAATGCGTTTTTTAAGCACCTGAAATCCTACATCTTAAAGAAATTATTTCATAGAATTGTTATTCAGCGTGAATCCGAGGTTGATTGTGGAGACCAGAAACGAGACAATCTGAATCACTCAGAGTTCATGTTTCTTTCTCGACTGATAACATAATGGGCTTTATATTACCGATTTACGTGCACCAGTGGTCAGCGCATGCAGTGCACCCGTTCTTCTCATTCAAAGCGGACAGATCAAGAGATAGTTTTCTTGAAACGCGTAATAATTTTCCCAAAAAATGGGTAAAAAATTCTTCTTTGTATGCATATTAATCAACTGTGAGTACATCAACTAAATTGTTTGACCTCCATATTGATTACATGAATTTTGTTACGATTCAAGAATAGGTTTTTAATTTTTTGGACTTGACTTTTTAATGTAAAGTAAATTGTGATTAAAATCAAACACTGGAATACAAATGTATTTTCACTTTCTGCGAGCAAATAATGTCTCCTAGATATAAGAAAAATTTCCGAAAAATCCACAAGCCTTTTTTTATGTGATTGTTTAAAAGTTGTCACTTTTATATAAATTTATAGCGTTGTCTGAGTTACGGTTGGAAATACTCCCGTAATTTTAGTGACCTTAATTATGTCACAATAAGAAAATTGCCATAATTTGTGAATCAGTCATATTGGTGTATAAAAGAGCTCCTCTAAATCGTCATTTAGTTTAAACTGCGCCAGTCGACAGCACCTCTATTTAAGAGTGAAAATATTCAATCTTAGTGCATTTTTCTATCAAAATTTGATACGTAGGAATGGAGAATTTATTAAAAATTGCTGTTTTGGTGTTTTTATTTTGTAAGTGTTTTCAGTGGCTATAAAGACTTATTGTTCTTTTGAGTGCAGAAAATTGTCAGAAGCTAAATGTAGAATTTTCAGTATAAAAAAGAATCTGCATTAAAAAAATCTGACACTGTTCTGCTATAAATCGGCCTTATTATATTAAGATTTCAAGACAAGTGTTTAATTCATCCTATCAATTTAAACTTCATCAATTTTAATTACAATCCTCTAGTTCTAACTTCATGTTTGCCAAGCTGTTAAAATTCAAATTGAAAGAAAAATGTATTGCTAGAATTAAAAATTGATGTTCTCGTAGGTCTCCTTGGGACAGTAACATCTCGGAGTATGCCGCCCGTTCGGCAGAACACCCTAGAGAGAATGAATATGAAACGAAGTGAACTGAAGCAAATGTGTGATGCAAAAGGGGAGAAATTGTATGAGAATATCAGGGCCAAAAATATCGCGTTCACATTAAATTTGACTGAGAGATTCATGACTTGGAAAAAGGAAGCAAGTTCCACTGAAGATGTCTATAAATTGGTTCAAGAACGCTGCAATAAGGACTCGACTTTAAAGGAGATGTTGAGAAAATTTGTTGAATCATCACAGCTTTGTATGGACGAGAAGGATCATTTGAAGGACGACAAACTTCTGGCCTTGGCGTCGAGGTTGATGGAGCTTTTCTGTGCACAGTACACACACAGTAAAACATATATTTTTGAAATTGTAGACAGATATTTATTGTGAAATTACAGATTGTTGAAGGTGTTTTCTGTTTAGGTAATGCCTACTCGTCAGATGAAGGTTGTCTGAATCTAGTCACTAACGCTGCTATTGATACCTGCAAGGAGAAGTATAATACTGATCAGTTCATTCCTTTGCCCTTCATCTACAGTATCAAAGAATGCAAGTTAGTTTTTGAACGTGAAATAATTATTGTATAGTTTTTTAATGTTTCCAGTAAGTTAGATGAAAATCTAGTTGATTATTCAATTATTTCATTAGTTAGTATGAAGTCAGCTACTTTCATATTCTCCTTATGAGATTCTATAAATAGAAGAAAGAAGATGTTCATTGGTTACATAATCCGATAATTAGCTATAAATTATGTCAGCTTTCATACTTAGGAAGCTTCATTGACATTTTGGTAGCTGTTCAGCTGATTATTTAGCTATTCAGCCATTGATTCAGTTATTTAGCTGCTTACTTAACATTATGGAGTTACGATCTTTGTTACTAAGTTATATATTTACTCATAATAAGTTAAGAAAATTTTCTACCATTTTAGTTACTATTTAGCCAATTATCTATTTAGTTTCTGTAATATTTACTCAGGAATTTAATTAACTACCCAATCAACTACTTAATTACTAAGGTGCTTAATTAATCTAATTAATCAGTTAGATTCCTCATTTCTTTAAAACTTAGTTTAACAACTTCCGTAGCTAGTTAAGTTCGTACTCAGCTGTTTCTTTGCATAGCTGAACAGTTCTAGAAGTATTAAAAAAACATAATAAATTAGTCAATAAATTAATTTTTAAACCTCATTTATTTATTGGGATGGCTAATTGGTAAACAATTATCTAATTAGGTATTTTGATCTTTCGTTAGCTAGTTAGTCATAAATTTCCTCATCTATGTTAATTAATTACTAAGTAAATACTTCTTACTTCCTTCCCTTTTTCAGTGATTATCAAAAATACTCCGAATGCAGACTCGAAGCAATGAAAAATTGCAAAGACGCCACTAAAAGTGCCGTAGAAGCTGCAGATTCGATAACATTTCACACCTTTTATGGATGCCACAACATCTCTGTGATCCCAGAAAAAATTACAATAAAACGAAGTCCTTTGATTCAAAAGGAGGAGATAGTAAGATTTAACATAACCAAAGGAGAGTTGCAGGAAAAATGTCTTCTAAATGCAAATGTGACATTGGAGAACATAAAGAAAACTCATGCAACAAATTTAATTATCCTAATGAAAGAAAATCTAGGAATTTTCCTGAAGACCAGGATGATGTGCATCACTGATTCTGAACAACAAGAGTCTTTGATTCAGGATACCTGTTTGAGCAACTTTGAATTAAAGAACGCTTTGGAGAAGATTTATGAAACGGTGGACCTCTGTATGGATGAACATGATCGATTTAATGAGGAAAAGAAGGCGAAAGTTTTGAGACAGAGTTTAGAGGAAATTTGCGCTGCTGTCAAAAATGGTAAGAACATTCATGGGTTTTATATTTTCTTCTCCTCATTCATCTTCGTTAATTACTTTCTCCTACTTTCGCTTCCTTTCTTTTTTCTTTTTATCTTTCTTTTCTTTCTTCTTTTCCAGACTCTCTTCTCCCTTTCCATTTTTTCCTTGTATATGTTGTCTTTCTTCTTTGGAATTCCTTTTGGCATTCTTCTCTCTCTGTTATTTCATTCACCTTTCTTCCCTTTCTTCTTTTTTGTCATATTTATTACTGCATATTTCACTGCACCCTTCATATTCTCGTTATTCTTGTTCTTCCTCCTGTTGCATGCCTTTTTTCTATACTTCTCCTTCTATTTCAGTTTCTGTGTTTCATTCCCCTTTACTTTTCTCTTTTAGTTCTTCCTTTTTTTTTATCAGTTCCTTCTTTCTTCTCATTTCCATTCCAGTTTTCCCTCTTTTCCCCTCTTGGCCTTCCTCTTTTCTTCCCTATTTTGACTCTGTTCTTCATGCTCTTCCATTATGTTTCTCTTCTGATACTTCTATTTCATTTTCTTCTTCCATTGTAGCGTTTACCAAATTTCTCACTATTTCATCTTATTCTACTTCTTTTTTTTCTTTATCTCTCTCTTTCATCTCGCTATTGTTCTTCTTTCCTTTAGCACTCATTTTTTCATTGCTTGTTTTCATTTGTATTCTCAATAGTTTTTCATATATTTCTACTTCCATTCTATACCTTGCATGCTCTATTCTTACTCCTCCACTGGTATCCTTCATTTTTGCCATCGCTACCTATTTTCCCTTATCTTCTCCTTCGTTCTCTGTCTTCTTTTTCTTATTCCATTTTTTTCTTTCTTCCTCTCTGGGGGTGTCTTTTTTGTTACCTAATTTTACTCTCTTCTTCATTGTCTTTGATTATTTTCTCAGCTATTATCGTCTTTTCATTTCCCGTTTTTTTTTTCGTATTTTTTCTTCTATCATTCTTTTGCTAAGATATACCAATTTTTCTTTAAAATTAGGTGTACGAATACTTTCCACTGATAAAGAGTGTTTTCAAGATCTGAGAATTTTGCTTAAGATAGCTATGTGTGACACTCGAAGCCCATCTCGAAACGTTTTGGACATCTTGCCCCTTCCATTTATTTATACTCCAGAAGATTGCAGGTAATTAATTTTGTGCTGATACATATTGATGATTCAAGATATACATTTATTATTCGGAGACGTCTAAATTTGCTCTTTCTTCAAACGAAATAAAAAAGTACAAGAAGAAACCTCCATACACAGGTTCCCATGGTTGATATACCTTTCTACGACTTTATTTTTTATTTCTCTACAGAGCGATCTATGAAACTCAAAATTGTCAACTAAAAACACTAAAAGACTGTGGAGACTCGACAAAACTTGCATTCCAATCAAGATTCAACGATGCAAGGACATTCTTTGGATGCGGAGACATTCGTTACAGTAACACGGCTCCAGTTAGTTTGAGCTAAATAATTTAAACATAATAATTATAATTACAATGCGATAATCATAATAAAAATTAATTAATATAATATATAGTTTAAACTAATAATCAATAGCGTCCCATTCATAACTTTAGTGATACGAAAATTCAGATCAACTTTGAAACATAAAGTATTTATACGAGTCTACATATAGTTCATTATAATGAAACACACATTTTTTATGAAGAAACTTATTTATATTTATTTTGTGATTCGTCTGTCAATAAGATTCAATTTATTTCGGAAATTATTTTGTAAAATTATTGTTTATTATTCATGAGTCCTTGAAATCACCAAAATCCTAAATAATAATCCCATAAATCTTTTAAACTACATGTAGTCGGTAGATTGATTTCTTTTTCAATATTTATATTTATGTATTGTGCCAACAAAAATTTCAAAATTACCCACAATACCAATTTTTAAACACTGATATGCAACGGCCAACAGCCGTTATATTATATGGCCGTTATATATTATGGCCAACGGCCATACCACGCTGAAAAAACCAGTTCTCGTTAGATCATTGAAGTTAAGCAGTGTTGAGCGCGGTTAGTACTTGGATGGATGACCGTCCGGGAATACTACTAACTGCGTGCTGTTGGCGTGTCGTGGGTGTGGTGAGCCCACACTTGTAGTTATTTACTACAAGAAACTATCCACCTAGAAACACTACCCGAATCGGGTAGTGTCACTATTATTAAATCAATCGATTACAATTTTCCTTCGTGTAATATTCCATTTTTTCGCGTTTTAGACAACTTCACAACTTTCCACAATGACAGGAAATGTGATTTTTTACGAACATTGACATTTTTTTACAACGGATCTTTGAAATTTTATCATGAACTTTGACAAGTTTTTAATAACAAAATTTTGTCAACTTTCGTTTAAGGTCTGGTATTTAGGTGTTTTAGACCATATTTTTAAACGTACTTTTTCAATTTTTTAAATATTTATACTGTCGGTATTGTACTGCGCCCTGGCATTTTTTACCTAAGCGGCCCTTTTCCGGAGTGGTTTCTAAAAAAAAAAAAAAAGGTCATCGAGGTAGGAGCCGATGAGCAAGCGTGTGCATGAAAAATTTTCAATTGTTTCCGCATTGCTGGGGACCCCTAATCGGTGACGGGCCCTGGGGCCATAGTCCTGGTGGTCCCTGTACTAAATGCGGCCCTGGGTCTGAGTAGCCACATCAAAGCAATAACATTTTACAATCGAAACAGGTAACATTATCCCGCCAGAGTAATCACATACTTGTCACAAAGTGATGTTTGGATACGCAACGTGCAATGACAGCTTAACCTCAAAATATACAGCGTTTCGAAATAAAAATTATTAATACTCTTGCAAAAATCTTAGAATGGGACAAAATTAAATGATTAATAATTTCCGGGAAAGCGATATAAAATTATAGACGTATATATTGGTGAAATAACATATGGACACATATTTTATAATCGAAATAGCGAGATTTTCAATATAAAATTTACGGAAAAGAAGCGACATTAAAGGTTAGAATCAAAACGTATAGGTAAATAAAAATGAAATATTAAATTTCATGTAAATTAATAAAATACTCATCTTCTAATAAATTCTTTTTCTACAAAGTATAATTATTATCATTATGTTGAAAATATAAAGCCACCTTCAAAAGATTTCCATACATATATCTTATATTCAATACGTCTTTTATCCATGACAGTATGCAGCAATTAGAAGCTTTTTAAGAATTGTGAAAGGTTAAAAAAAATGTTTTCGGGATTCCTAGGGAAGTGGGAAATGATTTTGTATTTTAAAAACTTAATTTAAAGAACATATTTTTTAAGATTTCAAAGAATTCCCAAAATTGTCAAAAAAGAATCTGGCCGGTTTTATTGAGATGCTTTAACAAAATTTCAAAAATAATTTAAAATTTGAAAAGAATTCAAAGAATTGTAAACAAAATGTAGATTTTTCAAGATTTTGAAACAAAATGTTGAAATTTTTTAAAGGATTTTGAAAAAAAATGTTGAAGTTTTTTAAGGATTTTAGAATGTTTTAAAATAATCAAATTTTTTTCTTGATATTCCTCGAACAATTATTTTTTATTTTGAAAAAATCATTTACAGGGATTATTTAAAAATATTTAAAGCAAAAACAAATTTTTATGTATGAATAAGAATTGAAGAGATATCCAATCAGTAATTAATATTTATTTGCAACTACTGAAAATATGATGTACTTTCCAATTTAAACTCGAATTTAAAAAGTGTTTAAAAAAAAAAATTGATAGCAGTTCGAACTCGAAAGTTCATTGCCTCACTACCCGATTTGGGTAATGTTTTTAGGTGAATATTTACTACCAGTGTGGTCCCACCACACCCACGACGAATTTTAAAAGTGTTTAGTTATAAAAAATGTTAATTATTCAACTCTTCAATGTTTCTAGCTTAAAATTGCTTCAAATTATATAATTTAGAGAATTATATGGATTTATATGCTTTCAACTGAATCTGAATCATTGAACTGTACAATTTATAAAAGGTAAACAAATTTTATTTTGCAGGTTAAGTGCATTTAATTGAAATTTTGTTAATTAAAAAGTGTTGATAGCTTTTATTTTATACGTTTAAATAATTGAGCGTTTAAATAAAAAAATTTTATTTCAATTTTAAAAGTTTATACTTCAAGAGTTTTTAAATTTTATTGACCGTACAAAAGAGAACGGGGAAGTAAATATTATCATTTTTTTCTAAATTATATAAATGTAATTTTTCTAAGATTCTTAAGAAAGTTCAAAACGTTTTTTGAATATTTCAAATGTATTGAAAAACAAACTAGAAAATTTTGATGAAATTCTTTTCTATTACAGGATTTTAAAAAATTTGTGAAAAAATGGGGTCCGTTGAAAGGATATCTAGAACTGTTAAAAGTTGGGAAGAAACTTAAAATTATTTTATAAATTTTCAGAAACCTTTTTAAGTTTTGAAATATTTTTTTCTTCAAAACTTCTAAAATTCCTAATTATATTTTAAACTGACTCAAATTTGTCTCAAAATTTAAAAAAAACTTTCAAAATTAAAAAAATTGCCTTAAAATCTTACATATTTTTTTGACATTTTTAGAAACCTTTTGAAATCTGTTGAGATTTATTTTTTTTTTTAAATTAATTTTAAACTTGAAAAATTATTTCAAATTTTTCCAGGAATCTTAAGAAAGTTTTTTGTATAGTCTTGAAACCTTTCACAATTCTTAAGAAGCTTCTTTTTTTTTATCTTCCTAAATCTCCTTTTTGTCTGAAACTTTCAGAAATATTTTCAAACTCAAAATTACTTTAAGGTCTTTTTAAAACTTGCACACCTCCTAAATATTTTTAAAAATTTTTCGATTGTTTTTTTAAATTTTGCAAAATTAAAAAAATTGCCCAAAAATATTCCAGATGTTTTTTGACAACTTTAGAAATTTTTTTAAATCTTTTAAGATAATTCTCTGAAAATTAATTTTTGAAAATAAAAATCATCTGAAATTTTGCTAACAATCTTAAGACATTTTTTTTACTCTCTTAAAAGTTTTCAAAATTCTCAAGATGTAAATTATTTTCTAATCTTTTCAAAACTTCCGAATATCTGTTGAAACCATTTTTTCCCCTAAGATTTGTTAAAATTCTACAAAATAAAAAAAACTGTCCTATCACTTTCGAGGTTCTTTTGCGACATAATCTGAAATGTTCAAAAGTCAAAACTTGAAGTTAACTTTTCAAGATAAAACCGAAATCATTTAAAATTCTCCCAGAAATATTATTGTCAGTACCAGTAATTTTGTGTTTGCCGCTACCAGTGAGGTAGTAAAATGTTCAAAAGATAATTATTTCCCAATTTTAATAGGTAATTTACAATAAAAATGTTTTCTTTTATCAATACTGCTTAGGTACGTTTAGAAATCAATTTTATTTTTTAAGTTAATTTTAGTCCACAATATTATAATTTCAGATTATAAATCCGTCGATTTTAAATAATTTAGATTCAAAACTTGGTGCTTTTAAAAAGTACACTTATAGCACTAAATTTTATCACGCTTATTGAAGAAGTTGTAAAATATCATAGAGTAGAAAAAATTTTTTAACTATCATGTTTTTTGAATTCAAAAAATTGATTTGATTTTATATCATTTCGACTGATTCAAAATTAATGTGCTTAATTAAAAAAAAATACATCTTGAAACCAGATTAATTAAATAATTTGATATTGTATAACTTAGAAAAAAGTCAGTTTCCAAATTGTAAACATGTATGTATTCGAAACGTTTAGTTTTTATACCATCTTGAAGGAGTTTTAGTATCCAATAATTTAATCTTGAATAATTTAATTTTAAATTATTTAGATTCAAAAGTGCATGCTTTTAGAAATTAAAAAAAAAGTTTTAAAATATCTAAGACTACAAAAACATTTTTAATTTTGAAATTAGTTTTCAAACAAAAAATTGGATTTTATTAAATTTTGACTGATTTGAAATGTTGGTGTTTAATATTAAACATTCACAATTTAAAACCAGCTTTATTTAAAAATTCGACACTTTTTAACGTAAAAACTTGCCAAATTCCAAAATTTAAGGAATATTTTATCTACAACTTTTATTTTTTCACAATACTTTAATCTTGAATGTTTCAATTTTGAATAAGTCAAACTCAAAATTTTGAGTTTTAGAAATTACACTGGTCAGCCTTTTGCTTTTTCAGAAAATTATAAGTGAATAATAAATTTAACATCATCTTGAGAATCGAAACCCCTTTTATTGAATATATTTATATATAGCAATTACGTTTACTTATATCAGATAAGTAACTTTTTCCATCATCAGATTTTTAATGCAAAAGCCCATTAAAAAAAGATTAATTATAAAATAATTTTATCGTATATTTGAAAGTAACACTTAACACGAACTGACATGACTTACCGATTTACCGAAAACTGTTCGCTAGTTTGTGAGTTTTCTTATTTATTTGGAAGTTGTTATTGAGGTGGTTTTTACGTGTTGAAAAATGTATGACTTTTCTATAAAGTACGATTTCCAGCATCTGAGGCATCTTTTCGAATGTAATCATTTCATAAAATATATATGCTTGTTGTTTAAAATATGTGCACATAATCTATATATTGCAAAGAGCATAATGCAATTTTTCAGAAAGAAAATAATTAGTATATAACTAAAGTTATGTACAAATGTTCTCATTTAGCTAGTGCTGTAAAGGATAACGAATACATCAAAAGAGACGAATTTTCAACCGAAAAATAGAAATTTTCAACAAAAAAGTTAATTTCGAAACAAATGTTTCAAGTTTCAACAGAATATTTAGGATATTAAAAAAATTAATTTTTAACCAAAGAGATGAATTTTCCACCAAAACGATGAATCTTTAACAATAGAAATATTGTTTAACAAAGTGGTTGAATATTATGGTAATCAATTTTTGAACCACAAAACCGAATTTTATTTAAAACCTAGAAAATTCCCGGTCACCGAAAAAATTTCCGGTTCAGCCGCCACCCTGTTCTAATTCCTATTAATAATAATAATATGAAAAAATCCCATTCTAGCAATAGTGCGTCAGTTTAAAATTCATTAATGTATTGTGACGCACGACAGCTTTCATGTAAATGCCTATTTCTTACATTACTCTTTAAAAAATGAACGTAATATTCTATTTGGATTTAACATTCATTTAGAAATTAATAGCGCAGATTCACTTCCGAAGTGATCTGCGCTGGCTGCAGCTGGCCGATTGCTTTCCCTTTTATGGGGCAAATTTTGTCCCACACGCGGGAGAGAATTTCGACGCACTTTTGAGGCATTCGTTCACCCGAATGTGACGCAGCATTTGCACCACACGATCGGTGGCGCTTCTCTACTACTGCTAGTGCAGCCGCTTACCCAAACTTCTTTCCGTATAAGAGATCACAATTACTGTAAACCTATACAATTTCTACAAAAAATAAGCAGTTTGAAATATTTTGTTGTTTACTTAACTATCTTATTATTCTTTTAAATTCGTGCTTCAAATCCTTTAAAAATTTATGAGGAAGATTATTTTCTGATCACTAGATTATTCCGGGCAGGGCGAAACAATAAAAACTCGGTCTCTTCAGTATAACTAGCAAAGGTACACTGAGAGACTTTTTGTTAGAATAAATGATAAAAATGAATGAGAATTTAGTATAATATCGTTCCAAAATAGGGAAAACCGGGTTTGCGTATCAAAAATTAATATAGTGGTTTTCAGCCGGCAAAATTAATATTTTTGTTTGAACAAATGGAAAGAATGTTGCATTAACTCTTATAAAACTTGCGAGAATTTAAAATTCACTATATCAAAGTCGACAAACGAAGTTAAAACGATGGTAATAAATTTTATTCGAAAGAGTGAAAACATCTTTTGAAGTTGTCATACAAAGCATATGAGAATCTCAAACGTCCATACGAAAAATAACTCACTCCACCAAAAGATTTAACCTTCAGAAGGAGGAACTAAATACACAAATTAAATACAATTAAATACGGAAACACGCATACAATTATAATTTTTAGTATTATATACTTAATTTATTCACTACACACATAATCGCACGCTTAATCGCTATAAAAAATCGGAATCGCTGCGGCGAGATTCGAACCTAACTTACCCAAAGCACGCATTTTATCCCTAACAACTAAACCCCATGGCTAACTTATATTATGGAATATTTGGCAAAAATCTCGGCATGGAGGAGTCGCTTGACAATTCAGGGTAGTGAAACATAACCTTTCGGTATACATGTGATAAAAGCGCCTTTTTCATTACAACCAAGCATCTTTTGACAGATCTAAGGACCGAATTGGATTTGGACCGACCGCGGCCGGTGCACAATCGAGCTCGATCGGAAAACGGCGGAAATACTCGAGGAGCATTCTCAAACGAAACTATATGAAAAATCAAGAATAAGGATTTCATAGATTGCTATGCGTCTTAGGTTGCTGTCAACTTCATATTGATAATATCAATTTCTAAAATACGTTTTCGAGATTATGATATTCACTATTTTTCTTATTCATATTATTTTTCGAAAACTCAGTAAAAAAAATATCAATTTTTCATAGTGTTAATTCTTGAAATGGAGATTCATAATATTTCGTATTTAGAATACTACTTTGTCGTCTTCGTGTTTTAAATACTCATGTGATAATATTAAACTTCGGTACTGTAATACGAATAAGTGTAATAAAACCTCGGTTTTCCCTATTTTGGTATGATATTATACCAAATTCTGATTCATTTTTTTCATTTATTCTAACAAAAGGTCTCTCAGTGTATATTCGCGATATAATGGTACAGCGATATCTTAAGATATTACGACCCGTCTGGCCATCAACTCTGGTTTACGATTACGAAACGCCACACTGGCCTCACGACTACGCATATCACCACGAAGGCTCTACTACTTGCAAAACGCTCGGATTTCAAGTTAACACCACGGAGGCTCGAGATTCTCTGCCCTTCGACTCGACTCTCGCTCCCTCTGTCTCTCGTTCTCAGCACTGTTCCGAACTTAATGCTAGGGTTACTATTTTAGAGAAATAAAATAAACTATAATCAAAATGACTCTAACAATCGGCCATCCTATATTCAGCTTGGTCTCCAAGCTGCTAATTCGAGAATATGTAATTATTCGTCGCAGATGTTATCCTAGGAACTATATTTAAATTGAAGCAAACCTTATATAATTATTCGTTGCCATATCTTTTAGGTTGTTGTCGGATTCGTGCACTACGTCGTACATTTGGCGTATTATCGGGAATTACTACAATAGTTGAATCATCATTTGCGGTAATATCGTTGTCCGTCTTACTTTTCGATCTCGCGCTCGAGTTTACAATGTCTTTCGGAGTTGATAGACTTTCGTCTTTTATGTTAGATTCGTATTCGCTCTCGCTTTCATCATCGAACCCTCTCCATATTCCTAATTGACTGACATGAGCGGTCGTAGTTTTTAAGTTACTTTTTGATGCTAACTTTTGGACTCTGTACGTTTCTCACGGAATAATTTCTGTTATCACTAGGGGACCTTTATTTCGAGCATGTAGTTTGATCGATTCCCCTGTACCTTCGGACTTCCTGCTCATAAAAACAATATCATCTAGTTGATACTTAACATTCTTAACGCGCGATTTGTCGTACCTCTCTTTAGCGATTAATTGTTCAACTTCTATTTTTGCTCAAACTTCTTCGCGAATTTCTTCGGGAATTTGATACTTTTCGCAATTTTCGGTAAGCTGTCTAGAGAGGCCATCCTGGAACCGCGAGAGGTACCCATCAAGCATTTCAAAGGGTGTACGCCCGGTAGTTTTACAAATCAGTCATACTGGTTGTCATTGCTGGTAGGATTGTACTATTCAGTCTTTCGACTTGCCCGTTCGCATGTGGGTGGCGGCTAGAATTAAGCGTGTGTCTAATTCCGTTCTTGTTACAAAAATGTTCGAAATGTTTCGCCGTGAATGCAGTTCTTCGGCCACTAATAAAACGTTTCGGCGCTCCAAAACGTTCGACGCACTCTTTTAGTTTCCTAACAGTTGAGTTTGCTTTAACGTCGCGTACTGCGTACAGTTGGACAAATTTAGTAAAATTACAGATTGCCGCTAAAATGTACTTGTTACCTTTCGCCGATGTGACAAATGGACCAAGATGATCGATATTGTCGGTTTCGAACGGCCGTTTGCCGGGTGGAATAGGATGGAGTTCGCCAGCCTGTTTACCTGGTTCTCTTTCTGCGAACAGATATTCGACACAGGAATCTATACGCCGTTTTACATAATTCCGCATCTTAGGAAAGTAATAATACTCTGAAATACGCGCCACAGTTCTTTCTTTGCTAGAATTACTGGAAAGATCATGATTTTTTATAACGAGGGCCTTGCGCATAGCCCTTGGAACGACATACATTTCTTTCTCGTTAATGGTTTTGTACAACAAACCATTTCGTAGTGAATAATCTCTGATCTCTCCCTTCTCTCGTCGCGTTTGCTCAGAATCCGGTTTTTCTAAAATATTAATATATCGCGCTAATGTCTCGTCATTGCGCTGGTACATGAGAATTTCGTCTTCTCTGATCGCTACGTTAAACATAGTTCCAACTTCAGGCTTCTCGTTTGCCTCTTCGACTGGAGCACGCGAAAGCGCATCCGCATGCTTCAGACGCTCGTCCTTGCGGTGTTTAATACTATAATCAAAATCTGCTATCAAATTAAGCCAACGAACGATTTGAGGATTTTTCGTTTTCAGGGAGTTCACGTATACTAAGGCTTGGCAGTCGGTTATCATGTCGAAATGGATACCTATCAAAAATGGTCTTAATCTCTCCATGATCCATACAATTGCCATGAGTTCAAGTTTACTCGAATGGCAGTTTTTCTCTACATCAGACGTTCGCTTACTAACCGCGTATATCAAGTGTAATTGCTTATCGTCACCTTCCTGAAGTAACATGGCTCCGAGTCCAGCAGACGAAGCATCAGTGTGTAGCTCGGTACGTTCGGCGTGAGTGTTAAAATAAGATACAACGGGGTGCGATGCCATTAATTTTTTGATCAGTTGGAAAGCTTTTTCCTGACGTTCTCCCCAAACAAATTCTATCCTCTCCTTAAGTAGTTAGGTAATTGGTGCCATTAGGCTTGCGAAATTCGGGACAAATCTACGAAAAAAACTTGTTAACCCTTGAAACCTTTGCGCCTTATGTACATCGTCAGGTCTTGGGTAATCCAAAATAGCACCGAGCGTTCAACTTCCCGGACTTATACCCTCTTTACCGAATTCAAACCCCAAATATTCTACTTGTTCCAGACCGAATTTACATTTTTCAAATTAAGGGCTAGTCCTGCATCAGTTAATAGAATTGTAACCTTTTCTAGCTTTTCAGGAAGTTCTTTCCACGATCGCGCATGAATCAATATATCGTCGAAGTAGGTTAATGCTAGTTTATGACCATGAGGCCCGAAAATAATTTTCATTAGTTTAGCGAAGTAAAACGGAACATTCATAAGCCCGAAAATGGCACGCTCGAACTGCCCGGTTTCGTCGGTTGTAATAAATGCCGTTTTTTCTTTTGCTTCGTCAGTGACAGGGATTTGTAGGTACCCCTCAGCCAAATCTAATACCACGAAAATTGTCGCGCCGTGCAGCTCTTCTATTCCATCATCTATGTTGAGGAGAGGAAAGTTCATTCTAACAGTGTTCTTATTAAGGCGACGGTAATCTACCACCAATATCTCGGAACCGTCCGATTTTTTACAAGTATGCTCGGACTCGCATAGGAAGAGGTCGTTTCAGTCAGTAGCCAACCCCTCTGATTTCCATTCTCCAACCTTTTGATGCATTACATTGCGTTGTTCGATGCTAGCTCTATACGGTTTCGAATACGGTGGAATACTACCCGGTTTTTCTTGTATATCCATCTTAATTAAATGAGTGCATCCTAACTCGGCAATATTCATAGCAATTCCGATTCGATATTTATTAAGAAGATCTCGTAGTTGAGACTTTTGCTCTAAATTTAATGTGGCAGCCGTAACTATTTCTTCGTTAGTTATTGGCTTTCGTCGCGGATCTAATTTCGGCGCACTCCCTTTAATTGAAAGCATGATACCGTTCAGTTTATCTCCCGCATTAATCTCACAGTCGGCTTTACTAGAGTTATAGATCGGTAGTTCGTGCTGCTCATTATCTAGTCTTACGCGAATAAAGTTAACTGTTGCCGGAGGAATCTTCGTTGAGTTCACCACTTCTGGTTCGCTCGGCTTTGAACTTCGTGTTTCTAAAATCGGGTGATTGTTAAATGGGAAATCATCTTTATAAATAAATTCTAATCGGTCTTCGACTTTGAAATAAACAATTTGCGGAAGTTCTGTGAAATTCTTGCCAATTATGATGTCATATTGTTGAGCATCATCGGGTACCACTCTAAATCGAATATGTTCCACTTCGCATTCATCAAGTTTTAAATTTTCCTAAATAACTCCGTTTGAGTGTTTTTTTCCACCAACAAAACCTATTAGAACGCTAGGAAGTGGTATGAATTTAAAACTGTTAGCCAATACTGCCGAAGCTCTTATTACACAATCGGAACTCCCTTGGTCGATAACTGAAAAAATTTCTTTACCCCCTACTCGAACTAATTTCTCGTATTTTGCATTTAAATTATTACCGATATTCGAATCAATTGACTTAATGTCCGCTTTTGACAAGGGTTTCGGTTTGATGCAATCTTTTGAAAAATGCCCTACTTGATTACAATTATAGCATCTTACCTCTTTTTTCTCCGGACAATATTTCGCGATGCGACCGACAGAATGACAACGGAAGCACTCGCGGTCTTGACTAAAAGCACTAAAGTCCTTACGCGCTGATTCTTTTCCTTCGTCTCCTTTTCTCGGAGTCATACGTTGATCTCTAGAAGTCCTCGTCGACTCTCTGGATGCACTGATTCGCTGCTTTCTGGATACTTCAAGGTTCTCTAACTCAACAATATTGCGAAGTAGATCATCCAAGTCAAAGTGTGTACGGCTTAGGATAGCAGTACTGATCTCCTTAGACCAGAGTCCCACAGCAACCTGTGTCGTTATTTCAGACAGACCCATGTTTAATGCTTTGCAGTCTTACTTTATCGAAAAAGTATTCCTTAGTATTTTCTCCATGGACTTGATTTCGGGCTTGCATCTCTTGCCACTTTTCCGTGAGTGATTTTTCTGTTATGAAAGTCGATGCAAACGCCTGTCGGAATGATCCCCAATCAATGACAGAGTCAATATTTTCCAAGTACCAGTTCTTAGCCGCCTTGGTTAAGTGGCTCCGCGCCGTCTCAAAAGCTATTGCTTGTGTCCACTGATGTAGATTCGCTGTTGACTCGAGCTGCTTTAGCCACACCTTTGCACTAGAGGCGCCTGACAGGCCATCAACTGCTGCATTTCACTGGCCGCAGGATTGGATTGTTCTCCCATATTCGGTATTTCAGCGTTCGGAACATGATCTGTTTCCGCGTTCGGAGCACTTGAGTCCACGTTCTGATTCGGGGGTCCCGGGTTCAAGGGCTGTTGATTAGCCATACTCAAAAGCGCGTTTGCAACACTATTTTCGTCACTCATTAGAATTGCGACATTTAAAAGTCGAACACTGTGTATATCACATCACAATTCACAAATCCGAGTAATCTTTAAGTACACTGCCGATCACAATAGAATCCATGAGACGCGAAGACCCGATTCGTTCGACCGCGCAAGCGCGCACGAGAGCCCTTTGTTCATTCGTCGACACGTTTCAACCGGCACTAAGATTCGGTGACGCCATCTTAGAATTTTTGCGCCGAGAATTTTTTCAATCAGTTTTCCCGATAAACACTCAAGGTTTTGACCACTCGACACTTTCAATGGTGACGGGATTTTTTTTATCCCACTTCTGAATTATTAGAAAGATTATTTTCTGATCACTAGATCATTCCGGGCAGGGCGAAACAATAAAAACGCGTTCTCTTCAGCATAACTAGCAAAGGTATATTCACGATATAATGATACAGCGATATCTTAGGATATTACGACCCATCTGGTCATCAACTCTGGTTTACGATTACAAAACGTCACACTGGCCTCACGACTACAATTATCACCACGAAGGCTCTACTACTTGTGAAACGCTCGGATTTCAAGTTAACGCGACGGAGGCTCGCCATTCTCTGCCCTTCGACTCGACTCTCGCTCCCTCTCCCCCCCTCTCCCTCGTTCTCAGCACTGTTGCCAACTTAATGCTAGGGTTACTATTTTAGAGAAATAAAAGAAACTATAATCAAAATGACTGTAACAAATTATTTGTTATACACTGTTTGTAGTAGATCATCGATATTAAAAAGTAATACATTTAGAAAAAAGTTAACTTGTTCCCGTGATTGTTTTTGTTTTAATTTTTAACTTAAAAATGTATAAATAATAAATATTAATTGTAAATTATGAAAATAGTTAAGCCCGTCGATATTCTGTACTTATTTCCAAAGTAATGAATATTTCTGTGTAACTTAGATAATCTAACCGCTAATTATAATTTGAAAAACGTATGTACTACAAGCAAAAATGAAACATGTTTTGTTATTGCAAAAATAACGTCAAAGCTATTTAAGTTTCACTTTTAAATTATGCGGGAAATCACGGAGCCAATGAATGCTTATTCCTTGCACATGCGCACGAAGTTTGAGATCGCTGCCGGCTGTTACCACCATGTTACTAGTCTGGCAGGTAACGGATGCAAACAAGCCTCCCTAGTAAACTGCGGTGATTATCCCGTTATCAGCTAGGAAGCTGAAATACAAGTAACAATTCCTCTTATAACATGTGATCACTTAGGAACTTTTCACGCTAGTAACAGGTTAGCTGGGTTGTCACTGAAAATTAATTTCAGATTCGGGTTTCTCACCCCAAAAATAGGGTGTATGCAAAAATGCATCCATTTCTGATGCAGCCTCGAAAATGTTATTTCAGAGCTTCGCTGACTGGACTAAAAAGGAAGGAAAGTGAAACCTAGAACGTTTGGCTATGTTGTGCCTTCTGCGCAGCGAAGAGATGCGCCGCGGGTCCGCTGCTTCCATGGTGAGCAATGCCGTATAAGTGCCAGTATCAAACCGACAATTGACGTAACTCCGCTAGAAATGGGTTGGCCGTCATGCACTGGGCCAGAGTTCTGCCCGTATTGAACCGACGCTTGTCATAACTGTGGAAGCTAAGGGTTTGCCGTAAAGTTTGAAAATACGTCTCTTTGGATGAATTCAACCAACAACTTTTCTTGTTGGAATTTTGGTTTTATTTTATTTTTTAGTATTTAAAAAGGAAAATAATCATTAGATAAAAATTACCATCATTCAAAATATATTAATAATCAATTTTTTTTCTCGAAAAAATGGTCAAATTCATCCTAAATTATAATAAATATCTACAGAAAAATATCAATGTTAAATATTTGCATTGTTAATAACAACATTATGAAAAAATTTTTACTTTAGCGTTTTCCATAGGGATATATTTTTTTCTGCTGAATCATGTTGCAGTTAGATCACAGTGGTATATTTAATGAAGAAAGTGTGGCGCCAGCTCGCAATTTTCATTTTTGATAACAATAATTTAAATAAACATACCAATTTCACGTCTGAATAAGTGGTTTTTTTGCAATGATTTTTCCTGGATAAAATAATTTTTCTGGAATATTTTATTTATAAAAGTTACTTTCTTCTCCAGAGGAAAAATAATATTCGTATAATATCTAATATTGACGTTCTATTTGTTTAAATATTAAATTCCGTTAAGTGAAATTAGGAAATCTGGCCTGAAGTTGTTCTGCACGAAATATTAACCCTAAATATTACAAAAAAATCAAATTCTTCCAAGAGTTGTAAGCTGTAGTTACTACAGCCTAAAACGAACAGTAAATTCCTGACTCCTCCTACTCTACACGGAGAGAAGTAAACCAGAGCGGGTGCATTTTTCACCGTAACCGTTGCCGCGCCGACCACAAGAGTTCTGCAGAAAAATCATGTTGTGGCTGAGCAGTGACGGTGACGGTTGATGACGGAAATATTACTCCTACACCGTGACAGTCACTGCGCGCCACCGTAAAAGATTCTGCAGTGACTGTTGCGTCCGTCGCAGTAACAGTTACTGCCAGATTCCCGAGCCGTTGCGGTTACCACCGTCATGGGATTGGACGGTCTGAAGTCTAACGATATCAGTTGATCATCGTCGCGCGTACTCGAATGTTTTTGTCTCGCTGTCACAAACGTCGAAATTTATTATATTTTCGAGTCATTGTTTGTTAGTTTGTGAGTTAAGCGTGTAAGTGGCAGAGCCCAAAATCTGGCTTTTGGCTATCAAATGAGCCTTCAATGAGCCCTTAATTATGGCAAAGTTCTTACGTGTTCTGGGCAAAGTGGTAGTTCCAGGTTTACCCACATCGAAAAAAACGGTGCGCGCAGTAATGCTTGCGGAGTAAACCGTACCTATCACTGCGAGTGGAGTAAATATAGCTACGCTGCGTATTACGGTCACGCTCCAGAATGGTTGAGGTTCGCCCGCAATGGTTCATGCGAGCGCAGCAACAGCTTCTGCCTCCCTCCCATTCGCAAGTTCTGCGCGACGACAGCGGACTTGGCAGTAACGGTCGCGGTTAACTCCTCTCCGTGTACGACGCACTTCATAATGTTGTAGCCGGTAGATAATCGGTAATCGCAGCTTTTGCTCTCCCAGCACTGAGCCTGTACAAAAACAATGCACGGCATAATGCTGTAGCCCGTAGATAACCGTCCATAAACCGTAAATAAATGATGAGCTGTATCTCTTCCTCCTATTGATGTATATATTACCATTTTATAAAATTTCATCTATGGAAAACCGATTAAAAGCCTTGTTGAATTATTTACTTTTTCATTTTTCTGATGCCCCGGTTTTGGTTTTCAGAATCCAAAAACCTACAACACTTTACACATACTCAACAAATTTTGCAATTGAACATATTGAGAGTTCCGGGAGTTCTGATCAGAGTTCTGGTATCCTCCGGAATAGTTCTAGCAAAAAAAGTCTAATAACATTTTTCGGTAAGCTGAAAATCCAACAAACTACTTTCATCATATCCAACAAATTTTGAAAATGAAAATTTTGAGAGTTCCAGAAGTTCTGATCAGAGTTCTGGTAGCCCCAGGAATCGTTCTAAAGGAAAGTTTAATGACATTTTTTTGATAAACTCAAAATCCAAAAACCCACAACGCTTTACACATACCCAACAAATTTGGAAATTAAAAACTGTAAGAGTTCCAGAAGTTCTGATCAGAGTTCTGGTAGCCCCCGGAATAGTTCTAGCAAAATAAGTCTAATAACATGTTTTGATATACTAAAAATCCAAACATTCATGTAGGATTTATAATGATTTTTGTAAGAAAGGTTGTAAATGTTTTTGAATTAGTTTTATAGAAACGCTGCTGATTAGATTGTATGTAGTATTTTCTTTGCCTTTAATCCATTTAATTTTATGATTATATATTTCGCTTTGTAACTGTTTGCAAAGTTGTTTTGCATGTGATGTTCGCTTACGGAAGTATTCATATGTATATATATAATTTAAAAAAAAGTTAAACAACCACCGCAGGGTACCACTAAGAGCAACTGCCATCTAAAAAAAAAAATGTCAATAGCCCCCAGTAGAACCTCGGTAAAATACACCTATGGCCACGTCTTACATCCGTGAGATGGGTGGTCACAGGGCACGTCGAAATCACAACGACAGGCCGTCGAAACCCTCGTGTGTCTTGAGGACACGAAGCGACCCAAGGATGACAGCTTTCTGCATCCATATCGCAAGTGCCTTGGCATATTTTTTGCACGCGGGTATGGCTTTAAGGTTACGAACCAGTGATAATTTAGCACCTCCGAGAGCACCTATCACAAGGACAATTACTCGTACCGAATATTTTGGGTACAGTCGTTGCAGCTCTCTTTTAAGGTCTTGACTCTATATCCCTTGGAGCGTTCGGCAGGGCGGGGTCGCGACCAACACCGTAAGAGCAACAAAGGTGGTAATAAAGTACTCTTAGGGCCGCATTATGTCTATAGATATACGTTGTTCCTGCGTGGGTCGGACACCCCGATAGTATGTGTTCTAGGTACTCAGCGTGTGCATGACACGCTCTGCACCTATCACTGGGAACTTCTTGACATGAAATGCGGGCGAGGTATGCTAAGGTGGAGATTACACCGTCCTGGCATGCAAAAATGAAGCCCTCTGTACCTGAATTGAGCCCTGATGATTTGAGGAAAGCAAAAGTTTGCTCCTTTGACAAGGACTGTTTTTCTGCATTTCTGTGAAAGTTTCCGTGCGTATGCTTGTCGAGTAGCTCTTGGTGAAATTTTCTAACCTCTGCTTTCTTTACTTCGGCTTTTAGACGTGAAGCATCTAGATGGAGTAATGCACTTTCCTCACTTCTGATGTTGAAATTCAGGCCAAGGGCCTCGGCAGCTTGCTCCGCGCCTTTGTAAAGGAACGCTCCTTCGCCAATCATCTCGTGGTTTCTGACCATCTTTAGGAGAGGATCTCTGCCATTCGCAACTATGTAAGCTGTACTTAAAACAATTCGGTTATGAAGACATTGGAGATTCGGAAGTCCGATATTGATTGACGAATTGATATGCAAGCTTTTATGCATATGCATGATCTTACGCGTGGTGACATCAAGGGTCTTAAGGTCGTTCTTCGTCCATTGAACCACCCCAAACGAGTAGAGTAGAACCGGGACGGCAAGCATGTTAGTCGCAGATACCTTGTTCAACGCCGACAGATTGGAAGACCAAATCTGTCTAAGAAGATGCTTGTATCTGCTTCGAAGAGACTCCTTCACTGATGTTACGTCCTGAATGCGGCTTTGAGGCACGCCCAGGTATGTATAGGTCTCTCCAGTGTCAAGATGTCTAATAACACTTATATCTACAAGCTCAGGGTCCTTCGGAACTCCAGTAATCTTTCCTTTCTTCAAATGAATTTTGGCACACTTGTCCAAACCAAAGTCCATCCCAATCTCTCCTGTGTAGTTCTTGACGATATTTATAGCAGTTTGAAGTTTGCTTTTACCAGCGGCATAGATCTTCAGGTCATCTATATAAAATACATGAGTTACATTATGCTCACGCTGATTAGTGTCGCCACAGAGGTATCCAGGAGAATTTCGTAGTGCGAGAGATAGAGGCAGAAGTGTGATGCAAAAAAGCAAAGGGCTCATACTATCCCCTTGAAAGACGCCCCTCTGGAAGGTGACCTTGTTCGTCGTCAGACGATGATTCCTAGATGAGATGGTAAATCTAGTTTTCCAAAGAGGCATCAGTCTCTCTATGCATCTCACTATGTGTGGATGTACCTTCAAGCTTTCCAACAGACAGATGATAAGTGTATGAGAGGTTGAATCGAAAGCTTTCCGGTAGTCAATCCAGGCCATTGACAGGACGCGCTGATGGGCGGCAGCGTCTCTACAGACACACCTGTCAATTAGCAGGTTCTCTCGACAGCCTGCTACACCTTTTTTCGAGCCTCGTTGTTCGTACATCTCTCGCCATACAGGCTCAATTCATCGCACGATCCTGTTGTTTAGGACAGCTGTAAAGATCTTATACAGTGTGTTTAAACAAGTTATTGGCCTGTAATTCTCTGGTCTGGACAAGTTGCCTTTTTTCGGTAGGAGTATAGTGCGTCCTAACACCAGCCATTGCGGAATGGGCGTCTCCGACTTTATATATGAGGTGAATATGCGGGCCAAATGTTGGTGTATAAAAGTAAACTTCTTCCACCAAAAGTTCTTAATACAATCTGGTCCAGCACCGGAAAAGTTCTTCGTGCCTCTAAGTCCTTTTTTCACCTCTTCGGCAGTGACTGATGGGCACTCCTCCTCAGATTTTATAAGGCTGTCGCAAAACTCCTTGAAGCGGATGATATTGTCAGTATCTTCTTTCAACTCTAGTGTTTTCGGGATCTTGTACATCTCTCTCCAAAAAGTCTCTACCTCCTTGGGCTTGGGTGGATTTTTTACAAAAACAGGGGGATCACTGAAGAGGCGTGATGGGTCAGCAAGAAACTGTTGATTCTCCTTGTTCCATCTCTCCCTCTTCTGCATCCTCCTCCTTGCGTCAGATAACAGCCTTATTTTGTCAACAATATGCTGCTTGATTGTCAGCAGCTTTGACTTGTTCAGTGTGTGATTCAAGGTCCTTAGTTCTTGGGCGAACTTTCGAACCCTTTCCGTGAACGGTCTACCAGATGTTATGTAGTCAATCACACATTGAACACGGGACGCATTCTGTCTTGCCCATCCAATTTTCTTGTTCAGTTGATGCAAGCGTCTTCTGGTCTTCTGATCCATCGTCGGTTTCAGCCTTCGATTTGAATCAGCCAAAGCTCTCGCAGCACCATAAACTGAGCAATTGATGGTCCAGAGGTCGGACTCTTGCGAGATATCTCCACGAAGGGAGGCATCCATTTCAGCCAGATCTTGGGCCTTAAGAGGAACTTGCATGTTGATGTTCCACCTTGTACTGAAATTGTGATCATCTTCCAGAAGGTGCCTGCTTTCTGCGGTTGGTCTTAATGTCGTTTCATCTTCGTCTGCAGCTTGTTCAAGCAGCGGTTGAGGAAGCGTTACGCGTACATATCCATTTTTCCGGAGGTAGTCGGCTTGATTTCGCAAAGACTGATGCGAAACGTATTGAAGCTCTGGGTGTTTCTGGCACCACAGAGTATGCATACGCGCCATGAAGCCTTCGCGAACAGGAATAATACTGGCATCGTAGCAGTCTAGCACGTCATTCTTAAGTTGATCCATCCACTGAATGTGGGCGTTTCGCCGGTTCGTCGTCGTGTTTCCATCTAAACTATTTTCAGCACCCCGAACTCTAGGATGATCGGCATTGTTTGCCGATCCATTGTCGGGTGCTCTGCGCGTTCGATCGTGTTGAACAGCATCTACAACATTTTGATGGTTTGTTGGTTTCATTGTTGTTCCCACGAGCAGCTAGGGAAAGGGTTTGTCAATCCTTGTAGAGCCCCGCGTGCAAGGATAAGGCTGATACTCTGAGACGTTGCCCGGTATCCCAGAGTCACCGTTAAAGACACCTCACCCAGGTGCCATGCAGCTTTCGGCACGGTTCTCACACTTTCGCTTAGGGGTTATTCCTTCGTGGCTTTGTCATAAGCCCTTCGGTTCTATTCCAAGGGAATCGAACCTCCATTCAATACAAGTCTATATGCTGACAGCGCCGTCTATGAGACTATATACGAAATGGGCCGAGTATGAGACTATATGAAATTTGTACCGAGTATGAGACTATCTGCATTTTTGACGATTTTGAGTTATTATTATATTCTAATAGTGTAAACAATCCTGCATCGTTTGTTAAAATATTTTACAATTCTGCAAAGTATGAAAGGAATAAAAAGGAATATATAAATTAGTATTTTTATTTAATTTTGCGTGCATTATGGATCTACAGCATGCCAGACATTCCGAAGCAAAGGCGACAAAATAAGAAAAAATTAAAAATATGCGAAAGAATGTAAATATCCTACAAAAAGTACATTTTTTTCACAACACAACACAGGAAATTCCATTTATATGATCTTATTCAAAAGTCAACGTCGAAATACAATTATCGACGGAATTATACTTTCTTGTTATTAAATAAGAGGTATGGTTTTTTAGTGCAGTGGTGGCAACCCTGTATGTTGTATCCACACCAAGGATACTATGTGACATTTGGAGGTTATATATAATAACATAACCTCGAATATAAGCTTTTTGCTTTTCCTTTATTTCCTACAGCTTTCAAGTAATTTGCATACAGGCAAATTATTAAAAAACATCTATATACATCAAACATCAACTTCAGTGATTTATATATTTCAAATTTATTCATTTTAGTTAGCTATTATTAAAATTACATCCATTCTGAGAAAAGTCATCTACTTATTATCAACTTTTTATTGATTTCAAACTCGTTCATTGACAGAATTTGGGGG
>CAKNXH010001594.1:127651-160162 GCA_932178445.1 Andricus quercusramuli
TTAAAAACGATTCCAAGAAATTTTACAGAAACCGACCCCACCTATATTGGCTTCAAACATGGATAGGTCTCCGTGAAATGACTTGGAGTTGTTTTTAAGGGTTGTTGAATATTCTTGGGGGTAAGGAGTATAGTTTAGAGTTGTCTGACAAGGTCTTACAAGATTATTTTAAATTAAAAATCTTTTTGCTTGTATAAATTTATTAAAAGTATGATAACAATAATATTTCGAAAAAAACTATATCCACATATCCGAACTTTCTGTGGGGCGTTCTTGTACTTGGTTTTTGAGAGGAGTTGCTTGTGGTGTCAATTAGTGTATTTCCAGGGTGCGGTTTAAAATTATATATTATATTCAAATCTGTATATTCCGTATCAATTAAATATTATCGTTTCATTGGAAATCTTTAGAAACGAAGTGTAAAGTACATTCTATAACATTAGAAAACATCTGATTGTTAATTCACCTTTTACTTTCTTATGTTACATTGTGCGTTTTTCTTTTTTCGATATCGTTTGCAAAACTGAGAGCTGTATATGGAATAATATATAAAAACATCTTTTATTTTTAATAAATTGTAAATTTTCGCCAAACCTTTGTAAGTATTTAAAGATATTTTGTAATCATAAGATATTTTGTAATGTACATTTTCTTGAAAGCATTGTTTACGAAACATACAATAGTACGTGCGGACATGCCGGTTGTCCTGCCTTTGGTGCAGCTCTATGAGTTTGTAAATCATCGTATTCATACCAACAGTTTTGCCACATATAAGCCTTGTAATGTTCTCTATTCTTGTCTTAAGAGATCAGTCCGGCTATCCTGTAATCTTTGTCATCAATGAACATACTCAGAGGAATTGTTTCTAATGGAAACTCCGTCGACACGGGCGAGCTAGTGGGCTCTTCTTTGCCGTTTAGTCCTGCATTTTCTACTATTAATTGTAGTTCAGGTGACCATCTGCTTTTCGGAATTTTTATCATTTCTAAATTACTTGTCAAACTTTAAATATAGTCACTGTGAGTTATTACTGACGTGTCGAGAATAAGGTGAGGACCATACTGCGTTGTACTTAACTGCTGCTGCTCTTTGAAATTTGAACATTGAAGAGCTTGTTTCTTCGTCTGAAGATCGTCAACGGCATTTTGCAGGTACATAAATTCTCTTACCAATAAAATGTTAAGGTTTAAGGATAGTATGAGGCTCTCTTGTTTGTAAGAAAGCTTGCATTTGGAACTGGAACATTTGTAGGTCGTTTTGCTGCTAGGGACATTTGCAAATACAATTTCAGACAAATGAGCTGCATTACATTTTGCATTCAGTGTGCGTATTTTTCGAGTCTGCGAAACACGAAATATGTATGGATCACGAGATGAAATATCCATTAGAATTCTTGCTCGGTCTTTGCGTTTACATGAATTTTACCCTTTTGTAAAAGATTTTTGGCAAGCTCAAAAACTGAGTTTTTGATCTCTGAAGTCGTATTTTTATACGATTCGTAGGTGGTGATTGCATTGGTAATAATTTGCACTAGAGAATCCAATGCGCAAGTTTCCAAAAGAATTATGTTTTTTGTAGGAAGGATGACTGGTTCACAAATACTGCCGTATCTTAAAAGCGGAATTTCGATTTGTGTCACTCGATTCATTGAATCCCAGTCAGGAGTTAGCGAGAGGTACTTTGTCTTTCTTTAGTTTCGATTTTTTGAGAAGCTTTTTCCTTTTTGTTCCCCCTGCCTCTCCAATTCTCCTGTTCATTCAATGAGTCTCGTTTTTTTTGACTCAAAAAGGTATCATCATTTTCGGTAAGAGAAATCTCTAGAGGTTGTGAGCCTTTTCCTTCGTGGTGCTCGTCTGAGTAAAAACTAGTCTTCTCGTTATTAGAGAAGTCATTTTGCGGCCTAGTGATGAAGTCTGATGAGCTAATACTAGGAGATATCGGATTCTTAACTACTTCCAAATCGTGCACCGTTGACGCAGTCGATTACAAGTGGATTTTTTGCCTTTCCAAGTTCGACAAAACCTTTTGAACTTTTTCACGTTCGATAGTTTCTTTCGACTTCTTTGCATCAGCTGCTGATAATTTGAGTTTTTGTTTAAAATATTCTATGTGGGATAGAATGAATTTGTCGAAACGGAATAATTGGCGGAAAGTAGTTTTCAAACTTGAAAATTCTGATGCCACGGGAGCAAAACTTGCAATTTCTCCATCGCGTTTGAACGCAGATCTCATAATACCGGTCCAAATGGGCAAATAAATCATCAAATCCTCAATTTTTCTTGAGGCTGCTACATTAAAGAACGCATTTACAATGGAACCGTCATCAGAAGAAGATGCTTTTTCTTCTGCTTTTTCGAAAACTTTTTTTGCTCATGGTTTCCAAGTTTCTGATCCAGGGTTTTCATTTTCTTTCGACTTTCCCTCTCCGTCTCCAACTTTTCCATTTTCAACTTCTAAGTCGTCTTCGTCCTGAATTTGGGAGTCGTCTTCGTCCTGAATTTCCAAGTCATCTTCATCTCCTGAGTGGTTTTCACTAGCTTTTGAGTCGTTCTGTTCCTTGAGTTTTGCCTGTTCTTGTTTACGCTCCTCAAATTTTTCTCCTCAAATCCATTTATCTATTGTTTCCAGTGATGTCTGTGATAGTGACTTTACTTCAGAATCTTTTCAGTAGCCAATATATTGGCTCAGAAGTACAGTAAGAAGCGCCTTTAACACCTGCTTTACTTCATCGACATCATCACATTTTTATACATAAAAAAAAATTGATTAGCATTTCGAACTCGAAAGTTCATTGCCTCACTACCAGATTCGGGTAGTGTTTCTAGGTGGATAAATACTACCAGTGTGTGCCCACCACACCCACGACGGGTCAACAACACGCAGTATTCCCCGAACGGTCACCCATCCAAGTACTAACCGCGCCCAACACTGCTTAACTTCAGTGATCTAACGGGAACTGGTGTTTTCAGCGTGGTATCGCCGTTGACACATATTTATACATAGCAGAGAGATTTGATTGTGAACTCTCGTGACTTTTCGAGTTAATTTTTTACACATGTCCATCTGCAGATCATTTTAACAAAATGGCTAACATTCAAATGGATAAAGCAATCTGGTTTTGGAGGGTACCCAATAGACATATGTATTTAGTAGCACCGTTCTAGGTAATCTTGAATATCGACACATTCAGCAAACACTTTGGCAGCCGCAATAAGAATGGCCTTGCTGAAGTGACTGATAACTGTCCGTGGTGACTTGACTCGCGTTTTGATTTCAGCCAAAAAATGTGTGATGCTTTGAACATCCTGATTTGCTGAAACCATGTGGGAAGCAGGAAAAGTGTACTCTTCGGATTTGCATACGGCGGAGTACAAGAAAAAGTGTGGTGACATTTTACCATTTGGCAAAATTATCCTATACATAGGGCTTCCTGTTGCATCTGGAATTAGTGCGCACTCCCAGTCTTCTTTTCTCGCTATCTTGAAAAGCAATTCTTGTTTATCGCTCCAGTCATGACAAAAGAACGGATTTAATCCAATATTTTTTAGAGTCCTTGGATAGGCATATAACTTTGCGAGCATTACGTTTTGGAAAAGATCATTGCTCTGCAGATTTAAATGCTTGTCGAGTTCTTGTTGTTTTGCCTTTCTTAAAACCGTCAATTCTGGAATATAAGGTGGTACTCCTTCTCCAATCGGAATTGACGAAGCTTGCTGATGTCGCCATTCAGCTGCGGTCTTTCTACCATCCAATAAATCTGAAGCAACTTGTGATCGCAAGACACCTCGCAACTTCCTTTTTTTTGTGTGACGAAAAGCTGATTGCACGTTTCTCAGTTTGCAGGCAAATATGACATCACTTAACTTTGCGGGCTTCAGATACATATATGCCCGCAATTGAGAAAAACATTGTGGACAGCTTGCATCGAATTTCGCGTAGAATTTTGTGTCTTTGCTTTCGTATATTTTTATAGGTTTGAAGCTGAAAGGACATTCAATTTTTGTTTGGTGGTGTATTTTTCGAGCAAAGACATCAGTCCAACTCCTTTGTTTTAAAATAATATCTCTCCTACCACCTTTTTTTCTTCAATAATAAATCTTGCCAAACTTAGTTTATGAATGACCAAATTGAATTTTTTTCCGGCTCCGGCAGTGCAGATTTTCCTTCGGATAAGAAAAAATCTAAGGATAATTCAAATTTCGAAGCATCAGATGCAATTAACGATATTGAAGGCTCGCAATACTGAATCGTGCATTCCTCCACGGTTCTCATTTAAAATCTGATGAACGTGTTTTGTAGAACATGAACTCCCCGACCTCTCCATTGCTTCAGAAATCTCGCGGTAGACATTATGACTTGGCCTAAACGGTAGTCCATTGTCATCAATAGATCGCTATGTGCTGTTAGTCAGGAACTCCAGTAAATGGATTATATCATACATTTTATTGGTAGTCTGTAAAAAAGTAGATATTAATAATTAGAACATAATTTAAATTTAAGTGCTTCATAAATTTTTCTTCACTTGCGTTGTTGGGCATAGAACACTTATTTAATTACTAACCTACCGAGGTTTTTCTTTTGAGCGTGTAACTGCCATAAAAAATGAGACATCGACTTGAAAATTTGGTAACTTTTTCTAAATTTAACTGTCCCCAAAAAATGTCATGTAGGAATTGGATAAGTGTTATTTACCCTTTATATTATGATAACTGTGATTAATTGTAATTTTATATCATTGTCGATGTTGAGGCATAAAATAAGTCTGATTTAATGACTTGATTCCAAATTTTTAAATGTTGATTCGGAAAAATAAAAATCTCGAAAAATGGTAATTTAACAATCATAAAAAATCCAAGAAAATTATTTAAGAATTTCAAGAACCTGATACACGATAAAATTTCTAGAAACCACCCTCACTTGAAATCTAAATACCGAAATATAAATAGAGGAAAGGAGAAGGTTATTTGCCTTCTTCATCTTTCCTCTACTTTTTTTCGATATTTAGATTTTGAATCCGGGTGTTTTGTCCAAATTTGATCGTGGATCTGGTTTTTGAAATTTTCGAAAACATTTCTTGGATTTTTGAAAATTCTTAATTCGGTTTTGGACGCTACTTTCGGAACTTTGATTTTTTTTCAGAATTCGATTTCGTTTTTCGAAATGGAGATGCTCCAGGTCTTAGGTCTTGAACGATTTTAATCATAAATGTCATGTAGAATTTATTACCCTTTCTCTATTAAAATTTAGAAAAACAAAAGTCAAAATTTCAAGTAAAAGAATGTCGAAGGTTTTTGATTTTGATTTTTTGTTTTGAACTTTTTTTATTAAAGTTTTTCTTGTGAAAATTATTCCTTATGGTGTTATTTTTCATTTTTAAAAAACCTTTTAGCCTCTTCAGGTTACAGAAATAAACGTGCATGTCCACTCTCCCGTGCAACGGACGGGTCAAGATGCATACAGCGAACATAGTCATAGATGTTTATGATGTCCTCGTTTGTTTCTGTTTACTTTCTTGCCAGGAAGATTTATTTTCTACCAAAAAAAGGTTAATTTTAACAAAATACATGTATTTACAACTAAATAAAAAAATGAATTTTTAACCAAAAAAAGAATAGTTAAATTTTCAGCAAAAAATTATATTTAAAACAAATAAAATAAATTTTTAACCAAGAAGATTAATTTTAAACCAAGATAATATAATTTCCCTAAAAAAGATCGGTTTTGGAGAAAAAATGGAATAATTTTTCTGATCAAAAATTAGGTTTCTTGACTGAAAATTTAATTATTGCATTTTTTGCACAAATCAGATCTTTTTTTAGAGAAATTATATCATCTTGGTTTCCAATTAATATTTTTGGTTAGAAGTTTCTATTATTTGTATGAAAATTAATTTTTTACTGAAAATATGACTATTATGATTATGGTTAAAAATCCATTTCTTTGATTGAAGATTCCTTATTTTAGCTAGAAATTAATTTCTTTAGCAGAAAATTAATTTTTTGTTGTTGAAAATTCATCTCTTTGGTTGAAAAATAGTATTTTTTTATTAAAAATTAATTTTTCGAACTGATAATTTAGTTATTCCAATTTTTGTCTAAAATTTATCTTTTTTAAAGGAATTCTATGTTCTTGATTGAAAATTCATCTTTTTGGTTTGAAATGTATTTTATTTGGTTGAAAATTTAACTATTGAGTTGAAAGTTTCCTTAAAAATTCAAAGGTTTAGTTGAAAATACATGAATTTTGTTAAAATTATTCTTTTGTGGTAGAACATTAAACTTTCTGAGAAGAAAGTAAACAAAAACAAACGAGGACAACATACAAATCTATGACTGTTCACTGTATGCATCTTGACCCGGCCGTTGCACGGGAGAGTAAACATGCACGCTTCACTCGGCAACCAGAAAAGGCTACAAGGTTATGTCCGGGAAGTTGATCCGCAAACTTATTTTTTCGAAAAAATGAAAGATTCGCTAAACTGTGCTAAACTTGTGCTCAATTTTGAAGTCAAGGGTTTTTTTATAAAATCGATAATTACGAGTACAATTTTTGAGAAAATTTTTTTATTCTTGCTAGATCCGCAACTTGTTACTAGCACAAAAAGAAAGGTTATGATGGGCGGCTCGAAGTATACACAATTTTGTGCAGGATTTCATAGGTTCGTGTGTATCTGTAAAAATAAATACAACTTAAGCGTGAGTCTATGAGTCTATGTGAATAACAATATAGTAATAAATATAACCGCGAAAAATATATTTTTTTAACTTGGCTACACTGTTTTCTAAAAACTCGTTAGGAGTCATCGAAAGTTTCATTGACTGGCTTCCAGCCCTATCCGACTCTAAAAAAGATGGCCGGTCCTTATTGTTATGATTTTCTATGTACGAAATTTCGCCATATGGCGGCGCTTCTCGTACGTGGCCCTACTCCAACATGAAATCCAATGGAGAAAATATTAGAAAACCTAAAAATGTAAATATTTAGCAAGTTCAAAGATGATTCAATTACAAAATTCATTATTTTCATTAGTATAAATATTTCCAGAGTGTTAATTACATGTATACAATAATGGATAGAGTGAAATAAATTGTGAAATAATTATTTCCTAATGTACGTGATTTTCAGAAATAAGTGGAATTTAATTAATTTTATAGACGAATAATGACCTTAAATTGTTTTAAACACATATAAATTTTTTTATAAATTAGTTTTATTCCAAATTTGTTGAAGAAAGGAAATAAATATATCCAGTGTGAAAAATATACATTTTTGTGTCTCTAAAAGACTGTCGAGCGATAAATGTTTTATATATTTGTTTTCTAATCAGTATATCAACTTCAGGAATAATACAATACGTTAATTTATTTACCGCAGTATTACGCTTAGCTTTACTGCTATTTTCAAAGCGATAAAATATATTGTACTTTATAATAAGATAAAATCGAATATCACACAGCTTTATTGCTGTTTTTGTCAGAACAATAAAATTTTTGTATTTATTAACATTATGAATAAAGTATTATATACAGCTCTGAGATTATTTTATAATAAAATACATTTATATAAATGTATTATGCAGCCGTGGTATCGAATGGTTTTCCTGCAATAAGTAGAAATAAAAAATGTCGCATTCAAAATAAATTTAGTTTTATACTATTTATTTAAAATTAGATTTTACCCCTTAGCTTAAATTAGTCTTAAATAGAATTTTACAGTTGAAAATTAAAAAATTCGCAACCGAGTCTAAGTGTTATTTGGAAAGAATTTTGGAATTGTAGAATCATATTAAATACGTAAAAAGTACTAACATATAGACCTTCCGGCTATCCCCTAGGAAAAAGTAGTATAGCAAAATCATTATAGGCCTATAATTATTTTCCTATAATGAATTTCCTGTAATTTTCTCACGATTATAGGACTAATTATAAGAATAATTATTCGATTGATTATAGGAAAAATTATAGGAAAATAATTATGGAAATTAGTAATATCAAAATAATGAAACAACAATTGCAAAAAGTATAAGATACTCATAGGTTTTAAGTTTCATTATATCCACATTGTTAAACAAAGCTTCTTTAAATATGTCAATTTTTATGTCCTTTTGTGTGAGCAGTTCAAAATAAATTATTAATTTATACTTTATTCCACCTTTTGCAATAATTATTTTAATATTATTAATTTCTATAATTATTTTCCTACAATTCTTCCTATAATTATTCCAATCAATATTCCTGTAATCGCGCAAAAAATTATAGGACATTAAGGGCATGCTCTCCGGTGATCACGTGACCAAAACAGTCCTTTTGGTTATGAAACTTTTTTTGGTGTTCACCATGTCCAAACGCAATGATGTATTGCTCTCAAAATTTGTAATAAAGATAATGAGTCAATAAATTGCGTTTGTATATTTAGTTTCAGTAATAATTTTGAAAAAAATTTTCCATGTAAAAAATAAATGTGGAAAATTTCATAACCGAGCTTGGTTATGTGATCTCTACTTTACCGACGTTGAAATGTTCCAAAAATAATGACAGGTTACGTGTGTGCAGATACTTATTTTTTTATTTGCAATGAATGTGCAAGTGTTATTGTTTATATTATTTTTTTGAATGTTCAGACGACTTAATCCAAAATTTGTGTCAGTTATCAACATACGTGAATCAGAAAATCTGAAATGCATCAAACCAAAAATTACCTGCACGTGCTGCAACTCGAATGGTATTCTATCAATTTTTAAATGAAATTTCCTTGAAATTATAAACATATTGATGTGTACAAACGTTCTCTAGTGCTTTTTATTCAATCTTTCAAATTCTAAACACGATATCTCAATCCGTGTGGACGTAGTGAGCACCAAAAAAAATGAAAATATTTTTACACATTTATTTTTTACATGGAATTTTTTTTCAAAATTATTACCATTCACATTCGTTGCACATTCGTTGCACATTCGTTGCACATTCGTTGCAACGTTATCGTGCACATTCGTTGCAAATCAAAAAATATGTATCTGCACACACCTAACCTGTCATTATTGTTGGAGCATTTCAACGTCGGTAAAGTAGAGATCACATAACCAAACTCGGTTATGAAATTTTCCACATTTATTTTTTACATGGAAAGTTTTTTTCAAAATTATTACTGAAACTAAATATACAAACGCAATTTATTGTCTCATTTTCTATATTCCAAATTTTGTGAGCAATACATCATTGCGTTTGGACATGGTGAACACCAAAAAAAGTTTCATAACCAAGGACTGTTTTGGTCACGTGATCACCGGAGAGCATGCCCTTAATTAAAGGAGAATCATTATAGGCCTATAATGATTTTCTACGACAATAAAAGATCAGAAAATCATATATAAATTTTTCATTTATCTTTCTCTTTGATTGTTTACTTATTTTTTAAACAAAAAAAATATCCCGAACGAAAAGGAATTTAAGTGAAGTATAAATATAATCATCAGATGTGGAACAGCCACAGCGGGGAACGACAGATTTTTTAAGGTTAAAATTTGGACATTGCAATTAAAGCAATTAAAATTGAAAATTGTACATCTTCATTAATTCTTTAAATTTTATTCGAACGAAGTATTATAAATATATTAATTATTATTCGTGCATACCGATGCTACATTTCCAACAGGATCCTTCACTTCCCTCTTCCAGACAATGTCATCGGGAAGAAAATGTTTCTCGTAAACAAACTGGCCAGCTGTTACTAAAAAACCTTCCCTTTTTATTGCTCTCTGATATTCAGCAAGTAAATTTTAAGGCACTTTAAAAAAATGAATTTTTTCGCCGTTCTGACGACTCGAATGGTAGCCGGATTGACAGTTTGAAGCGATGCAGTTTACCATATTTTTTTCTTTTTTTTTCACACACTAAATTATGACATTCTTACTCGAATCCACCGCTTTACATTTTTGCACTTTTGTAAACATTCTAGGCTTATATTCTATCAAATATTATATAAATATTATTGTTTTGAACACAAATTTCCATTTAGCTAAATTTTAAAGCAGGGCCGCGTGCGAGAAGCGCCGTCATGCGGCAAAATTTCGCACATAGAAAATCATAGCAATAAGGACCGAAAATTTTCTAGCTGAAATACAGAGAGTCGGATAGGGCTGCTGGCTTCGGAGCATTAGTGTATCAGTGTTATAAGAACTCTATTCATCTGGTCTTCACATTTTCATTTAAATTATTTTGTACTTTCGACAACTCTTTCTACTTTTTGAACATGTATCAGCAGCTAATTTTTTCCGTGTAAGCCCAACAGTTTTCATATTGAATCCCGAAATGTCAAACTCAAAGTAACTCGAATTTGATAATTCTCAGTTAGAGAATAAATGGCGCTTCAGTCGGAAATTTTCTCACTTATTTGCAAGCTTGCATGAAGCTTGCGGTGTAAGTTTGCGAAACTTACACTGTGAGGTTTAGGCAAACTCGCTGCAAACTTTTGTGCTGTCAGGGATGTTTTTTTAGTCTGACAATTTAAGTTTCGATATGAGAACTGCTGGACACACAGAATTTTATTAAAGGGAAAAAGATTGCATTTGTCAAAAAAAAGCTCAACACAAGTTTTAGTTTTTCTAAATTTGATTATTTTTGTGTCTTTTACGTTTTTTGAGTTTAAAATTTCGGGTTATAATATGACAACTGTTGGTCTTATGTAAATAATTTTGTTAGAGTTTATAAAAACTGGATTTGTCGACCACAACTCAGCACAAGTTTTGGTTTTTGGAAATTTGAATATTTTTGGGTCTTGTAAGTCTTTTGAGTTTAAAATTTCGGTGTGTGATATGACAACTATTGGTCTCACGGAATTTTGTTGTAAAGAAAAAAGTTTGCCTTTATCGAGCGCAATTCAGCACAAGTTTTGGTTTTTCATAATTTAATTACTTTTGGGTCTTCTATGTTCTTTGAGTTTCACATTGTTGGTCTTACAGAATTTTTTGATGGAAGAACACTGCTTTTTTCGAGCATAATTCTGCACAAGTTTTAAATTTCGAAATAATAAAATTTTTCGGTTTTTGGCTTTTTTTTAAGGTTAATTTTTTTGGAATTTTTCCTTCCCGCACAAAATTGTGTATATTTCGAGCCGCCTAGCACAACCTTTCTTTTTGCGCTAGTAAGAAGTTGCGGATCTAGCAAAAAAACGTTTTTCAAAAATTGTGCCCATAAGTTTTAATTTTTCAAAAAACCGTTTGCTGCACAAATGAGCATAAGTTTAACAGAATTTAGCAAAACTTTCATTCTTTTCTCTTTTTGAGAAAATAAGTTTACGGATCTAACTTTCGGGATATTGCAAGGTTTTTTTTCTTTTTTTTTTCTTAATGAAAGGTAACATCATAAGGAATAATTTGCACAAAAAAAAGTTATAAAAGAATACGAGCTCAAAACGAAACATAATATAAAAAATTTTTTGAAATTTTTTTACAAAATTTTGATACAAAAAGGGTACTATCTTTTACATAACACCTATAAATTTTACTAAAATCGTTTCAAAATGCCTGATATGTAGTACACTGCAGCCCCGCTGGAGTGGCCGCCTCGTGGGTACCCTCAATGGTATTCGTACTATCTCCGGAATATCCAAACCATAAACAATCAGGGCCGTGTGAACCATTTCAATTGGAGTTATGTCTTAAGAATTTTTTTTTTGCATTTTCCGCCATTTTGATTTTACAATATCATAATGAACGTGAACATGTTCGTGCTCAAAAATCGAACTTTATCAAAGTACAGATTCAAGTATGTACGTACACATATCAGGGTGGGCATTTTAATCGAAGGAAAAAATTCCGCTCAAAGGGGAAACCTTGAATTTTAAACTTCATAAATTGAAGTTTAAAAGTTTCTTAATTCAAAAATTTTGTATTCGAATGCTCAATAATTCACACTAATAAAATGAAAGGTACTAAAACATAAAATTTCCCAAATTCTATTATATTAAGCAATTTTAAGCTGAAACTATTGAAAATTGAAAAATTAAATTTTTTTAACTAAACACTTCGTAAATTGGAAGTTAAACTATTTTCATTTCAAATAGTTCGAACATTTTTGAAAAGCTTTAAAATTCTTTTTCCTTCTAAATATTTTAGTAAATAATAAATGTTGAGTGATAAATGTTTGTTAGCAAAAAATTTCAACTTCAAACGCTTTTAATTTTTAATTGTTAAATTCATCAAGTCTGCATTTTGAAATTCTTTAAATTAAAACTGTAAGCTTAAAAATAAAAATCTAAAATGGAAAATTTTTAAAGTAAAAGTGTTTCGAATTGCGCATTGTAAAGTGAATGGTATAATAACTGAAAAAGATAACGACTCAATTAATTATTTTAAAAGCTGCTAAAATCGAACTTAAAGAGATTTTTCTTCTAAAGATTTGTAAAATTCCCGGACAAAATATAAATTCACTTACAGTTCCCGGTTTTTCTTGGTCTCAAAAAATTCCCGATCATTTCCCGGTTTTTCGTTCCAGCGGCCACCCTGAACATAGGTACAAGCCAAAAGTAAGTGACAGACGATACGATTAACCGCCTAGGATACTGCCTGCTTTTTTCATACACCCCTGCGTTTTTGTGAAGTTGCTCCGCTGACCTCGCAGCGGTTCTCTCTCGCCCTCTTGGACCGCCTTGTTCTGTATAGTGCGAGCTTTTATAGCGGGACTGCAGTGTATTTTCACAAAAGTTCATCAAAAAAATTCGATGTGAAGTGAAAATCGCTCATATGGCTAACAACTCTGATATTCCTGACCTGGAACCTCTCAATGGTAGTTTGTAAAAATAAAAAATAGGCAAATTGACAATTGGGTTTAATATTAATTGTCTCAAATTACTTATCGGTGACATGAATTTAGGTAAAAGAAACATAAGGAAAAATAACATTTAAATACAATAAAATTGTTACACACGACGCAAAGACATTTAGATGCTAAAGAATATTAATATCATCATCTGGCTTCATGAATTTGTGTTAAATAATATCTACAAAAAATCCTCAACTTTCAAGAAGGGCTTAACAGTTAAGGCTACACTATGGCCAAACGCCTGCCGACGGCATCAAGTGCAAGAAAATGCCCAGTCACATTGGCTGCCACTTGGACTCCTGATGACAAATCGAAGCGGTTTTACCAGGAAAGAAATAACAAATCGGAACTGCCACATGCGAAGTCGTCCTCTCAGCTTAAGCAAAATTTTTCTTCTTGTTTTGTTAGTTTTTATTATCTGTGCAATAAAAAACAATAAAACTTCTAAATTAATAATGATAAGTATACTGCACGCCGAATTTCTTCAGAGAAATTAAAAACTGGATGCGGCAAGTTGTATTGGAGTGGTGGGAGGATATATATATATATATATATATATAATGTACATTAACATGAATTTCAGCACCACATTAGAGGAACTAGATAGTCAAACAGGCGCGCGTACGAGTGCGACAGCTTTTTCGGGAAAACAGACTTCTCGGAATGAATACACTCCAGGCTCGATAGAAATTCGGTTCCTAGAACTGCTGGGCCACGAAAGCATAGTAAAAAGTGGTATCCCTGTAAGTGGGGAGTGGGACGAGCAACGTCCAATCTGTGATGTCAACGGACCGCGACTTTTTCAACCGCGCATGTACCGAAAAGCGCGGGTCTATTTTAAATCAATAAATACTATCAATAATAAGACAGATGAATATTTTTGAAATTTTTTTACTTCAAGAAATTTAATTAAGTCGAATCTAAGAAATAGCTCATTTCTTTAAATAAGTTATTATGAATATGATGAAATACTTTATCATTTCAAATAGACCAGCGCTCTTCGGTACGTGCGAAGTTGTAAAACTCGCGGTCTGTTAGCATCACAACCTACAATATTTCGTTCAATGAAATTAACTTTATCCCTTAATCTCTACGTACTCCACAAATCATTAAAATAATTTCATTGTAGTACTACGAGAACTCTGATAAAAACTTCAGGAACTCTCAAGATTTTTAATGTCAAAATTTTTGGGTATGCGTAAAGTGTTTTAGGTTTTTGGATTTTAAGTTTATCGAAAAATGTTATATGACTTTTTTGTAGAACTATTGAGGGGGCTACCAGAACACTGATTAGAACTCCTGAAACTTTCACAATTTTGAATTTCAAAATTTGTTGGGTATGTGCAAAGTGTTTTAGGTTTTTGGATTCTGAGTTTATCGGAAAATTTTATCAGACTTTCTGTTAGAACTATTTTTGGGGCTACCAGAACTCTAATCAGAACTACTGAAATTCTCAACAATTTTAATTTCAAATTTTGTTGGGTATGTGTAAAGTGTTGTAGGTTTTTGGATTTTGAGTTTATCGGAAAATTTTGTCAGACTTGTAATATTGGTCAATTTATGGTTGTCAGGAATCGAACGGAGAAATGTATATAATTTAATTTGATTCACGTGATTTATCCTTAGCTGCAAACTCTTCCATATAAAATTCTACTTTTGCACCCTGAAAGTTAAATCGTCCCAAGGGAACTTATTTTTGCTTTTATCCTTAATAGATCTATCGCAAATTAAACATCTTTCATGAATAATTTTGAGTTTATGAAAGTGGTAGTTTAAATTGCTTTTAATGGAGCCTGTTCAACAGCTGAAGTCCAATGACGCAGACTGGATTGAGCGTTGGGAGGACATTAAAAGTAGCCCTTACCTCCCTATTTTGAAAAATTCCCCTTAATGAAACCCTGGGAAGTAGGACAAGGTTACCGTTTGGATTAGTGTTCGTAACTATGCTTTTTAGGATGCGCAAGTTTTGGAAGCGGAAGTGGTTGGCAGCTAAGAATTCTCTTGATATAAAATTTTCTGGAGATCTTGGTTCAACGAATGCCCGAGATTCATTATAATGTAACGCGACTCCGTTACCGTCCATGTTTCCATCCATAAACTAACCAATAATTAATTAAAATTCGATAAAGCGGAGGGCTCACTTGAGCGCGAACAGGAATTGCGAACGCTATTTCTCTAGATACTCCAGCCGTGGATTTTAGAACTCTAAATTGTTCCCATGATTTCTTAAATTCCGTGCTTTCTTATTTCTTTTTCCTAGATATATCCAGGAGCTTTTAAATTATAAAAAGAATCGTTCAGTTCTCAGTCACTTGTTTCTAAATTAAGCTTTATTTGAGCCCAGCTAGGTGCAATGTGGAACATAAAATTCGCTTGATTCTCCTAGTCCTTTATTTTATTCTGAATTTATTACGCGGTTACAAATCAACAGGAAACTAATCGAGATTTTCGAAAGAAAAATTCTAAACAAATTTTGGCTTATCATTCAGATCATTCCAATTTTGTCTCGTCAAAGTTCGACACTTGAATGTCAGGCGGTCTAGTTTCCAGGACTTAGCCTGGTTAAGAAGTCCACCATGACATGTAAGCAATCAATTTTGTTGACAAAATCGGAAAATTTAGAAAGTACCCAATTCCATAATGGGGGGACGGTTCACTTGTTTCCCTCCTTTTTGGAGTGTCGAGTTTCAATTTCCAGGTCTGATCCTGGTTAAGGGCATGTGATACTTAGAAAATTATCGATTTTAGCAGTGTTAGGTTCCGCCGGATTTTTTCCTACAATAATAAAGATTTTGCCTTAAAAATTTGGGAAATGATAGCGAACATGCTAACGGACGTCCCCGAACTCTTCTTTTGTAGAATAATTTGAAAAAATTTAATTTTGCTAAATTTTATTCATGTGTGTGTATTTTGAGGTTATGTGTACTGACAGCATCGTGCACAAACAAAAAATTTGTATTTAGCAAAATAATTTTTTTTTGTTATAATCCCTCAAAAAAGATTTCGGGGACGTCCGTTATACTATTCTATAGCATCTCCGAATTCAGTTTTGAAATTTTTTAATTTTTGTGGACAAAAACCCGGGGGAACTGAACCTGATTTACCACAGGCCGGAGTATCACATGCCCTTAATAGAAAATCTTTTGCTCCGACAGGTTACAAGAAAACCCCCCACGTCGTGAGATTGGGTAAGCCAGAATTTATTAAATATAGTGAGGAGAGCTAATGAGGAACGAGGTGTAATTTTTTTTTTTAAACCTGGATATTATCTCCTGAATATGTTCGTTGAGTCAGAGAGTGTCGAGGTGAGGTTGCTCGCAAGCGTCGAGCTTGGTCCGTTTCCAGATAGTCTGGCAGGATTTCGGAGAACTCAATTGTGAGTGTCGTTCATTCGCGCCGTATCGATCGAGTGGTCCCCTGTATGCTCGGTCCCGCTTGTCTCCCTACTCCTGGGGGTCTGGTTGCCCACGCGTTTATCGATTTTCCCGCTCGCCTTACTGACCTATACCTCTGAACGAGAATTTCATGTTCCTGTCCTTATCGATGTCACTTTTCTTCTTATCACACACAGCTGATGGCGCGAATTTATCGATTTTTCGCTAGTCAGCTGACATATATTTGTTTTCTTTTATCAGCTGGTGTGGTGACGTGTTGAACCGTCTCGGACTTTTTGTTAGAACTATTCCGGGGGCTACCAGAACTCTGATCAGAACTCCTGAAACTCTCAAAATTTTCAATTTCAAAATTTGTTGAGCATGTGTGAAGCGTTGTAGGTTTTTGGATTTTGATTTTATCGAAAATCGCAAACTGACAGTTTTCTCCTTTGTATTAGCTACAATTTTCACTCATAGGATATTTCTCTAAAACTAACATGTATATTTAAAAAAAATGAAACTACTAAAATCTTGCTTTTTACATAAATTTGATGCCCGCAACCTCTGAAAAATGTTCTCAATATCTGAAAAAATCAGGAAATTATTTTCTCATCCAGAAAAACAAACTGTGATGACACGGCCGCAAAAAAATGGAAACTCGTTTTTTGTGAACCATACTAACGAATATTTATTCGGAATAATAAAAATTGGTGTAAGTATTCATTTTGAGAAATAAAATTTATACTAAATATTAATTCAGAAAAGTTAAAATTACAACCAATGGTAACAAGCAATGATAAAATAGAAACAAAAAGTAATTCGTAAAAAGAAAAATGATAACCTGATAATACGGCCCAATACTAGACCAATCTTGGCAGCCAAAAGTCGTCCAATGTTACAGGACCAATATCAGCGATCAAATCGGCCCAGCTTTGTCCCAGTACTGTCACAATACATTGGCATTTCAAATTTGCCAAGCTTCCGCCGAAGTTTGGCCCAGCAATGTCCCATTACAGGGCCGAAAGTAGTTATTACTCTGACAAACCACGTTGGAAGTCAAAAAGCCAGGGTTCGGCCCAGTAACGGCCCATCAAAGGGCCGAAAGTCGAAATTACTACGTCAATCCATGTAAGTGCTCTATTAATAAAAATGCAATTTAAACGGAAAAACTTATTCAAACTGTGAAAGCACAATTTAATAAATCTCTTAAAAAAATGTTTACATAATTTTGAGGATCGTTCCCTCACAATGTACATATTTATAATAGATTGCAAGTTGAAATTGGAAGATTAAATTTACCGTGCGAATTATCGAAAAACTTGATCGATTATATACGTTTCGAGTTTGATTGGATCGACATCGCCGCTGCTGTTGTCGTCGCGCCGATGACCACCTATTTTTAACGCGTCGATACAGGTCCTGCAATTACACAGTGAAGCATTTTTAGTTACTTTCAAAGTTATTTGTGGCAACATTTTCGCAAAAATGTAACAAACAATTGACAAGCAAAGTGCTTACCAACGATTAAATAGTGCAGAAGCGATTGAGGTTTCTTTGCATCACAAAATTAGGAGATTTTGTACGACTGAAAACACGGCCCCGTGCTGGAACAATGGATTCTATGGTATTATAAATTCACATATTTTACGTAGTATATGGAATTAATTTTTACACTTTCTTTTTTGATAATTGTTAGCCTGATTTGTATTCTATACAAACAGTTTTGTCAAAAAAGATAGGTTAAAAGTATAGACCAAAGAGATCAGTTTTAGTGATATAAACTTCAGTGGATAAAATTAATTTCTGATTATGTTTTGTGTATATTAATTAATTAAATATTAATTAAATAAAAACTTGCTGTTAATATTTCAATGAAAAATGAAATTTCATTTTAAATTGTACAATATTAAATCTTATTGAGTTAATTCTCCTTTTGATTGTTTCATCTTCAATTTCAATTGTTCAGAATTTATTAAAATGTATTTAAAGAACGGAAAATTGTACTATAATTTCTCAAAAATAGTTCCGAACTAATTTTTTAAAATAAAAAAAACAGTTATGACTGAATTCGTTTTAAATCAGACAGGGCTGTACACATGAAATCGCGGAATCTTTCGGGGAAGAAATATGTTGTTCTTTAGAGGAAATTATGCGATGCGTATTTTTCCGATCTGCAAAAAAAAATTCCAAGAAGTTATGCGTTATGCGTATTTGAATTTGTGCCTTGTTTTTCAAAAACACGATTATTTTTCTTCAATCCTTTTTTTTTTTGAACGTGTACTTTGATAATGAAGATAACTTGTAAGTTTGGTGCTTGCTAAATCACTTTTGTAGCCAGGAGAATTCTTTTTTCTTATAATCGAGTTTTAAACTTTTTCTTGGAAACAATGATAGATAAGAAAAAATATTGAGATAAGACTTTACACGTCTGAAAAGTTATTTTAAAAATGTCTCTTTTGTTCTTTTGTAATATCTTTTATACTTTACGATAAAAATTCGAAAATTACATTTTTAGGGGAAAAAATTCTCCCGGACGCAGAAATGGTTTAGCAAGCATGATACTGATAAGATGCCTTTCTTCTATCAGCAGAAACTTTCAGAAAATATTTGGAAGGATAAAAAAGGTGGGGTGTTCCGAAAAATATTTTTTTCCGTGTTTTCAGAATCTAATGAAAAAAATAAAAAAGATTTTTTGGCAAACCCCACCTTTTTTATTCTTCCAAATATTTTTCAAAAGTTTCTGCTAATAGAAAAAAGGCATCTTATCAGCATCATGCTTGCTAAACTATTTCTGATTCCGGAAGAATTTTTTTCCTAAAAAAGTAATTTTCGAATTTTTTTCGTAAACCATAAAAGATATTGCAAAAGAACAAGAGACTTTTTTTATAGAATTTTTGTATGCGTGCAAACTTTTATCTCAACATTGTTTCCTATCTGTCATTGTTTCCAAGAAAAAGTATAAAATTCGATTATAAGAAAAAAGAATATTCCTGACTACAAAAGTTATTTAGCAAGCATCAAGCTCACAAGGTATCTTCATTATTGAAGCCAAAGGTCACGAAAAAAAATTAGCAAAAAATTTAAAGGCGGGGATTTTGAGAAAATTGATTTTTAATGTGTTCTGCAAAACCGCTGTCATTTGATTGAATTTGAACCCTTTTTCAATTTGCCGGTGGGTTTGAAAAGAATACGATGATCGCTATTAAAATAAAAAAAAGTATCTTAATTAGGTCAAAAGTTATAGAGGTTTGAAGAAAAATAATCGGGTTTTTATGAAAAACAAAGCACAAAATTCAAATACGCATAACTTCTTGGAAATTTAGTTTTTTGCAAAAATAAATATCGCCTAATTTCCTCTGAAAAACAACATATTTCGTCCCTGAAGAATTCTGCGATTTCAAGAGTAGATCCCTGCCTGATTTGTAATGGATTCGGTCGTATGTATTTATGTCAATTAAACAAGATCTTCTTATTGCTTAGACACTAAAGTATCTTCAGAAATCATTCGTAATTGTTGTATTCGTTGACGAAATTGACGACGATGGCAACAAAGTTGTGGATTTGGTTCCGTCGAAATCGATAGATAGATCTGGATCTTTCCCCGTATGTCGTTGTCCATTTCGAGGTGGAAAAAAGTTGCAGGAGTTAATAAAAACACAGGCTGAGCCTCAGCTGTCGTGGAAAGAACACGAAGTGAAGATTTTACAGGGAGCAAGAAAGTTTTCTTTATAATAATTCGAATAATTTTTTGTGCTTGACAACAATCGTTTTATGTGTAGATAGTTGATTTTTATAGTATTTTTTTTCGAAGCGAACTGCTCAAATTAACAACATACCAATTATATATATTTAAATGTTACACATTTAAATGCACAGGGTAAAAGGCGGGTTAACCGATCGTGCGCTCAATCATCTGTGGAAAGCACGACAGCAGGAGAATGTAGCCCAGATTCTGATTGTTCCAATGGCGAACAAAAGCAGGAGTCTAAGGGGAATGACAATGGGAAAGGAGACAGTGATGATACTAATTCAGATTGGTCTGTTATTCCTCAAAAGCGCAAACAAAAAGAAAGAAAAGATTCAACGTTAGATATAGTAACAAAATTAACTTGTTAATTTAGTTCAATTTAAATAAAATGTACCCAACATTTAATTTAATTTTCAGATGGGTCTGCTAGTTCTCCAAAGCGCCAGAAAACTTTAAGGAAAGATTCAACCTCAGGTAAAATGAAAGAAGATATTACTTCTCAATTTAATTTAATTTAATTGTAATAAAATGTGCTTAAAATTTAATATTAATTTTAGATGGTTCTGCTAGTTCTCCAAAGCTCCAGAAAACTACAAGGAAAAATTTAACCTAAGGTATAGTAAAAGAAGATTTAATTGTCAATTCAATCCAATTTAAATAAAATTTACATAACCCGTACTTTCATATTTATACAGATGACGATTCTAGCGGAAGTTCAAGAGGGAACACTCCTGAAAGAAACAAAATACTGAACAAACCTGCTGAACGAAATTTATCGACTGAATCTTTCAAAAAAGGTAATTCTTAAATGTAATTATGGAAATACCTCACTTAGTATTTAAAAAAAACGCACTCCACCAGAATTCTTGGAATTCTTCAGGAGCAGTGGCCAGGGAAGGCGGAAAGAAGGAACGCCTCAGAATAAACTTATAAGTCTAGGCCAATTTTATTAACAAAAAAAGTACTTCAATTCAAACTTTCTGTTTATTTCTTTTAATCATAGAAAAATGTCGAGTTCGCACCAACTTGACTCCCATTTTTGGGTCATTACTTTGATGTAGCATTGGGCCAATAATTTAAAAATGTACTTTTCAGAACACTGTGTCCAAATGAAATTCAGTATTGCCTTGGTTTTTGCTTGAAAATATATGTAAGACATTAAAGTTTAATGTTAAAGTTAAATTAAAGTTCCACATTATAATTTTTACCTCACACGTGAGGCGCACTATAGGTCAAATTGCATTTTTCTGGTTTAAAATCTAATATCACGAGAAAGAATAGAGATAATTCAACAAATTTTTTGTTTAAATAAAGTTCATGTTACGTGGTTTGAAGGAAAATAAGTAAGAATGCCTACATTGCTTACTGTAGGGGTTGAAGTAAGGGGTGAAGTTGAGCATGTTTAAAAAATCCACCTTTTGGTTTTCTCTTTGCTGAATCTCAAATGGAAATCATGATATCGATACCATTTTTTTTTAATTGTAGTAAATGTAAAGCAGATGAAGGGCGCAGTTCCATGGATAAATATTAGTCTGAGTACTTTATAATTTTAAAGTTGATTCAATTATAAGGTAAAAAGACTACGAATTACAAATTATTTTTTAAAAATAATTAAATTCCTAATTTAAATTTATATGCTTGTTACAGGTGCTTTATGCCACTTGCTGCAAGTGAATTTTAAGGATGTGCTTGCGAAAACCGGAAAATGGTTCTCAGGAGCAGTGGACAGGAAGGCGGAAAGAAGGAACGCCTCAGAATAAACTTATAAGTCTAGGCCAATTTTATTAACAAAAAAAGAACTTCAATTCAAACTTTCTGTTTATTTCTTTTAATCATAGAAAAATGTCGAGTTCGCACCAACTTGACTCCCATTTTTGGGTCATTACTTTGATGTAGCATTGGGCCAATAATTTAAAAATGTACTTTTCAGAACACTGTGTCCAAATGAAATTCAGTATTGCCTTGGTTTTTGCTTGAAAATATTTGTAAGACATTAAAGTTTAATGTTAAAGTTAAATTAAAGTTCCACATTATAATTTTTACCTCACAAGTAAGGTAAAAAGCACCAACATAAATAAAACGAAATTTTCCATTTCAAAGTGCACAGAAGGAATTCACAGTACATAGAAACAAAATATGTAATATAGATATTTGGACAACTGATATGCTTAGAGAACTTATTCGTCCATTGTTCGCCTGGTGCGAATTGTCGGTCGGGCCATGGTTGGCCCAACCTTTGTAAGGTCGGCCCAACTTTGTGAGCCAATGTTCGGGCCAACCAGCGCAATGATAGCGCATGCCGACCCTATTTTACACAGTTGGGCCAACAATAGTTGGCATGGTTGAGCCAACCGCGGAATACAAGGTTGGCATACCATTTTTGAAGGTTCGTACCGCAGAGTCGGGCCGACCGCAGTGTTATGGTTATTTTGAGCCAATTTGCCAAAGCCCAAACGACCGTCGACCCAGCCTTGGGCCCGAGTTGGACCGACGGTCGGCAAAAGTGAGGTTACTTGCAGTGGATAATATTAACCGATGGTCGGGCCAACTATCGCCCAGAGTCAGGCCGACCGTAGTGTTATGGTTATTTTGAGCCAATTTGCCGAAGCCCAAACGACCGTCCACCCAAGCTTAGGCCAGAGTTGGACCGACGGTTGGAAAAAATGAGGTTACTTGCAGGGGATAACATTAACCGACGGTCAGGCCAACTATCGCCCAGAGTCAGGCCGACAGTAGTGTTATGGTCATTTTGAGCCAATTTGCCAAAGCCCAAACGACCGTCGACCCAACCTTGGGCCAGAGCTGGACCGACGGTCGACAAAAGTGAGGATACTTGCAGTGGATGATATTAACCGATGGTCGGGCCAACTATCGCCCAGAGTCAGGCCGACCGTAGTCTTATGGTTATTGTGAGCCAATTAACCAAAGTCGGGTAAATTTTGGAAGCCATTGTTGGCTTCTAACGTTGGCCCAACTAAGGTGGCTTCGAACTGCTATAGTTGGGCCCACCTTCGTCAGCAAAATTCGGTTGCCAAAGCCGGCCCGACCACGGGCCGAACGTCAACTCAGGTTGCCAACCCAAATTCGCACCTGGGGGGATGCTTTCAGAATAACCTTTACAACAAGCAGACGATAATAATTTTTTTCGATAGCTAGTGATTGTGATTTAGCCTAATGCTATACAAGCCCTGCAGTGAAAAGTCCCCGTTGTCGCTTTTTTCCGCCCCCCCCCCCCCCTTCCCCGAAAATTACACCTTTTTGATGACAATAGCACGTAAGAATATCATAGTGTTCTTGAAGGTGAAAGAAGTTTGACTAAAATGGATCCAAAATCGGGTTTCATAGGAAGTTTCTTCATCATTTATAGCATCAAAATCTGAAAGAATCAAAATCCCATCTGATCCTTTTCGCGTGATATCGATATTTTATCAATTTTAATGATGAAGAAGTGAGATTAGTCTTAGTGAGAAAATTCTACATGTTCAAACGATAGGCAGTGGTGAATAAGAAACACTTTCAGCTCAACCAAGGACCAACGACGAGGACGTACTGGTTATAGGACCTCATTTAATTTAAAACAAAAAAAAAATCTGTTTTCAGATATTTTTTCAGACTTTTCTCAATTCCTCAATATTTCTGTACAATTCCTAAGAATATTGTACACAGATATGGCGTGATGAAAAGGCAGTCACTGCTTTGAGTAGTCTTGACGAATAACATTCATCATTGTAGGAATTTTTTTATAACGATCCCAGAACTTCAAGAACTCTCGGTAAACTGATTCTCCACTTTGCTCCGAGCAAAATCCTAGGCCATTGTTATTGTCGATATGTTTGAAACTCTCTTCAACACGTGCAAGAATGACTGTACTATGACAGTCTTTACCTTATTTTTTGTTTCTTCCTGTGAAACAAAATTTATCGTAATCGCTTCAGATCACCATATCTATTCAATTGCATGTGATTCCATTCGTGAGGTAACATACGTTCATACTTGCATGGGCATCACTCAACTGATTCGCATAATTTTTGTTGCTCCTCATATCTCTTAGTGAAATAAAACAGTATAGGCCAGGAAAAGTTGCTGTTGCAGTTTCTTGGCCATTTATTATGAGAAGCTTGAAATCCGCAAAAAATTTGAACGGAACATTATTGATATTCATTAGTTCGAATAACAGTTTAATGTTGCCATAAGTCTCTCTTATTTGAAGAACTGAGCATAGTAATATTAATCTATGTACGCTAGATAGCTTATACCACTTTTGCTCATACTGTCACCCACACAATAGTTTTATTCTTCCAGAAAAATCATCCATATTTTCCAAACTTGTATCATTAGAATCATCATTATCATCAGTGTGGTCTACGAAACTGTCGAATGCAGGTGAAATTTTATTTTTGTAATATCTCCGTAAGAATAATAATAATAATAATCATTTTATTCTTTCATTAAATAGTTCTTAAAAAATACAAACAATTTTCCAGAAACAATTATATAGAAAAAATTAAATTTCACGAAGATACTAGAAAAATAGGGCAAAATGGACAGAATCCCATGCATTTGGTCCATTTTCCCCCCTCAGCACTCAGCAAAGTGAAGCTAGCTGGTGGTTGAAGAGAGAATCCCTGATGCTGTATCTGATTTTAAGATAGAACGAAAATTTAGCGCGAAACTCACTTCTTCATCATTAAAATTGATAAAATATCGATATCACGCGAAAAAGATCAGCTGGGATTTTTATTCTTTCAGATTTTGAACCTATAAATGATGTAGAAACTTACTATGAAACCCGATTTTGGATCCATTTTAGTCAAACTTCATTCACCTTCAAGAACACTGTGAATAAGTGTTAGTACCAAAAACAAATGGTGAGGATAGAATTAATATATGTTCAAGAAAAAAACTTATCCTGAGCCACGATATGAAAAACAGCTTTTAGCGGATGAGAAATAAAATTGTAGAAATGTCAATAAGGTAAACGTCCCAGTAACCGTGACCATAAGAGATTTCATTCACTTCAAATATTTAGCATTAAACATCTTAGAGTATTATAAAAATTGTTGTTACATTATATTTGATATTACTTTTTATTTATAAACAATCTCTCTAAATCTGAATTAGTGAAATTTCACTAATTGATTGTGAAATCTCACTAATTCAATTAGAGAGAAGTCGGCCACTCACGATTAGTTGAAAACTACTAATTTGATTAGTGGAAATTGTCCACTTGTGAAATTAGTGAAATTCCACTAAGCCATTAGTAATCCCTGTCATTGCAGTGTGTACTAATTGAAGAGTGAAAAGTCACTTTATACAGTAAAAATGCACAGTAAAAATCATGTAAGTTTTATTGACAATAAAACAGAATATTTGAAACAAAAAATTTCCGTTTCGGGGTAGGCGTGACACTACCCGATTCCGGTAGTGTTTCTAGGTGGATAGTTTCTTGAAATAAATAACTACAAGTGTGGGCTAACCACACCCACGACGAGCCAACAACACGCAATTAGTAGTATTCCCGAATGGTCACCCATCCAAGTACTAACCGCGCCCAACACTGCTTAACTTCCGTGATCTAACGAGAACTGGTTTTTTCAGTGTGGTATAGCCGTTGGCGATAATAAATAAATAAATTGATCTTGAATTCCTTTTTGTCTACTGGCCGTAGTTAAATAGAACAATAATATGATAATTTCAGGGTGGCCGCTGGACCGGGAATCTTATGAGACCGGGAAAACCCGGGAAATAACAATGCATTTATTTTTTGACCAGGAATTTTACAAATTTAAAAATAGTCTTTCCAACCTGTATTTCAACCCTTCTTCAATAATTAGATAAATTGTCATATTTTACAATTATGATATCATTCAGTTTAGAATGCATTCTACGCATGCGTATAAATTCGTAAATCTTCCACTTAAAAAATTTTCCTCTTTAGATTTTAATTTTCAAGGGATCGTCCATATATTACGTAAGACGTTTTTCTTTTGTTTAAATAAAGACGAGAATACAATTGCTGTGAAGTTGAGAAGGATACAACGATATAAACAAATGAAAAAAATCTTACGTAATATATGGACGATCCCTCAAGTGTACATTTTAATTTGAAGAATTTTAAAATGAACTTTTACATACTTAAGCAATTAGAAATTAGAAGCGTTTGAAATTGCTGGTTTTGGATAAAACCCCATTTTTGGTTGATCAACTGTGAATATAAATTAAATTCATGATTTTTAAAATTGAACTGTACTTTAAGGATTAAAACAATGCGAACCTCAAATAGCGTGGCATCAAATGGCACGCAATGTCATATGAGGATATGACTTCAGATTGGGCAAAATCGTTGCAGTTCACTAATTCGTTAGTGAGCGCGCTAAGTTACTAATGAATTAGTGAAGCGAAGCTACTAAATAATAGTGTACCATGTTTACTAATTGATATTAGTAAAACTTTTACTAATTTATTAGTCAAATATTTACTATTTCAAATGTAAAACATCAAAATATTACTATTTGGTTAGTGAACCATACATTTACTAATTCAACTAGTGAAATTTTCACTAATTCATATTTAGAGAGATTAAAAGTCAAAAAGCACCGATGTCCCAGTTATCGTGATTTCCAAATCTGTCATGTACTAGTAATCGTGAGTCGTTGTCCCAGTCTTCGTGAAAAAGGTTAAGTTTTCTTGAAATCAGTTTTTAGTGATTTGGAGGTGTATTTGAAGTGTATGTTTGTACTTTAAGATTACTTAAATGAAATGAAATATATATTGTTAGTTTTATATTGATTGAGACCTCTGAGATGAAATCCGTCGAAACAGCCTCAAAATCGAATTTTCTGAAAGTTGTAATACGTCTGATGGACACTGATAATTAATCATAATAAAAATGAATTTTTTTTTTAAATGTTTAGTTTTTATTTCAGTTCAAAATATTGACGAATAAAATTAATATTTTATTCATAAGAAATGAAGTGGTAAAAAAAATGAGTCGTGATAAATATTTATTAGAATTTTGATCACGATAATTAATAACGACAATGCTGAAATTCTTTTATAATACTGAATATCATAATTGAAATCATTAACATTTTTAATAACTAGATGTAGCACACAACATTTGATAAATTGCAGTGACTAAAAAAATGAGGTTATTTTCTGTTTACGTTTTGTCAAAATATTAAAACTATCAATAACAATATTTCTATTACACATTTTTCTCTATATAATGCAGTATAGATTAATGTTAGCTAATGAAAAATTACTCAATAAATATTAACTTCACTGAAAAATCGTAATAAACTAAAAAATTGATAATGAAATCTCTAAACTCATGCCAATATTTTACATCACCTTTTTCAGTTTTAAGCACTAATTTATATTACCTTTTTGAAATTAATTAAATTATTATTTGTAACGAAATATGTAAATAAAATGTTGACAGAGTCCTCCCGGTTTTCGTGACAGGTCACGATTACTCGAGAAACTATGCTTTTGAAATGTCTCTATGATCGTGACCGATATTTCTTGAACGAGAAGGTACTAAATTAAAATTTTACTCAATTTTATGAAACAAAAATTATTTTTTATTACAGAAAAATTATTTCCGTCCCGACCAAGTAATTTCTTGACATATTAAAAGCTTAAGCAAAGAGACGCCTTTCCTAACCAAAATGTTAAGCTATTTTCCACGTTTCGTGATTCATCGCCACCGGCAATACAAATGATTTTTTTTACCCATTTGCACTATTTGTATAAAAAAACTAATTTGGTTTCCGCAACAAGCATTGTTCAAACTTACTTAAAAATATTTTAGGATTGTATTTTTATGCAGAGAATACTTAATTCTGGCGTTTACACCTCAAAACTCACGATTACTGGGACATCTACATTACGTAAATATAAAAATTAAATTCTTTATTTCATTCTGAAAGACAAGCCGCGAATTAAATACGAGACTTGAGCAGAATCCTCTAGCAATCGGTGCAATTTTTGTTAAATTTAGTGAAACCTATTGCAATCCCTATAATTTTTTAAAGGTAGCCAAGGTTTCATTAAGAGAAATATTAATTCAAATTCCTGAAATTATTTGTAATTTCATTATACCTGTATTGTTTAGGATTCCTCTAAGCCCATACAATTTTTTGAAATTTCTTCTAATTCCAGAAAATCATCTCTGGAATTTTATTGAAATCCCAGTAATTTCTCGCAAGCTCCTAAAATCAAATGTTTCTAAAATCTCTGCAATCATATGAAGTGCCAAGAAGTGCTTCTTAATGCAGGAATTTATCTAAATCGTAATGTTTAGAAAGCTTTCATAATAATTGTAATAGTTGAAAGTCCTTAAAATACTATCAAATGAAGAATAAAGTTAGCCACGAAGTTAGCCACGTGGAAAAATGTTCTGGTGCTGGCCTGGCCCAGACCGTCTGGTTTCAAGTTTTGACGCTGGCTAGACGGTCTGGCCAAAAGTGTAACGCTTTTTCTCGCTAGCCCCAGGCCAGTCCGTCTGGTCAGCCGCTATATATGGGCTGGTCAGCCACTAGTTAATGGCTGATTAGCCACTAGTTGGAGGCCGGTCAACCGCTGACTAATCTCCCTTCTGAAAGAAAATAATTTTAGCCAAATGGGAATAACTGACCCCATTGGTCCACGATTGAAACACATGACTGAAACAGATTTATTATTTTAATTTTGATTGGGTGTAGCCTTTTAAATCTGATTTATTTATTCGCTTTTTAATTTTTTTTTTCAATCAGAGCCAGTCGGGTAATAGATCCCACTTGGATCCATAATTATGTCCTTCCACAAGGGCGAAATATAATGTTTTTCTTTTAAAATCAGAAGGTTAGGAATGGGATTTATAGTTGCAACCTGATTCAGCCTCTTTTGTTTAATCTTTTTATTATTGAATGTTAAAATTAACAACGCATTAACGACGTTGAGTGGTACAGAACAGATAAGTTACGTAGTAAAATTTCCTTAGTTTCATGTGCAACTTTGTTTTCCTTGGTTTTCCTCAAAGCTCGAAACCCGTCCTAATCAACTGCGCTCGAGATTGTATCTGCTATAGGCTTTGATAAAACTTAGTCTCCGTAAGCCCGATATCAGTTGTTGTATTGTACTTGGAGAACAAAATGGCTGAAATAAAGTTTGAAGTTCATAATAATTTAAAAGTTTTCGCGCCCATAAATATTTTTACGAGTGTCTTTAAATATAGGTTGAGTAAAATTTGAGTATACGGGGAAATTGTGCTTTATTGCATGAGAAAAAAATTTTCGTTACCTTTCATTACTTTGCAGAACTGGGTGTCTTTAAAAGTCAACTTATTGTTGATTTTCTTTTGAGCTGTATACCCTAAAATTATATCTCGTGAAATGTATTTATGGAGCATATTTCTTGAAGATCTTGCAGGATTCTCTCTATCAACTAATTGCGACAAAGCTTCCTTCTGTAAAAAAAGCCGAACATACAATGGATTATTGTTTTATTCAATTTAAACTGTTTAAAAAAAATTTATGAATTTATATGTACTTAATTTTAAAAATTGTATAATATAGTTTTAAAATATTTAATTCAATACCTAGTCTATTGATAAAATTTGATAGGTCGCTTCTTTGAAATATAAATGGTTGAATTTGAAGCAAAAATAATAAAAGAAAGTTGGAAGGAACTTGAGATAGGACCGAACTTTGAAAAATATTAAGGATTAAATTCAAGTTAATATTTCGGAGCAAAAAGACTTTTACAAAATATTTTTATGGACTAATAATAACAAAAATGCACGAGATTTTGTATGTACAAACTCTTTGCGATATCGTCCATGTTTTTAAATTCCGGTGAAGTCTTTACTGGCAACTCCAAGTCATATTTTTCAGCCAAGTCTTCGGCTAGATATCCTACCAAATTTGTAGAACTTGGCTTTCGAGTGCCCAGACGTGCTATTTGTTTCCTAAGCTCCTTTAGCTCGAGACATGGGCTGTAACTTGCTTTGAGGATGCGCTTAAAAGTCAAAACAGGATTAATTTCTAAAAAGATAGTTGTTTGTAAGTTACTTAGCTTATGGGTTAGTACACAAGTTATTTGAACATATATGATACTTATAGCATTTATAGATTTCAATTAAAAATTTTAACCTCTAATATTTCTTCATAGTTATTCTTCTGTAATAGATAAAATGTCGGTTTCCACTTACCATTTAGTTAATAACTGAATAAAGATTTAATACCTTTTATGCCCACGCTTACACAGGTAACTTGGCTTGATCAATATATTATTACAAAAATAACAACAAACTTTGGAGAGTTTGTAGAACTTGATTGACAAAAACTAGCAGTGTGTCAGAGAGGCAGGGATGTCCAGTAGGGATGTTCGATTCCGATTCGATTCTCCAAAAAATCGATTCTTGTAGAAAAAAATCGATTTTTTTACATCCGATTCTTTGCTATTCGATTTTTTAGAGAATCGATTCTTTACCCTGAGAATCGAAAAGTCGATTTAAAAAAAAATTATCATTATTTATTACAAGGGAACTGATAAATTAAGTTCTACGTAGGTTCGATATATCGTGATATCGCCTGCAGAAAGAGAGAGAGGTATGAACGGTAACAGGGGATGCCAGACGTGGCGATTTATCGCCAATCTGGCGCTTTAACCTTGATTACTATTCGTCTAGCTTTTTACAGCAACGTTTTGATTGGCTTTTTGGATTTAACAGCCATGACGGCGCCAAATATCTGAACGTACCGAATTGGTGGACTCCCATGGCAGATGAAAGCAGTGGATGAAAGCGGAAACTCATTATTATTATTATTCTACTCATTATTATTTCTCAACTGATTTTTAGTAAATTCTAATACTCTTATTAATATTATTAACACTTATTCATATATTATTAATTTTTTTTTCATACTTTTTCTCGGATGAACCCGGTTTTTCGTCATAGCCACGAACTAAGTCAAATGACTGATGAGATCAGGATGTTATAAGTTATTTCAATACGTTGTTTGAAATCATTTACGATGATGTTGTAGGTACAAAATTAGAAGCATGATGTAGTTTGCAGTTTGGCTTTGCCGCTGTTATCCTTACACAGCGGCCGTCGGTGTTGAAGGTGACACCAGTCGCCTCTGGATGCTTTCTTAGAGCTACCATGTATCACGCCATAGGTTCTTAGTCACTTGCTTCCTGATGGTCTAGGAAGTTTCTTACAATGCGAAAGGTGTTTAATAAAACCGCCTTTTGAGCTGCCTCCAGTACCCTACTGACTCCTAAATGTTCAAGATGTTCAGTGCACCTTGCGTGCACATTGCCTGTAGCCGAAATCACAATAGGATGAATAGATGCATGTTTCACATTCCTCCATATTGCCTTAACTTCATGCCTTAGCTCGCTATACTTATGAATCTTGGTTGTATAGGTTGCCTGCAAATTTCGGTTGAGCGGACAAGCAATGTCGATGATGTAGACTCTTCCACCATTTTTCTCTCGCATCACGATGTCAGGTCGATTGGCTCGGATGTAATGATCCGTCTGGATAGTCACATCCCAATATAAGATGTAATCTTCATTTTCTAAAACTGACATTGGAATGTATCTATAGAAAGGCATCCATTCTGTTAAGAGTCCTAGGTTTAAGGCAAGTTGTTGATGTACAATGCCCGCCACATCATTATGTCTGTGCGTATATTCTCTTTGAGCCATTACGCGACAACCATCAATAATGTGCTCGATGGATTCGTTGGTATCTCCACATAATCGGCACCGGTCGACCACGTCTTGATGTAACACGTGTTTGCGATAATTTCTGGTGCTAACAACTCTATCCTGAATCGCAATGACGAATCCTTCCGTTTCTGGATACAGGAGTCCCTTTCTCAGCCAAATATTGGATGCCTCACTATCCACTTCATATTGATCTAGCGTTTTGGGGTGTTCGCTGTGGATGGCTTTCTGTCTCCATTGCGTTTCTAATTCCTCTATGGTTTCTGCCCTGATATTCAAGGCCTCCTCTGAGGACAAATTCAAAGGCGTGTAGTCAAGATCCGCTTTACAGATGGTGTTGTAAAACGTAACATCTCGCTTGCTGTTAAAATAGTCTCGCAACTGTGTAACTTGTGACTCACACAGTTTTCTGACATCTACAATGCCTCTGCCCCCTCTATGTCGTGGTAGAACTACCCTTTCACTCGCCGAATTACGGTGGTGCATTCGGAGTTTCGTCATTTCTACGCGGATGATTCTGTTTAATCGTTCGAGGTCAGTGTTCGACCATTTGATGAGCCCAAAGGAGTACGTGAGAACAGGGATGGCGTAGGTGTTGATTGCCCTGATCTTGTGTGCCGAGTTAAGAGAACTCTTCAGAACCAATCTGAGTCTTGTAGTGAAGGCAGTCGTTGGGCTTTTCTTAACTATCGTATGCTGAATACCCTTAGATTCAAGAATACCCAGGTATTTATATGACTCGCCCTCAGCCATTGCCAGGCTGTGGTAACTCAATGCTTTAGAAGCGACAGCGTATATTCGACGGTGGCGCCATCAAACGAGCCCGCAGGTCATCAAGATATATATA
>CAKNXH010001594.1:176662-241278 GCA_932178445.1 Andricus quercusramuli
AAAGAACATGACTTTTAAAGTTGGGGCAGTTGAGAAATAATGCCCCAGATAAAAGTAAGATTTACCATTCGAACTTCAATAGTTAATGCAACCATGCACAACGAGGCCTCCACAGATGTGTGGATTTCAAAGTCATTACAATAAAGTTTGCATAAACTGAATTATCATTCTATTTTTTTTTTAAAGATAAAAGTAAAATTTCCCATTTAAACTTCAATAGCTAATGCAACCATGCACAACGAGGCCTCCACAGAGATGTGGATTTCAAAGTCGTTACAATAAAGTTTGCATAAACTAAATTATCATTCTTCTAATTAAATAAAATTTAAAAAAAACTTGAAACCCAAAAACTTACGTCTAACTATCCGAATTCTTATGAATTGGGATAGTTTGGTAAACGAAGCCTTTGAGTGATCCCTGAGAATCCTTTAGAGGTGGCGTCCTTTCAATGACGCTTAATTGAATTTGAAATTTCTGTCGTCAATGACAGGTAGACCAGTAATTCCTTATGAGGGGTTCCTTCCTCGCAGAGGGTCGAGTCGGAAGGCTCAGTAAGAAGTCCTAGCAAGAAGTGCTAGTAAGAAGAAGTGGTCGGTACCGATATCGGGATCGATATTTATAGGGTGCATTGGTCCCACGCTACCCCTACTTATCAGCTGATGGCGCGCGCAATCGATCGTATGATCGGATGATTTCTTGAATCCTCCCCTTGTTACACCTGCTTATCCACTTATGAGTCAGAGGCGTACCAATACAAATATTCGCCCGCGACTTTATACTTTCATTATAATTATGAACTTAGAACGGACCGTCTCAACGCCCCCCTAAACGGATAGAGCTTTTATCTTTTAAAAGATCTATGCGTTTCAAAAAAAAATTATTTTATTTCACGAATTTGTAAGTGATCTTATATTACTAACGAGGTAAATAATATCTTAGTACAATAATATACTTAGTAATTTAAATTTTTTTTATTTTTTTTCTGTTTTTTCTTCTTTTGTTGAGAAAAGTTTTCGAATTTTTAGGGAAAAATAGTATATCGATCTTAGAGACTTATATGTACATATCGATTAATGCCCCTTTAAACTGAAAAATCCTTTTAAAAAAAAAACGATTCATAATTCTTTAATTATCAGAAATTGATACCCATAAACGCCCCCCTAAACGAATGCGTTCAATGGAATTGAATTCATTCGTTTCTAAGCTAACTGCTAATTTATTATATTTATAGATATATTTTAATTATATTTTTTATTTTATTTTATTTCTTTATGTATTGCTCCTTCTCAATCATCTTTAATAATTATGTCGTACCTTGTTCCAAACCTTCTTAAATTTATTCCAAAAATCTGGAGGTCGTGAAGGGAATTTCAACCAATCTCCGTATCCCCATATTGATTCGTGAGTGAGCAAACTTCTCACTAGAGTTGATCCAAAAGTGAAATAGCGAACAAAAAATTTGCAGTACTTTTTCTTATAGAATTTAGCACCTATGCGCCTTTTATCATCTGTTTTAAGATGGTGTTCATATATCGAGATCTTACCCGGTTTGTGAGAAAATATGTTTTTATAACGGGATATAAGTTTGTAGAATCGCTCTTTTTCTAATGCATTCAATAAACTACAATGCGCTACTTTTTCTGTAATTTGTTCATCAATCAATGTATATTCATCCTGGACATTATCATAAGTTTCAATCGTATTAATTTCCTTTATAACATTTGGAAAATTTTCTTCGGGTTCTAAATATTTGCCTAAACATTCTATGTATCTTTCTTTTTGGACATTTTCCGCATCCATTATTATGCGAATTCTTTTCACATCTTCTTCTAACAATTTTATTTTTATCGATTTATTTTTATCCTTCAATTCAAAAATATTATCTTCAAAATCGATTTTACTTTTTAATCTCTTTAATAAGTCCACTCCAATGATACATTCTTTATTTAGCCTAGGCACTATAAGAAAAACGTAAGAACCTTCCCAGTCGCCCATTTTGAATTTTGCATAAATTTGATGCTTTAATTTTACAGGTCTTGCCCCAGTTGCACCGACAATTGTGGTCCCTACAATTGGTAAAAGTTCACATTGTTTGAAAATATTATGATTATTTTCATAGAAGGTTTCAGAAATACAAGTTACTTCACTACCTGTATCTATTAATGCATTTGTTTCTATGTCCTCGAGATTGAAAATCATTATTGGACACTTATCTAATTCTTTATCAACGGTATTATCATCGTTTTCTAAAAGTTCGCCCCTTATATCTAAAGGTAGAGGCTTTTTAAAATATTTTGGCCCCGGATTTGCCTCTATCGTTTTACTCTCTACTGACCCGAGGCATATGCGTTTCCCTGATTGAAATAAAATTCATCGCGTTTATCTATATTTTCAACGACTTCTATAACTCTAGTTTGTTTAGTTATATTATTTTGTGGCAGACTATTTTGCTGATTATTATAAGCCCCTCTTTTTACTCGTAATTGATCATTCGTATCTTCAGACGATGTAATTTGATTTGCATAATTAGGATATTTTAGATTGATCTAGAATTCTCGTGTTATTTATTTAAATGACACGTTCGTTCCGCAACACTGTTTCGACCCAGGTTGCTGATCCATCTCTCTAGCGATCACCCCAAATGAAGAGCCTCACAAAATTGTTATGTGTGGTTCTGCGCTTGGGCCCATTAGTATCCAAGGTCTTTGTTTCAGGCTTCATTCACTTTATTGTCACTCTGTTTACACACTATTTGTCGTCACACTTTTCTGTCCTGACATACTACACTAGCTTCCTTCACGTCCATGTATTTTTTCATACAAGCTCTTGTGTTTCTATGGCTTCTAATGTATTTTCGGATTAATGTCTCATTCACAGATTTTAACCATTTTTTTGGCGGTCTACCTCTGAGCATTCTGCCATTTACTTTACCTTTATACACTTGTTTGGTCAGTCGTTCATCTTTCATTCTTTCAAGATGTCCGAACCATCTTGACTGATTTCTTTCCCATATGTCAACTATTGTCTCTCCTGTACCACATAATACCTGAAATTAAAAACAGTGATCGAAAAAAGTGTTAATAGTTTTAGTTTTCCATTTACTGGTAACTTTCTCTTTGTTTATTTTGTTTTTGAAATCAAATTAATCTTGAGAGAATGTTTAAAAAAGAGAAGGAGTAATTTCTCTTAGATGTAGATGCAGGCACGATTTACACATTTCATCAGCGTCATTTTAGTTTAGAATAAATAAGTCGTTTACGCATCAGAAGGAGCGATGGCGAATGCGCATAGTAACATTATGAGCCCATAGAAGTATTGCGGGCTCAAAAACGTATTCCGCACATGCTCATTCGCTATTGCTCATATACGATAATGGTCAGTCAACCTAACCTCAAATATCAGAAGTAGTATGATTTTAAAAGTTTTTAAAAGACCTAGGTACAAAATATATTATCAAGATCTTAGGGGTTGTCCACTATGAAAATACATAAATACGAATATATGAATTAATTTGTCTAAATTAGGAAGTGTTTACCACTTTTGTATCAGCTTTAAATTATTTTAATGAAAAAATTTTGATTGTAAAACGGATTTTTCAAATACTTTGAATCACCATAATTTTTTTACTGTTCAATAAAATGTATTGATTTGATAGGTAAACCGATTTGCCTTGCATCAAGGAGGATTTTTTAACCACATGTACATGAACCATGAATTATTGTAATGAACTTAACCGCCCTTTTGCAGCTCCTGTGGGCTCACCGTACATATTTGCTCCACGCTTACCGATTTTCAATTAAACTAGACACGCCTTAATATTGTGAGTCAGTCGATTTGTTTCGAGCTGAACAATCTTTTATGTTCTAGAATTGAGTTTGAATTATCTTGATCAAAAACGTTTTAGGGTAAAAGACACATTTTTCAAATATTATGAAAGTACAAAAAAAATGTAATTAGGGAATATTTTTCGACATCCTTGCGTCAGTCTTGAAATATTAGTAGTGAAAATAAGTCTTGGAGATTTCATCAATTTATCTGCAATATAAATATTTCTAAATTCAATTATATTATTTTTGAATTCTAGGTTTTACACTTGAATCCTTAGAACAGCTTTTTCACTCCTGTAATCTTTTGAAATCCTGCAAAATCCTTCGGAAAAAAGTTACGAAAAGAGAGTACCCTCGATTAATTTGCAACACTCACTATGCCGATGTATTTTTACTCGTTGATTACGAATGTGACTTCGGATTCAAACGAATTTTCACTCCTACATTGAAAACTGTTGATCTAAATAAAGAAAAGTTTTAAATAAAACCTCCAGACCATTAAAAATACATATTTCATGTTAAAAGCGTATTATCTTTAAAAACATTATTTTACGTCGAAAAGGTATATTTTCGAATGTTCTACTACTTTTGTTTGAAACTTTTATGAACATTTTTACTATTTACTGAAGAAACAAATAGAAAAACATTAGTTTTTCAGATTTATGATATGTATACCTTAAAAATCCAATTTGGGCGTATTTTCGCTATCATATTCGTATCAGCTTGGGTATAGTGAGTTTCAAATTAATCAAAGGTACGAGGTGTGGCTATTGAATAAAGCGACTGGCATGGCGCTACTACAGAAGAAGTACGCATGCGCCAAATATCAGGGACCGTCAGCAGTTTAGCTTGAAGCCTTCTCTTTTAAGTGCAAGTACGCTTCTATAAACAAATCCGTAAAGCCGTATCCTTCGTTCGCGTTAGACTTTTTTTTTTAGCCAGAAAAATCTTGAGCGTAACAATAGAGCAACGAATTGTTGTGGAATTTCACATGAAACTTGGAGAAACCGCCACTGAAACTTATAATTTATTGGGAAAAGTGTGTAGCAATGAATTTTTATCGCGTGCACGTGTTTTTGAGTGGTTTAAGCGTTTTCAAGATGGTCGAGAAGACGTTGAAGATGATTGACGCCCGGGTCGCCCTTCACGTCAAAAACATATAACAGTATCGAAAACAGTGATCCCAACTTTGGCATGTTGAGCTACTGCGCTTGCCCGGCGCAGCGGCTCTCATTGGTCGCTGCTGGCGCGCGATTTAAACTGGATATAATTAACAATTATTAAAATTAAAGTAGGTAATTATTGTAAATTGCACATTAATATCAGAAATTACGCAATTTGTGATGTGAGGTTAGAAAAAAATTACTAATGCGTATATTTAGTTGATAATAGCATATTTTCTTTGAATTCAAACGATAAATTTATATTTTATTAAAAAAGGTTTTTGAATGAGAAAGATGTTTATTTAAAGATTTGAAAATACTTATTCCTAATATTTTTGAAAGTTTCTACATATATATTTAACCTTAATATATTTATATAACCTATAAATGCATGTAGGAACTTGAATGTGTTGTAGTTCCTATTTGAATACACACATTTTATCTTGAGTATATTGTTATCACTTGCTTGACAATATTACTATCTTTTCTACAATCAGGAAGAGAAAACACATGTAGACCTCGCCCTCGAGAGTAGTCTTCGATAGTAATCGATTATCTAGTATTCTTGTTTTTTGCAATGGAAATTTGTACATGAAATTATGCAAAAATTGATACATGTTATATTTAACATTAAAAATTTGTTTATTCAAAAGGTAGTTAAATCACAAATTACGTAATTTCTGATATTTATGTGCAATTTACATTAATTATCTAATTTAATTTCAACATGCCAAAGTTGGGATCACTGATCGAAAAGATCGGTAATCTGGTTTGACTGACCGTTGGTTAAGTATTTGCGCGATTGCCGAATCTGTAGGAATTGCCAGAGAATGCATACGGCAAATTTTACATAACAATTTTAACATGAAAAAAACGTGTGCCTAAAATACTCAAGTTTGAACAACAAGAAGAACGCAAAAATGTTTGTACTGACACTTTGAATGCCATTGAAAATAACTCAGACTTATTGGAAAGGACAATGAGATGTGACGAATCTTGGGTTTTCACTTATGAACCTGAAACGAAGCGCAAATCCATGCACTGGAAGAGCCCAACTTCACCAAGAGCCAGAAAAGCCCGAATGATCAAATCAAAATGCAAAGCAATGATGATTGTTTTTTTTTCGATATTCATGGGATTATGTACCTTCACTTAGTTTCTGAAGGTCAAACTGTTAATAAACATCCCATTGTTAGACCATTTGCCTTATTCGCCGGATCTTGCGCCGTGCGCCTTCTGTTTCTTAAGATAAAATCTGCATTGAAAGAAACAAGATTTATTGAGTCCGTTGAAGCTGTAAAAGAGAAAGCGGCACACGCGTCCTGAAGGAGCTGACAGAAGAAGCCTGCTAAAAATCCCTCTTAGAATCCTCTTAGAATCCTTATACATTTGGGAATTTAAAGTTTCCTATGATTTTTGTAAAGGGGTTTTGTTCCATGTTTGAAAGAACATATGTGACGTGCGCCGAAGAAAGGGGGCTTACTCTGGAAAAATCGAAATCGAGGTTTTTACACCTTTCGATAGTTTTTGAGTTGCTCTTTTTAATGAAACCATCGAAAAAAATTTCCGAGCATTATTATTGCTAATAATTGAGTTGATAGGTACCCGAGAAATCGTGCCTTCGCTCGAGAGCTCGAGATCCCGTGAAACACCTCCCACCATTCACCACTACATCTCCGCGTCTCATCTATACCCCGTCCGTGAGCAGCGCCGCTATATGTGTGAGAATGTAGTGGCAAGCGGAGAGGGAAGATTTCGTGGTCTTCCCTCTCTTCTAAAAGTCGCGTCTATCGGGTCGACTTCGACCGTTCGTCCTGAAAAATCTCGCTTTCCAGAGTAAGCCCCCTTTCTTCGGCGCACGTCACATATACTGTTGATCTTATGATGTTTGTAAGTGGATCCTATAGTGACCTAAGAGTAAACGAAGGGTTTTTGGTCTTTGCTTACTGGGAGTTTAAAAGGTTTCTATGAGGTTGCTATTGCGTCTAATGTATATCTGAAATATTTCTAAATGGATCTGATTCGGGGTGTACTGGGGTTTTACGAGGATCTTGTAAGGTTTGTAAGGGGTTTTTATATAGAACCTAAGAGGAGATCAAGGGTTTTATGTCATCGCTTACTGGGAGGTTAAAAGGTTTCTATGAGGTTTCTGTATGCGTGTAATGTGTATTTGATATGTGACAAAAAAAAAAGTTTTTTGTATTATTGCGGCACTTACTTTATATTTCAAACAACCTAATTTCAAGCACGGTCCCCTACACATATAATCGCACACTCAAACCCGTTGAAAAATTGCACTTGCTGGGGATTCGAACCCTACCTAAACTACCTAACCGGTATGTACCTAGGCGATGCCTTAGCCAATTACGCTATCGAACCGCTTGAACATTCCTTACAAAATCTCGGCCATGATTTTTTCCTGAATTGGTTAAAAAATGGTAAGGTTTCTGAAAGACATGTAACATTCTATTGACGTAACAGTCCATTTAAGATCCCCTTAGATCCTCTTAAGACGGCAGTTATATACTCAGTAGCTTTTCCAGTAAACGCAGTTTCTTAAATTACCGTTAGATCCACTTAGAGAAATTCCGTACAAAATAATGTATAGTTTTTTAGTGTCCCCTTAAGTTCCCTTAAGTTCCTTTTAGATCTCCTCAGAATGAAAATTTCATACTCAGTCGCATTTCCAGTAAACGCAGTCCTTATAAATACCTATTATATCCACTTAGAGAAATTCCGTACAAAAAATTTAGTGTTCTAATGTCCGTCTAAGTTCCCGTCCCGTGCAGAAATTTCAGAGTGGCTCTGGTCGGGGCCAGATCTGGCAAAAGCTGGCCCTGATCGGGTATCCCAGTCAGGGCAAGACTCGAAATGAAACGCCTAATACGATCAGGGCCTGACTAGGGTATCCATAAGGAAGGCCCGATCTGGCCCCGACCAGCCCCCTTCTAATTTTTATTTCTAAAAATATCATTAAAATATAATTTATTCAATAAAAAAGTAAACAATCAAGTCAGACTATTAAACATTATTAATTTAATATTTTAAAAATATTTATTATCCATTTTACATATCAATATTTTTTAAAAAGTAAAGCGTGTCAGAGGTTTGTTCTAAACTTTCTATTTCCACCCCAATCTTTTGCATTGCTGAACTCCGAGCCGATGTGCAGCAGTGATTCGTCCTCAGATATGTTGTACCTTTTAGAAATCAAACCTGCAAGGAATTTTTATGAATTATATGTTGAAAATTCATACATTTTGTTGAAAAGTCGTCTTTCTGGGTAAAAATTTCTCCTTGTTTATTGGAAGTGCAACATTTTGGTTGATGCTTCAACTATCTTGTTAAAAATTCATCTTTTTTATCAGAACTGATCTTGTTTGCTAAAAATGTATTTTTTGTAGCGCACGCACGAAATGTTCGCTTTTCGAGGCATGTACTACGTGCGGCAAGTGACCAATTCCAAAGCCGTGGTAAAAAGCAGTTATAAAGATTTTTTCTAGCTGCTGCGCTTGCGCTCTTTGAGCAAGATTACTTTTTCTAGCTGCTGCGCTTGCGCACTTCCAGCCTGATTACTTTTTCTTGCTGTTGCGCTTGCGCATTTCGATTCAGATTTACTTTCCAGCACTGCCAGAATAATAACCTCACTTCATTATGATTTGACGCTTGAGAGACTGATTGTGAGTAGTGAATAGAGATTGGACAAACTCGAAGTGATAAGTTACCATAATTGACTGATAAAGTACCATCAATTACCGATAAATTACCGAAAATTTCAGAAACTTTTGAATACCTGAAATTTCCAAAAATTTATCAATTTTCCATAAATTTCCGGAAATTTGGGAAATTTAGCAATTTTCCATAAATTTCCGGAAATTTTTAAATTTTTTCCAAAAAACTTTGGCTACCTGAAATTTTCGGTAATTTAGCAATTTTCCATAAATTACCGGAAATTTAGCAATTTTCCATAAATTTCTGGAAATTTGTTGAATATTTCCAAAAAGCTTTGGAGACCTGAAATTTCCGATAATTTAGCAACTTTTCATAAATTTCTGGAAATTTTGGAAATTTAGTATTTTCCGGAAATTTTCAGATTTTTTCCAAAAAGCTTTGGTTACCTTGAATTTCTGGAAATTTTCGGTAATATAAATATTTACCGGAAATTTTCGGTAATTTTACCATAAATTCCCAAAAATTACCATAAATTTCCAAAAAAATTATGTGGCATGCATTTAGATTTAGAATTTAAACGTTCAGCATTTTGTTATTTCAAATTAAAACTGTTCAAAATTGTGCATTTTTAAATTGAAATCCTCCATAGCTGAATAATTGTAAAACAGGATAGGTTAAAATTGGAATAATGTCATGGTAACAAACAAATTAATGAACTTACCATTCGATATATCTTCGCACGCTTCGTAAAAATATACAGGGTCCTTTCATTTATATTATCCACAGCGATTTTAAATCCAAAACTCTATTCGCTATTCGCTATAGCGGCAATAACCGACAAAATTTTGTGCAAAAATTTGTAAACACAGCACGAGTAGGCCGACGTCTGACGAAGCATGGCCAAAACAAAAGAGACGCGCGCGCACTTCAAACCAATTTATATATAATTATACTGTAATTGTGACAGGCAGTAATTGTAAACTTAATGAATTCTAATTTTTTGACTAACTTTGCTTTACAGAGGGTAAACCGATGTGGCCCCGATCAGGACCACAACAGTAGCCATGATCAGGGCCACATTGAGCTAACCCGATCGGGGCCACGTCGGCAATCGGGATCTAATTGGGCAATTTCTCCACGAGCTTGTTCCTCATGAGACGACAATTATATACTTAGTCAATTTTCCAGTAAACGCACCTATTAAATTCCCTTTAGATCCACTTAGAGAAATTCCATACAAAATAATTTAGAGTTTTAATGTTTTAGGTTCTGCTTAGATCTTCTCAGAATTATGTTCCTATTAAATTCCTATTAGGTACCTTCAAAGAAATGTTCAAAAAGTAATTTTGGATTATAATTTCCACTTAGGTTCCCCGTATAACCCATTACAAATATTTCGCGAAATTAACTGCGCAACCTGTGTCGCCTTTGGAACATACAACACATTACTTTCTACTATTCCTCTTTAAATCCACTTAAAACTCAAATGCAATCTTAGAGGCTTCTAAACAGATTCTAACGATTCCTAATGCGTATTTTTAACAGGGTAATGTAGTATTTTAATGTCCGTTTAAGATCACCTTAGATCCTCTTCAAAAGACAATTATATCCTTAGCAATATTTCCAATAAACGCAGCCTCTTAAATTACCGTTAGATCCACTTAGAAAAATTCCGTATAAAATAATTTAATGTTTTAATATCCGTTTAAGATCCCCTTAGATCCCATTAAGACGACAATTTTATAATTTGTCGCTTTTCCAGTAAACGTAGTCTTATTAAATTCCCATTAGATCCATTTAGGGAAATTTCTTGAAAAATAATTTCCTGTTTTAAGGTCTACTTAGGTTCCGCTTAGGTCCTCTTAGAATTATGATCCTCTTAAATTCCTATTAGATTCACTTAAAGAAATGTTTAAAAAGTAATTTCAGATTATAATTTCCACTTAGGTTCCCCGTAGAACCCGTTACAAACATTTCCCGAAATTAACTGCACAAACAGTATCCCCTTAAGAAGATTTTACAACACATTACGTTCCACCATTCCTCTTTAAATCCACTTAAAACTCTAACTGCAATCTTAGAGGATTCTAAAGAGATTTTAACAATTCCTAACGAGTATTTTTACCAGGGAAACTTCCAGCACTGTTTCAAAGAATGAAAGATTCGCATGAAGCTTTGTAGGGTAACGGAGGAGTGTATATCGAAAGTGATAATAAATAGGTATGTATGAAATCAAAATAAAATGTTTTACAGCACCACTCTCGTTATTTAATAGCCACACCTCGTAATTTCTTTTCAGAACTTCAACCATCATTTTTAAGCCTTTCAATATTTAAACATTTTCTAATTCAGTGTCTTGTTATCTCTCATGTATTCAAAAATTTCCTTAATCCCCTTTTTTTACGTGAAATTTCTGTAACGTTTTAACATGTTTTGAAGACATCTCGCGATCTCTCGAAATCTCTTTAAGTTATTGTAATTCTTTCTTATTTATTGAGGTCTTTTGAAATCCTTCGAAAACGATTTAAATTCCTGATTGAAAATATGCAAAATCCCAGGGTTGGGAAAAAACATGTCAGGAGGCAGACCGGAAGGTAGTGGGAGAAGGGAAAGGGTAAAAGGGAGGTTCAGCGTTGGGACGGGTGAAAAAAAAGATGAACATTGCAGGGTTAGTGATGTTGGATAGTGAAGATGGTAAGGGGACAGTGGGCATTGAGAGCTGAGTGAAACAGCGATGAGTTATTAGAAGTGGTGGGAGCGGAGGGGTAGGTGAAGTAAAGTATCAGAAGCAAAGGGATGGAAGCGGGGACTATCGCAGGTGAAGGCATGAAGAAGGTGTGCAGAGGGTTAAGAGGACCTGGGGTAGATGTTGTTACTTGGAGAGCGGGGAAAGGGCTGGGTGAAATAAGAATTTTTGGGTTGAGAGGGGCGAGATAAGCCAGTCGTGCTTACAGACCGGGAATTTTTCAAGTGTGCAGGCATGACATAATGGTACGTATGCGCAGTTGAAAAGGTCGCGGTCTATGAGAAACACTGTAGAAAGCTTGCCGTAGTCTTTAAAACCAAAAAGTTATTTTTAATGAATACATCATAAAAAAATTCCTATTTTCAGATATGGGGGTAGGAACTTTGGCTCGAAGTTTTTCTAGTGATAGAAGTACTATTCGCGAGAAATTCAGCTTAACTTCTAATGAACTAAAACAAAAATGCAACAACAAAGGGAAAACTTTTTTCATCAACATTACAAGTACTGTTGAGTCTCTGAGAAATATTAGGGAGAGAATTATTGTAAAGTATATCGAAGGTACCGAGAAGTTTCCTACAAACGAAAATTTGGAATCTGTGATTTTAATGAGCCAACTGTGTGAGAAAAATCCCAATGTGATAAACCTATTAACAAAATTGGCGGATGCAGTTCAACTTTGTCTAGAGCAAAAAGAATATCTGAATGATGCAGAGAAGATGAGCATTCTGAGAAACATGATGCTTTCAGTGTGCTTTACCTTAGACTTTGGTATGGTTTCAAATACATACTAAATGGGAAAACATGCAAAAAAGAATTCTTTCAGCTTTTTATCTGTGCACAATTTGTTCCCTTCTCATATTTACTTGCATATAATTTTATAAAGAGTACCATCATTTTCATTCCTTAATAACTTTTAACTGCCTTCCAAACGTTTGAGAAGTAATTCTTTTAATTGAAGTAAGCCATCCGTAGAAGTAAAATTTTTGATGCTGAATATTTGCTTTCAGAGAAAATTATTCGACGGAACAAAAATTGTTTGAAAGATCCAAGAATAATGCCTGCTGAAGATAAGTGTGTGAAAAAATTTCCCCATTTTAGAAATATCTATGACCTGGAACCGATACCACTTGAGCATACTGATGAAGAATGCGAGTGAGTATCCATATTAGATGAAATATTAAACAAAGGTTTCCTTCATTTTACATGTTCAATTGAATTTTATAATACTCTGTTTTAGCGAATTCTCCAAACTCTGGAATTGCGAAATTGATGCTGCGAATGACTGCGAAGTTTCTGCTAAGAATTTAATTCGTGAATCTGTTTCAGTCATAAAGGAATTTATTTTGTGTTGAAACTAAACTGAAACGAAGTTTTCGACTCGTATGCTTAATGTGTCATACGGAAAATAATTCATCTTCAAATTCATAAACATTATTTAAGAAAAATATATACTTCTCTCTTATTTCTTTATTAATTTTATCGCATGTGTATATAAATATTTGAAAAAAGGGTTAAAAATCACCGTAGGGTTCCACTGGGTGCAACTGCTATCCAAAAATGACATTGGCTCCCAGCAGAAGCGCGGTAAGTCACACCTTCGGCCACTTCTCAGGACTAAACAAAAATTTTTAAATAATATATTTTACAAATTCTCATAGTAGGGGTTGTTATAGAAATATAACATGGATTCTGTTAACAGTCATTTACCATTTTTTTTCATTAGAATACGTATGGATAGCCGAATAATATTGGCGCGAATTATTTTACATTAGAAACATAGTAAAAAATAAGGTAATAATTTTCAAAATTGAATTGCTCCTAAATAAATGTCGCTAGACGGTATATAATTTTTTAAGCAAATGTATTTCCTGCTCCTTATAATATATTTTTAATTTAGTTTCCAAGCTTTTCTGCCTAGCGAACGTTCTGAAGACTTTCCTCTGACTATTAATTTTATTTCACGATTTTAGGCATATGAAGAGTACAGTCCAAACATAAATCACACACAAGGAGAACATTGAATTGTACATTATTTTTTGAAAATATTTTCTTACATCTGAGAATATTGATTACTTTATTTTTGCAGACAATTTTATTTCTGAACTATCATCCGAGTTTAACCACAAGAGTACAGGAACCGACTTCAATATTCAGAGAGTATTTTTCACAGGAAATGTCCGCCAACAATTATGGTTTTTACTTTGGGTCAGGGAATTTGAGTAAAAAATAATAATTTCGAGTTTGGGACAGGGAATTGCAGGAAAGCAATCTAATTTTAACACTTATTTTGACAGGGAATTACCGTGAAGAATTATAATTTTTACTTTCGGACAGGCGATTTCCGCAAGGAATAAGAATTTCGACTTTGGGATAGGAAATTTTCTGAAATTTTAGAAAATTATAATTCTTGAGGATTATAATTCTAAGATAGAATTAGGAATTTTCGTAAAGAATGATAATTTTTATTTCAGGTTCACTTTAGAATAGTAAATTTCGTCAAGAATGCTCATTTTACTGTTGGACATGTATTCCTTTGGTGACGGATTCACTTCATTTCAATTCCTCATGTTCTGCTTTTAGTTATTGGAACAAAATATTTGCGGCCGAATTTTCTCTATAATGTTTTTCATCACCATGTAAATTTATATTGTAATATTGATCCTATTATTTATTTGAATCTAAAGACTACCCTTTCATCATTGAACACGGTCGGAGCTCAGCTAACTTTAATTGCAAGATCTTTGCATATAGGATTTTTCTTTTGATTATGGTAGTCTATAATCCTGCGGACATTTTAAGGCGCAAAACAAACAAATTCGTTTCATCTTTTTTGAACAAATTAAATTTTTATGTTTAAAGTATTTCAAAACATAATCTAAAATTTTAGTCACAAGGATTTCGCATAAGGGATCCTCGAATTGATTTTGGCAGTCTGTAATCTAACAGGTATTTAAGGACCAAAATCCAAAGGAAATCCAAAAGACCCTTTTTTTAAAAAGTTGATTTTTATATTCAAAGTATTTAGAGCTCAAAAAATGCTAAAAATTTTATGGCAAGCAGGTCCTTCTGTCTAGGATTTTCCGATTAATTAGTATAGTCTGTTATTCCACGCACATTAGAAGACCGAACACAATAAAATCCATGAAGCTCTTTTTCAAAATGTCGATTTTTATGCTCAAGATGATTCAAATGAAAAATAAACCATTATGAGAAGGTATTATAGGAAATAAAGTATACATATGATTTTTTTCGCAAGTATAGGAAAAAGTATAGGCGCCTACAGATAAGAGTATACTTTTAACTATAGGCGCGTGTACTTTAATCTATAATTTTTCTTATACTCGCGAGAAAATTATGCGTATACTTGATCTCCTATAATACCTTTTCATAAGGAAAGAAATTACCATTTTTACTTATATTTGGCTGATATTATTAATGATAAAGTCTGAAACGCAGGATTTTAAAAGAAAGCATTAATGTTAAAAAATTCCAAAATTAATGGTTCAAAAAAATGTTCTTGAAATTCCGCAATTTAATGAAAATAATTTTCTACAAGTTGCATAATTTTTGTTTCGAAATATATGTTCAGAAGTTCCTTCACGAGCAAGATCTTCCATCGTGAGACGCACTTTGAACGAGCTAGAAAGTCATTATGAGTCAAATGAAGAACGAGAGGCTGCTATTTTTAGTATGGTTTCAACAAGTAATTATTGAATTATTCTATTTTTTCCCCTTCTTCTTCATTCCGTGTACATAAGATTAAATTGTAGAATGTTTATGATTTTCATGGTGCTGCATCAGAATTTTCAACATCCTATGTTTTGCAGATTAAAATATTTTATGTATATTGTTAGGATTAAAGTTAATAAGTTATGTTGATCAAATAAGAGAAGTAACTAATTTAAACTTTAAATATTTTTGATCCGTACTGGTGGAGGGGCAGATTAATTTGCACCACAGCAAAGGCGCCTCGGCGGTTCTAGCCAGACGCATGTCTGTGGTGCAGACAGGGCTCGCCCTTATCCAAGAACCCTGGTTGTACAGGGAAAGGATTTGTGACTTGTCAGCATGTGGTTCCATATATAAGGAACCACGCCAAAAAACGCCAAGGGCATGCATAGCCGTCAAGGGAATGGATGCGATCTTGGTGCCTAAGTTCTTCTCTAGAGATCTAACCGTTATTTAGGTGAGACTCAAGGGCACTAGCGGAGAAAGGCTAGAGGTATTTAGGGCAAGTATAGCCCTTAAACACGTGCCATCGGCATGGAAGGATGGCAGAGTGGCCTTCGTACCCAAACCTGGGAGGGAGGGTTACACTGCCGCCAGATTTCCGACCAATCAGCCTAACCTCTTTTATCCTGAAGAGGCTAGAGAAGCTGGTCGACGAGAGATACATTAGGGATGAGGTGCTTTTGTCCTCTCCGCTGCATAGAGGGCAGCATGCTTTCCAGGCAGGCTGCTCGGTAGAAACTGCGCTTCATGCTGTTGTAGCAAAATTGGAGCAGCAGTTGGAACAAAAGGGGTATGCTGTGGGCGCTTTCTTGGATATGAATCGTCTAGTTACAAACCCGGCCAAACTCCTTGATTTTGGTAAATGCGTTTTTTCAGTTTTTTGAGTCCTAAGTGAACTTTTTAATCAACTGGAAACAAGAAACCATGAAAAAAAAAACTTAAATCCCTGTTTTATATGCGTTCGAAAATCACGATTTGCTGCAAAACCGGTCAAATCTCCATGTTGAAAATGGCCGCTCGTTTCGTGTAGTGTTCACCTACATACTTGAGGATAAAGAAGTTTTTCGAAGAAGTTCCTTTTAATCAAGCAAGAAATAGGAAAAGTGTTTTGAAACATAATAATGCTCTAATGTCTTTAAAAACCAAAGAGTTTTTGTTCCCATCTTATTCAGGCTCAGTGTGACAGAAAATGAGCTTTCCAATTTGTTTTGGAGATGGCCGGTTTTGAAACTAGACGATTCATATAGAGGGTGCCTTCAGCAATACTCCACCAGAAGTCATCTGTCGAGATGCTTTAAGATGTGGCGTGTCGGACCAGCTAGTATGCTGGATAGGAAGCATTCTACGCCGAAGAAGACTCGAAACCAGATGGGGTGAAAGCCCAGTAAGGGGGATAGCTCCGCGGGGTTGCCCACAGGGAGGTGTCCTGTTGCCCCTCCTGTGGTGCATTGTAGTGGACGGCCTCCTTCGAAGGCTAAATAAAGAAGGGTACTATACCCAAGGATATGCGGACGACTTTGTAATCCTAGTTAGGGGGGCTCATCTGGAAACGCTGATGGGTCTTATAAGGTCGGCGCTACGCATCGTAGAGCTTAGGTGTAATAGCACAGGACTCTCGGTAAATCCGGAAAATACCAACTTGGTCATTTTCAGGAGGGATTATAAAGTTCCCAAAGCTGACGCTCCTGTATTTTGTGGTGGGAAGCTGACGTTTTCAGATTCAGTTAAATATCTAGAAGTAATCCTAGATAACAAGCTGAGATGGGCAAAGCACCTGGAGACCCAATGCAGGAAATTCGTCATGACTTTTTGGATGTGCATGAGAGCCTTTGGGTTTACGTGGGGGCTAGGGCCTGAAATGCTTGCATGGCTCCACTCTGCTGTATTAAAACCCAGGCTCCTACACGCGGCTGTGGTCTGGTGGCCACGAGCGGAATTTAAAACAATGCAGGACAGGCTACGAAGATTACAAACGCTAGCATTTAGGGGTTTGACTGGAGCAATGAGGACTGTGCCCACAGCGGCGATAGGATTCATGCTCTGTGAGGAACCCCTACATGTTGCGATAACCGCCAGAGCGGCTCACGCGATGGACAGCCTGGCAAGAGCAAATAGATGGTCTCCGGGGACTAAACACTGCCGATTATACAGATGAGGCAAGATAAAATAACAAAACGCTTTAACTTCGCCAAAGCTTCCCGCGTCTGTATCCCAAGCAGGGATCTGTCGGATAGGGATAGGGATAGATGTCTGGGGAAAGGGACAGGGATCACACTTGGGCGACACGCTACTGTCTTTCAAGCAGAGGTCCTGGCCGTCCTTCGCTGTGCTGAAACACTAATAGAAGTAAACGCTACTGGCAGACAAATCACGATCTGTTCGGACAGCCAAGCGACACTAACTGCAACAGGGAAACCAGACATAAAAACAGAACCGGTTTGTGAATGCAAAAAGGCATTGAACCAACTTGCAGAAAGAAACAAAGTGGCTCTCATATGGGTACTGGGAATAGCGTCGTCTTGCAATGCCGGGATGACTGGGAAAAAAACCAAGGGTTGCCGTCAGGCGAAATCCATCCTGGAGTATACCTATAGGATGGACAGAGCCAAGGAAATCCTGAGCCCCACGACCGAGTGCAGGAGGTGCGGCAGGGATGACGAAACATCCCTGCATGTATTATGCCAGTGCCCGGTATTAGCTAGTCTCAGGCAACATACCCTCGGGGTCCATTTTATGGAAACAGAGGAAATCGAAACGCGATTAGTGGTCGACATACTGGGCTTCGTCAAGAGGTCTGGGGTCGAATGCTGAGAGTGAATAAGTAAGGGTGTGGCACAATAGGCTTTATAGCTTGAGCGCCAGGGGAGCTCTCCATGGGCTTCCCGCCCGTTTTAAAACTAACTAACAAACTAAAAACACTTTTCAATGTACCATATCATCGTACTAACTATAAAGAGAACTCGGCGTTGTCGAGAATATGTCAAGAAGCGAACGCTATTGATGGAAAGGTTAATAATGATTTTGATTTTTTCGCCACTAATGCGACTTATTTTATCAATTTGCTGCGCAGTTCAATAAGTAATCGCGGCAATTATACTCGTTCGGCTGAATTAGTTTCAAGTTGGCTTTTCAATTTGTTTATGAGGGATTTGTAATGAAGGGCTCTGCCCGTGCGCTGTTCTTAAAAAAATAAAATATACAAATAAGTAATACCTTAAGGTTTCATCAAAATTTCTTTTACGGTTTTAGAAATATCGATAATTAAAAGAATGTGTTACTGAAATTCAACATGGTGCTCAGTGAGAAAAAAATCACTTCTTTGGGACAAAGATCAGTCGACTCCTCAAATCTCAACGTCTCAGAGTTTTTTTCTCTAAAATACTCAGTAAGGATCGTACTTTAACGTAGAGGTGCACGTTTTTTGAATTTGTTATTCAACTTAAAAATTGCAATTTATTAAATTCACGATTTTTACTTAGCCCCATTCATTGACATTTCTGCAAAAAGGTATAGAATTAGTCAATTTATTTTGTTGAATAAAAATGCCTGCATTTTGTGAATTCTTATAAGCATATTAATGCATATAACTGTTAACTGCTACATTTACGGAATTCGAATGTAGGTATTAGTTGCATGAATTTTGTTATGAAAATGTGAAGAATCAATTTTTAAATTACGAGCAAGCATCAAAAAACAATAATTAATAGTTTAAACCATTTTTATAAACAAATTCACTTATTTAGCACACCTATGCATCGAAATTGTTCTTTTCTGTGGAATCATTCATTTTCATGTAAAGAACAAGTAAGGTACACATTAGAGTTACATGAAACATTATTTGTTCGTTGTTGTGAAAAATTTGGGTAAACAAATTCACTTATTTGGCATTTAGATGCATAGAAAATTTCTCTTTTCTGCGGAATGATTTCTTTTCATCTAAAGAATAGAACTTGCGCACAACTGACTTCTATCCTACAACATTTGTCATTGTTATAAACAATTTTTACAAACAAATTAACTTATCATAGTGTCAATGTCATTGGCTATATTGCTATAAAACTTCATTTCATGGCAATATTTAAGCCTCTCTACCAAACGTCAAGGTTACAGCCATGCAAGAGGTTTCTTTTTTTTTTTACTTTTTTTCATGAATTTTTTTGTACTTGTTTAATTTCACCTTTTTCTGATCTACTTATGAGTCTATAGAATTCAACGATTTATTCAATATCTTCTTGCACGAGCAGATTTTTTGCATCTGCTGACAGTTAATTTTTTTCGTTTCTTTGATCGTCCAGAAAGTGATTCGCGGCCTTCCTAAAAAACTTTATTGCTCGCCTCTTGGGCTTCTTCTGAGAACCATCCAATCGGTAATTTGAAGAATCTGATGATCCAACTTCCGTATATCAGAACCTTATGCACAGTTGCTGGCAGCTTGTACGAAGGATACAATTTCAAGCAAATCTTTGCCGTATCTGAGGCATATGTTTTAAATTTTGCAGAATCGATCATTTTACCGCACGACAGGACTTGCAGAATGTCACGACGACTTTTGATCAGATTCGGGTCAAGACAAGTAATTTTCGCTACAACTGCAGCGTGCGCAAAGAAACATCGGGCAACATTGCCCGTATTTGTTGTTCCACTCCCTTGCTTTACTACGTCCACTGGTAATGACAATTCTGATTTCAACTATTTTTGAATCTCATTTTTTCTAGATTTCTTCAGTTGATTTTCTTCAGGTTTTCTTGCACAGCTCTTTTTAAAATCCATATTAGATGCAACATGTAACAGGTATTCTAAAAAGCGAATCCAAGCATGTAATGTGTATAATCCAAATTTGTAAAACTCTTTGGTACATGGACGATTCAAAACATGTTTCAAATCGTTCATGAATTTCGACCGACTCGGCAAATATTGCAGTAAGTAGTTGCCTTTTGTTATGTAAGTACGTTACAAACTTTTCCATCTATCATGGTGCACTCGAAATCAAAACTCACCTCAAATGACCGATAGCCAATTTCAAGGAGATAAGTCTCCACATTCCGTAATAGGTTTGTGTTCGCGTCCTTTACGCTCGCACGTGTTGTGTGTGGAATCGTGGAGTCTGATCTTTTCACCTTCGGTGCACCCTGGATGGCGAGTTGAGTTTGGCGCCTAGAAGGAAGGGACGCATGCATGGGCCTCCCTTAAGCCATGGAGTAGGGGTGCGAGAGAAGGGGAGAGAGACCCCATCGAGTGAGTATCGAATGGTGATTCAAGGCCTGCAGACGTGGGACAAGGGGAAATTGCGACTGGCTGAGGTGGGTGACAGGGGTGAGCCTCTGTAGGTGATAGTGACGATCCTTAATTGTGGACCTAGTAATGTGCTCTTGTAGTTGAGCAGGTGACGAACCTTAATTGTGGATCTAGTGATGTGCTCTTGTAGTTGAGCACGTGACGAACCTTAATTGCGGACCTAGTGATGTGCTCTTGTAGTTGAGCGGGTGATGATCTGTTGATTGTTGAGTGTTTCACAGTGACGAGGACTGACTCTTCGAGAGTGGCAATGTGTTGCCTCTGATGTACCATTCATGTTGAGTATGCTTTCGAGTTCTATAACTTTGAGGAAGAGGTAAGAGAGATCTCTCTTAGGCTTAAGTTCACAACCAGTGTGTAATTAGTTTAATTTGAATTGTACTTAACGTCAATTAAAGTGTTAAAATGATTTTGAATAAAGGTGCTCTGCCTCATAGGCTTGCCCGGGCATTTCCCTCGAATCATGAGGGTTTTCATGCCTAGGGAAGTTGTTCTTGAATAGTATATTACGGCGAAGATTGCTGCATTTTCATTTCTAGGAACCCGACCACTCATTCCTTACGAACTCCTCTTATAAAATATTTGCAAAGTTTATCTGATACAAATAGTTCGTATAATATTCATACGCGTGTTTAATCTCTACATTAGTTTCTTTATTAAATTCAATATTTATGGACCGACAAAAATGAACTGAGGATGGAGTTTCATTTTGCCAGATGACAGAATCTTTAGTGACTAATTGAAGTGGAATCATAGAAATGAAAAACACAGCTTTATCGGAAAACTGTTTTTCATTATTATGGAACAAATCTTTCAGATTAATCTCATCTCCACTTTCATCATGGCCCAAATCAGAAAGCGTAGGAATACTTACTTCGGTGGACCACTTTTGTCTCGTCATTTGTTGTGCAGAAGCTCCATCCATCCCGCATTTCCCAATCGGTAGCAACTTTTAAGCATGTTATTTCTCAATTTCGTCCTCGTCAAAATCCATGAGTATCCATTTAGTCGTATTTGCCGAAGAAGAAATGAGATTAACACTGGCTCCTGTTTCCGATACTGTGATATGTTCCGGATAACAATCATTTTTGGCCATTTGAATTTTAGGGTAAGGAGGGTGCAGCTTACTACCACGCAGATAAAAATTATGGATCCTCATCTTCTCATACTTCCCGTTCGTTAGACCTAGATCCATATACATAGCCAATAATCTGTCTTTATTACTGACTTAATTCTCAATTATTGTCTCATCCCCTGTGTGGAAAAATTCTCATGGCGCTAGCTGGGCCCAAAATAGGAAAAACTTGGCCCACAATTGGGAATTTAGACAGGATCAAACCACAAATGAAACGCCTAACCCGGCCAGAGCCTAACTTACCGACCGACTTGGCCTCAACTTGGCTTCATTAATTTTTCCAGTCTCAGTCACATTAAATTAAAAATTGTTTTTAAAAATAAAAAAATGAGGAAAAAATTTATAAAGGTGAAATTGTTTATTTAAAAGAAACTTTTCAAGTAGCTGAACATTTCAAGAAAAATCTTATTCCTGAACCGGATTATTCGTCACCCGCCTCATTTTTCGATTGCTATCCCAATCTTTGGAATTAGTGAAGACCGTTCCGAAATGAGGAAAGACTTCATTCTCTGTGGACTTATACTTTTCACGAGAAACTCCTGTAAAATGAAAAAATTGGAAATTTTGAATTAAAGTTCAAGTTAAATATAACAATAGATTATCGTTAATCACTGTAACAATAATTTTGTAACCGAGAATACAAAAGCACATGTAAAAGTCCTTAAAAATTAATTTATCTGATATTTCCTTCGTAGCTGTATCATAGCTAATTCTCTTGACATGTACTTTTTGATGATATGGATGATCGATTTTCGAATTTAATTTTCCATCAAAAAGTAAGCCAAGTTCATGGCGCTGCAATCAAGAGCTGTGAAACAGAGTTTGTTTAAACTAGATTCAAGATATTAACTATGTTGTAGCCTTGAAATAATTTTCCAAGTTGGGGCCAAACCATTTTTAGGTTGTTCGATATTTTCTTGGATCTACTTGAATACTAACTGAATGCACTTTGTAAAAATTCAATATTTTTCCTCAACTTTTTATTCTGCGAACGTTTGACCATTTTCTATTACACTGCGGCAAAAAGCTGTCCATAAATTTACGCTTTATTTCCATTGCTTTTTTTCCATGTACTTCATAATTCCACATCATCTCACATAATAATCAATTTTTCACTTTATATTCCATGTTATGGGTAAACCGACATTAGAGATATGTCACCCAGATAGAATACGATTTGCTGACTTTTCACCCGAAACGGTGATTTTTTGCATTTTTTTATAATATTTTTGTTTTTTACATGCGGTTCGAAAACATTCTTCCCCGTAACAATGTCAAATAAGAATTTTTTCTTGGTCTTACTACATTTGATAAAAAGAGACAAATATCACTACCCGAAGTGACTCGCGTGGATTGAGGGTGAATAGTCATTTCGCGTAGTTTTTGGGTCGATGAAACCGAATCTGGCCATAAAAATGCAATCCTAGTGGCGGTTTTTGAGATATCCTAACCTAAATGTGCGAAAACACTATTTTCTGACATTTTTGAGGTTATGTAGCAACGCCAATCTTTTTTCCTCAAAAAACTGTACAAAGAATTTCAAAGTACAAGTCTTGCGACCCAAAAACTACGCGAAATGACTATTCATACTCAATCCACACAAGTCACGCCGGGTAGTGTATCCTGTGTAGTCCTGTTTGACATGATCAATTTTTATTTGTCTGATTCGTCGAATCGGATTAGATATTTTTAATGAAGGACATGTGCTGATTTTTCATGAGACCCATCTGGTAACCCTTCTCTGAGTAAAACTTCTTAGTATCACCGAAACGGAAACAAATAACAGAACCATTCAAGAGAAAACAAAAGACAGTCAATTCCACAAACAAATGACAGAAGATTCCAAAGTTCTTCTCGTAGAATAATATATTCTAGCGAATTGTCGGATTTCACAGAGATAAGTCTGTGAAATCCGAAAATTGTATAGACCATAAAAATTGTATAGACCATAAAAATTGTATAGACCATACAAAGGTAAAATTAAGAAAGTTAAGAATATTCAAAATTTCTAACAGTACAAAGAAAGAAAATACCACAAAAAAACCTACTTCATGGCTGCAATTTTTACGTTTGTTAAAAAAGCTGGAAATTTGACATGGAATACGTTTTATATTAATATACTCAATTGCAGTGACACCCAAATGAGTGAATTTGCTTGCATACATTGTTTATAACAATGATAAATGTTGTTGGATGAAAGTCAGTTGTGCACAAGTTATATTCTTTAGATGAAAAGAAATGCTTCCGCAGAAAGGACAAATTTTCTATGCATATAAACGCCAAATGAGTGGATTGGTTTACAAAAATAGTTTATAGCGATGAAAAATATTGTTTCATGGAACTCTAATGTATAACATTCTTGTTCTTCACATGAAAATGAATAATTCCACAGAAAAGAAAAATTTGCGATGCATAGATATGCCAAATAAGAGAATTCGTTCATAAAAGTTGTTCATGAAAATGACGAATTGATTCTTTACATTGTTATAACAAAATCTATGTAAGTAGTACATTCGAATTCCGAAAATGCTGCAGTTAACAGTTATATGGATTCATTTGTTTATAAAAATTAACAAAATGCAAGATATTTATCAGCAAGTTACATTTTCATTCAACAAAAGTAAATTTAATAATTTTATACCTTTTTGCAGAATTATCAATGAATAGGGCTAAGTTAATATTGCAAATATACCCAATTGCAACTTTTAAGTTAAAAAAAAAATTTTTAAACGTGCACCTTTACGTTAAAGTGCGATTCTCCATGAGTATTTAAAAAAAAGTTCGGATCCGTTGAGATTTCAGGAGTCGGCTGATTTTTGTCCCAAAAAAGTGTTTTTTCCCCACTGTACGATTGGTGGCAACGGTTCATTGGATACTTGATACGCATCACCAGTAATATAAATTCATACTTGCATATTTCAGCTAAAAATATTGTGCAGCCGTTAATCAAAAATGTATTTTAAATCTGTAGAATAATACTATACAATGCTGTTCTCGGAAATTAAAGAAAAAGTTCCGTTTATCCACAATTTATTCATAAATTTAGTCAAAATTGCCATTTTTGAGCATTTGGCCCAAACTTACTCCAAAATCTGACCTGCTAGACACTTTCTGCTGCCGGCTTAGTTTTCAGCCTCAAAAGATTTGTAAAGATTCACCTTCTGTCATTTTTGTAACTGAACAAATGATTACACATCAGTTTTCAATTTTCTTATTGTTTCTGACACGGAAACCTTTTTCTACTTATGTAGGACTGGGCTTGAAATATTCACGTCCTTTGTGTTGTTTCGTGGGAAGTTTGAAGTCGTGCTTCTGATCTTCGCTGCTTTCTATTTCACCGTAAGTAGTACAATCCTTATGTACATTTCCCCAGAAAATACTGCAACTTGAGGAATTGTTCTCTTCACATGAGGCCATCCGTAAAGGCACTTCCACAGACGTTCCTCCACGCTGTTCAGTAAATTCTCAGCTATGCTTTTGCTGTACTTAGTGGGATCAAATTCCGTATTCATGAATTTATTTCTACCTAAGCAAATCACGTAGTGCATTACACAAATTCCACAATTCGAGACATCATTTACTTTTTGGTGCGGTCAAATTCTCTCATATACTTCTGTAATCCAGTCAAATTTCTTCAGTTTCCCAAATGCCGTACGGTCCTTGCAGGCTTTTAAGAATTTATTAAATTCCTCAACGACCCTCGTACTATCAGTAGCTTTCTTTTAGAAGGATCAAGTGAAGTCAAACATTTATCTGTTATATAAACAATTAAGATTCTCCAGTGGAAGTGAAGTACGAATGGTACAAACATTACGCCAGGTAAAGGAAAATCAACATTATACAAAGAAATATTAGTTTTCCTTCTTCTATGCTGGTAGTCTCCAAACACTGTTCGTGTCTCAACAGTAGGCATATATATTGTTTCATTCTTTAAATTTTTTATGTTAGTCATTGCGAACGCGTCTATAATCTGTCCGTTTACCAATTCTGATTTGTCCACTACGGAATGGAATTGTTATGCATAGTATTCTGTGAATTTAGGAGCATAGTGATCATTTGTTGTATCTTCGCATTCCGCATTTTGAACCGTCAATTCGTTTGCAGTATTGACTAATTTTACATAAAACCGTTGGCAAAAATTGGTTTGAGGATATACAGCTTTAGTATGTTTATCTAGCTCCTTATAATCTTTTGCTATTTCTATTTCGCGGAATAATTCTTCCAACTCTACGACTTCATTGCTTAACTCGTTAGTTTTAACTTCTGCAACGTAAGTCTTCCATGTAGATAAGAGGTGCAATGTACGTTCAGCTTTTTCTACGTCTTTCGTTAATATTATTCTTATAAAATCTTCATATATTTTGTCTAAGGTGTTGATGTCTCCACATAATAATATTAATAAAAAATAATCCAGTAAAACGGTTGGATGCCAATGTACTCTTTCATGTTTATTAGATGTTTTTTTGCTAATCTATGCATAGTATGAGCTACACAAGTCATCAATAGCGTAAAGTATGAACGTATTTCTTTACCGTGAGCGACACATTCAAATTTCAAATTTACGTAATCAATTATTTTAATTCCATTCCACTCAAATAGAATAGCATGCATTGATGCCCACGACCAATCAACGTCAATTCCTGAGAAAATTGGCCACGAGTTGAATTCCTGTGGTACAAACCAATTATACACTTTCGAAAATATACTGATTGATTTTGTATCAGAGATATATGAGTAATTGTATTGACAAATTCCTAAACAATTTTGTAGTAGCAATCATGTTTTTCGCGCAATGCATGCGATAAGTTTCTCATTAGAAGTCAAATACACAAGTGTAAATATTTCAGAGAGGCTTCTAAAAGCAAAACAAAATTTCTGGCCATTTCCCGGTTACTAAACATTTTTCCAAGGCTTACAAATTAAACAAATTTCACCTTCATACCTGAAAAATGTACAATTTAAATATTGTAGCCCTCGACTTTTTGAGGTTAGTCAAATCTGTAGATCTCTTATAATTATCCAAGCATTTGATAGTAAAAAAATCTGCCCGCTTCGCGGGCACATTCTCATCGCGCGCTTTGCGCGCGGCTCGCTTCGCTCGCAAGTTTGAGCGCGCCTAGGGCGCGCACCTGTTGGATCTCGCGCTTCGCGCTCGATAATGTATTCACCTCGCGCTACGCGCTCGGACGCATTTGTCTGACACTTTAAGCTCAGTTCCTCTAGGTTTTCCCACTTCGTGTGCTCGTTCTTGCGCGCTTCGCGGGCTATTAGTAAGTTTCATCGTTATGGCCTGATTTTCGTTTAATCATGTCAGTTTTACATAAAAAGAAGAACTAATTTACTTAAGGTTCTACCGACCTTAAGGAACACATTCTCATCAAGACACTCGCGTTTCGCGCTCGATGTTTCGTTTAAAAATTATGTAAACCTCGCGCTCCACGCTCATTTCTGTTGATCGTATAGTAGAAACTCAAAACTTTGAGCGCGCTCGCGGCACGAAATTTGGTCGTCGCGCTTCGCAACGACCATATGTTACCATCTATGTCCTTAGATAAAAATGACTAAATTTGTATTTTATTCAAAATGAGGAAGGAAATTCCTTTACTTCAGCGTATATTTTTCGTATCTTTCTAATAAATCCTACTATCGGAATGATTTTTTCCAACTATCAGAAAAGGGGAGAAAAAAAGTATCTAAGTCATTTTTGGAACATATATATGATAAATTTTTAAATGATTATTGAAAAATGGACATTGGAATTTTGTTTGGTTCTCTTTCTTCTTTATTCCCGCCCTAAGTTTATTTTGGAGACTAAAAGGTTATGGTCAGTATTGCATTCAGAGTCCATCATGACTCTTGTATCTTTTACTATTTCTCTTAGCCTTTCATCCGTAATAACGAAGTCAATTGTACTGTGGATATTTTCTTTTCGCCAGGTAGACATGCGGATCATTTTATGTCTAAACCAAGCATTTGTAATAAATATGCCCTTTTCTAAGAACAAGCTGACTAATTTTTCCCTGTTACAATTTTTTCTTCTTGGATCCCCAGACTTACTAAGCACCCTTTCTGTATCTGTACCCTGACGTTGGACAACGACCCATCCGTTTACATCTCCTAGCAGAATGATTCTTTCACCTTGATCGCAAGAATTTATTGTATCATTTAAAGTGTCCCAGAAGGCGTCTTTGACATCTCTTGATCCTTAATCTTTGAGATGCTGTCTTGCTTCTTGATTCATAATCGAATCGACTACAATGTGACTCGCTATCTACTCCTGACCATATTTGAAAACCGCCTTTCAACACCCTGTTTTCCATGTTTCCACTTTCGCAACCCTTTTCCTTTGTCTCTGATACACATAGAATATCTAGTTTTTTTATGTGCGTAGTTTCTCGTAATACTCTTACCATAAGATTACGGGGAGGTGGGGGGAGGGGGGGGGGGGCAAGGAATGGAAACCGAGAGAGTCGCAATTGTTTGATGTTTAATGCTGAGAAGTTCACCAACCTTCAGCAGCGTTGAATTAGATAGAAAGTTCCTATTTTCCGATCTGCCAGTTCCCGACCTACCTCTAGGTAAGGGACCAAAGAGCCTTTTTTTTCTTTGTTTGGATTTGCCTTATCTTGCATAGTTTGATCGTCAAAATAAAATTTTTTGATTTTTTATTATTTTTCGTGCAATAAACATGTGAATTTTCGATTTTATCAAGAAAATTCAGAAAGTCGTTATGATACTCTTGAAGAACGTGCAAAAAGAAACATTTCTCTCTTCTTGACATTTTTTAGTATCGTGCGTTGTTGGCTGAAAATGTTAATTTTCGTTTCTTGTTTTGGATTTTGAAAATGCTGTAACTCTGTAAATTTTCAATTTATCGAAAAATGTGAAGCAAAATAAATTGTTTGAATTTTTGAGAACTATGGATAGCCGTCCATAGAATTCCTTAATGTTGAGAAAAATGGTCTAAAATTTTTGAAAATGCTCTAACCTTTTGAATTTTCATCCGAAATAGCTGGTTAACGAACTCGATCTCTCTTTTTGGTCCCAAAACCTGTGTGCGAAAGCACAATCCAATCCGATTAGTCTTTCGAAAGTTATCCGATATACAGACGACGACGACAACGACACGACGACAACGTCAACGACGACAACGACAGACAGACAGACACCGACGTAAAAACCATTTTTTCTGACTCAGGGGGTCTCAAAACGTCGACATTTAATGAAATCCACGAAAGTCATTTTTCACATAAAATCAATACCTTCTCATTATGATGAGAATGTAAAAAAGATAATAAAGAGGAATCCAATGAAAGTAAGGATTAGACTTGATTGTATTCCGAAAAATCGATTTATTCATTAAAAAACCTGATCTATCTATACACAAGATCTTTAAAGTCTGAGAAAGCAACATAGGAAAAAAAAACAACAAAGTTTTTGTTCAACTCTATCGGATCAGTTTGGAATCATTTTACAAGAATAAACTAAAAAACGTAAAAATGTCTGTAAAAATAAGAATTAATTAGAAGTTAAATTGTCTTAAGATCGATAGAGGTATAGTTCAGAGATGATAAAGTATTGTAATTACCGTACCCTACCGAAAGAAAATCTCAAGAACGACTCAGGCGAAAATTTCAGGCCGGACCATACAAATTTCAGTGAAGCATCAGACTCTAGAATATCTTTTACATAACACTATATTTTCGTGAAGTTTCATTAAAGTCTAGCTTCCAGCTTGCAGATCCTCATATTCCTGACGTATACAGGCCGACTATTTAAATTTACATATAGAATAATTGAAATTTCAAGAGGTGTGAGTATAAACAAATTATTAACACTTGTAATATGATTTAGAACTTTTCTACTGTTTATAAAGATTTATATGAATTTTTACTAAATATTAATTACCAAACGACTTCTAACTATTTCGTTATTAACTTTTTACTATAATTCAGATTAGAGTAGTAATTTTCAGTGTGAAATTTTATCAGTCATTGTAATTTTTATTTGTAATTTAACTACAAAAATTCATTTATTATTTATAATAAAAAAGCTTTCTGTGATATCATCAGTAACCGCTATGTCAGTTATAGCTTTGAAAATAAAACGGATAAATAAAAGTCAAATAGAATTACGTAGACTTAGAGTGGAAAGAGTAAAACCATCAAACTTTTACATGTACGGCTCGAAAGACATGTGGAGAATTATACAGCTTGTTCCCTCTGTTGAAAATGACTCAGAGATTCAACGATTACTGCAGAATGTCTTTAACGAAATTTTAGAAATTATTAACTCAGATAGCTCCATCACTTACAATGCAAGAATTTCTCGGAGAGCTAATTTCTGCTGTAGAGAGATTGCATCTGACCTTATGGTAATACTGATGTATATAAGATTGAAGTAAAGATAAATGCAGGTTGTCTAATGAACGGATGGAAAAAGCAGTAATAGGTTTATAGTTAAAAGTTTGTCATAAGGACAACCTCAGGATTTCGCCGGGAGCGGGTGCTAATCTGAAAAATTGCACCCGCTCCCAGCGAAATCGCGGTAAAATTTCGGCCGTAACCACGTCTCACGACCGTGAGATGGGCGGTTACAGTCTGCGCGAATTCAATACGATGATCCGGCGAAAGTCTCGTGCACCCTGAGGACACGAAGTGACCCAAGAACGACCGACTTCTGCATTCTCCCTGCAAGTGTCTCAGCATTTTGTTGACACGCAGGGATGTTTTTCAGGCTATTCTCGTTCATGGACCATACTGGCATCGTAGCACTTCAGCAAGCCGTCACACCTCACCCAGGTGCCATTCAGCTTTCGGCACGGTTCTTACGCCTTCGCTTAGGGGTTATTCCTTCGGGACCATCCCTGGACTATTGTCCGCGACTGCTTATAATTTATTGTAACCATATTCAGCAGAAATCCTTGGTACAGGGCAGGCCTACCCGACTCTGTGTTAATATAATGACTGAATTCAGAGCCACCTACCGTCATCAACAGAACTACACTTGAATGTGTAGGTGCATATAGTATACATGGATGGTTTAAATCTGTTGAATAAAATTTTAAATCTCAAAATAATGTAAGAATTATTATTAATTTACCGAAGTATTACTCGAAAAATAGAAAAATATTATTTTCTATCATTTTATTATATTTTCCGAATAATATTTCGTATAATAAAAAAACTGCCTGTCAAAATGCTTCATACAAATAAAAAACCGTTGCGAGGTTATTTCTTTTAGAATAAGTTTTTTCAAATCATCATTTCCAGTCATTTCAATCCATGACGTTCCATGTTTTGGAAATTGATGACCTACGATCTGTTTACCACGTACTTGCCTCGTGGCACACCCTGTCACTACACATTTCTGTCGATCCATCGCTGAATAAATTCAATAAACATATTTTCACGGTTTACAATATTTTGACACTTTTGACTCATAACCTCAAATCACACCACGTCGAATTCAAAAAATATCACCGCCAGCTGTTTCACGCAATCCGCTTTCCTATTGGCTCTTTTCATTTCTATGCTAATGCAACCTACCGCCATCAACACAACTAATTTGCACTCTCCTTGCCCCTCCTAAAGTCTCTCCCATGCCATTTCTAACTTGGGAGTCGGGTAGGCCCCTGACCCTCTATCCGCAGCCCGAGGACGCGTTCGTTTCGCTTTGTCATAGGCCCTTCGGTTCGATTCCCAAGGAACCGAACCGAATATATATACACTGAAAAAAAAATATTATTTGGGACAACTAATACAATTGTTTGGATAACTATTTTAGTTAGTAAATAATGGTACTGCTATTTAGTTAGTTGTGAGAACTATTTTTGTTAGTAGGGGCACGAGTAGTTACCATTACTATTTAATTAGGTAGACTAACTATTTCAGTTTTTCAAAAGAACTGTCTGTAGGGAGTTGAACTTACCAATATAGTTTGTCATGTCTACTAACAAACTTGAAGGTATAACTATTTTCTTTTCGTTACAGAGAGTAAGTAAAATATATGTCACTAGACTATCGAAATCTGAATTGAAAAGATCACAGTCGGCACGCGGGCATCTTTTTTTGGGACATCTTAGGGATGCTGATGTCAGTTCAGCTGATAAGACGTTCTAGAAAAATATCTCCCTATGCCCACTGGGATCTTTATAATTGCAGATGCACTTTATGGGTTAGGATTTCCAGTAATAAAAGTTGAAACTCGTTTGATTTATCAATTTCTTACACATACCTTCACATGCTTCGATATAGTCCCCGAAGCCTAAACTTTGCAACACTTTTGATAGTGATACTTCCATCAATAAATGATGAACGAGATAACAAGTGAGCAACGAGTTATGACGACAATGTCTAAGCGTTCTCCCTCGCTTTACCGCATGTAAGTTGGTACCTTTGTCGCATTCTCAATCGTACCAACCAAGATAGCAAATAAAGCAGTTATGCCACCTACTTTAATTTGTCAGAGAAATCAATTAGTAGTACAGATGACTAATTTGTTAGTAACCCTGACTAATAAAACGTTACTAATGTGAACTAGTCACCAGCACTACAAACGGCTTCCTAAACCGACTACTTGATTAGTTGGCGTCACTAGCCGAACAGTTGTAAGAACCAATGAATGCTTTACTAATAAAAAGGTAGTAGCCCCAACTATGAATTTTTCTGAGTATATATATATGCTTAAAAATATTTTTGAAAGATTTTTGGCATCGTGCGATTTTCAAGCTTCACTTGTTTTTTCTTTCGCACTTGGCTTCTCAACTGTGTGCCTTATCATAGAGAAAAAATTCTTTACAATTTAGAGAATTATTCTTCAACCAATTGTCTCGGAACCACCAGCTATGGAAAAATGGAAATCAATTAATCATGGTTTTTACGAAAGGTGGCAACTATGTACCTAACTGCTTCGCAGCTTTAGATGGCAAACAGTAATTGTAGTACGCATTTCGTATTTTCATATGAACTCTTTTTGGTTGAAAATTCAACTATTTGGTTGAAAACTCAACTTTTTGTTTGAAAATTCAACTGTTCAGTTGAAAATTCAACTTTTTGGTTGAAAATTAACTTTTTCTGTCAAAAGTTTGATTTGACAAATTGTTGGCACGAAAGGGCGAGAGAGAGAAAGAGAGACAAATACACATTCATTCTGATTTTGTATGAAATTGAAATCTTTTTTTGTTGAAAATTCAACTATTTATTTGAAAATTCAAGTGTTTGGTTGAGAATTCAACTGTTTGGTTCAAAATTCAATTGTTTGGTTGAAAATTCATCTATTTGGTTAAAAACTAATTTTCTTTTTGAAATGTTGATTTGCCATATCGGTGGCACAAAAGGGCGGAGATACAGAGACAAACACACATTCGTACTGTCGTTATTGAAAATCGTTTTTGACAGATACTTTAAAAAGATTTTAATTGACTAACTAAAACTAAAATGGACATAACCGCACATGTCTATAGTAAGGCTAGTATAAAGCTTACGTCCAACATTTAATGTTATGTTTCATTTTAGTTATAGTTTCTTAAAATTATTGTATGTTGTATTTTACCTTACGGCGGGCGTCGCCCCCCGACCTCGCCCCAATTAAAGCATCACCCTCCTCACCCACTTGCATATGAAAACCATCACGATTTTGCATAAAATATTGTTTTATACTAGTAGATTAAAGATTGTCATTCCATTCACGGGGAAAAAAGCTTATTTGTTACGTAGTCGACAAGATAACATCAAAATCTGGATGACTTTTGCAGACCTTTTATCTCTGCCAAATCACTCTAAACTCATGGTGTACGGATTCCATAGCTTGTTTACTAAAAAAGCCCAAACCCATTGGCTTTTGGTCACAAAAACTCTGCTACATGACAGAAAACCACATGGACGTTTGGTGTAGCCTGTTTTTGTAAGTCCAGGTAGCTTCTCTTGAAAGCCGTAATATGCATTTTTGAATTTATATCCAGATAATGTGCAAAACCTGCTCTAACTACGTTTTTGAAATCATCAAATGCTTGCACGTATTTCAAGCATCCCAGAGGACTATTTTTACGCAAAATATCAGTTCGATCTAACAACTTCTTGCAAGCGTTGCCATTGAAAGCTGGACTGCCATAAGTTGACTATCTATCAACGTTACGTAACTTAGCCTTAACATGTGGGTCAACAGAGTATTAACAACACCCGGAATTCAGTGCAGATCAGGAGGTAAAATTATTCCTAGCAGGAAAATTTTATTTTTGGCAATGTAAAACTAACTATCTAGAACAAACTTCCTTCTTTTCCAACTTCTATATCAACTATTTTACACCTTGATTGCACAGAAAGCAATTTATTTACAATAAACTTAGTGCCGAATGGAGTGCAATGAAAATATGTCAGCTTTGAAAGGCTTGATTGCGGTAATATTAGAGCTAGAGCTAAGTTTTTTTGTTTGTTTTGTAAATAATATTCAACCTGATTTCATTTACCATGAATCCATTTTCATGTAGAATCTACAAAAAAAGAGGTATTTCATAAAAACTAAAATTTTCGAAAAAAATTTCACTGAAAAAACACTTGTACAGACCACATCTTCCAAGCTATTAGTGTTAGGATATTGTTTCTCTTTAGTTTTTCAGAAATTTGGTCTATTTTCTTTTTTACTCATGGACCTACACGTGACGAGTAATTTTCGAAAAACTAATTTTTTTTCACTTTTTCAACATTTTAAAAGCGTTCCGAACCTCACTCGATATTAAGCATTTTGAAGTTTCTTGGTCACCAAATTATAGGGTTTCGGCCAAAAAAATATGACTTTTTGTCTATGAACTATGCATGATAAATGGTTTACGAAATGTCAAAAATGGGTTATTTTAAAAAGGACGCTTACGATTTTTTTTTAATTTTAGGCTTAAAATAGTATGAAGTCATCTCCAAAATAAAAATTCCAGGCAACGTGGATAAGCAAATCTCATTTCAGTGAAAACTGGTTTAAGCTAAGCGTGTATCATGAAACTTGCATCAATTTTTGAACAAAATATTTATTACTCGGAATCATTTATACGCAAGGTCAAATTCATACCAGTCACAGGTTTATTGGTTGCTCCCTAAATTTCAATGGCAGTGAGAACTGGGTCGCGGAATCAAATCAGTAAGAATTTTCACTTATTCAAATACTAGAAAGGGATCACTGATTCAAATCAGAAAAGCTTCCCACTAAAGTTTAAATTTGAAGATTTATAAATTCTTTGAACAGAGATATATCAATTTAAAACTGATATCGAATAATATTTCCTGGCTCTAAAGGTCCTTTGAACAAAAAATTATCATAAAACCTTGATAAAGTCTTTCACCTCAGATCTATGAATTTAATTTCGATGACTAGATGCAACGTGGGCAATTTTTTAAACACGCCGTTCATGACTGAAATGCATTTAATCTTACAGAATAGTATGAAAAATTATGTATTCTAATAAGGTCCATTGATGGTAATGAGTGAAAATGAATTGAAAGTATTTGAAGAGTGCAATTTATAATATATCTAATTTTTGTACGATATATCTTCAGGCTCCGGCACAATCTGGTTCATCGTTTCACAACTACAAAGGAAGTTATAGTATAGTTCTAATAGCGATGTGTGATGCGAAACAGCCATTCACATTAGCAGAGGTCGGAGACAATGAAAGACAATGTGATGGCGAAATATTTAAAAAGTCCAACATGGGGAAAGCTCTATCAAACCAAACTCTTAATTTGCCTCCGCCGAGGCCTGCATACGAGGGTTCTGTAAATGTGCCAGTTGTAGCTGTAGCTGATGCGGCTTTCCCTTTAAACCTCAGCATTTTAAAACTCTTTCTTGAGTTTTGGAAGAGATCGTAAATCTATCAAATGTGCTTTTGGAAGACTATCATCTAAATGTCGTATATTCAGTAGGCCAATTTCCGCAAAAGTCACCAAGACTGATAACATTGTTCTAGCAGCAATATGTTTGCACGAATGATTAATTGAAGAAGACTTCGAAGAGGAACGCGATCCAAATGCATGGAGAAAAATGAGATTGAAGAGTTCCATATTCAGTACACAAATTGTTCAATGATTACTAAATTTCAGGAATAGATGCACAAGACACGGGAAGGATTGTGAAACTAAACCCTAATAATTAAAAATTTGTATCTCTCCTGCATGAAACCTTATCTTTTAATGCTGTAAAGTTATTGTATACACTTCGTACGTTACCACCTACAATTTAAGTGCTTCAAACTTTGCACAAATGAAAAACTAGTCTATCCTAGAAAGTGCGTTTTCTCAAAATATAATAGAAAGCATAAATTACTATACTTTCTAGAATCAATAATGGAAATCTATATATCGTATCTCAGTTGTCGGAAGGACGAAGTCTCAATCGCAGTATAGTTCATCGTGTTCTATTGGGAACTCGGCTGAGTTGGCAGCAGTCCAGTAACCATTCCTGGATGCCCAGCACTCAGTGACGTTCGGACAGCACTGAACCGAAGCTTGCTTGCATGGTACCATAAGGACGTTTAGTGTCTCTTACTTTAGCATCCAGAATACCAGATTGCAGAGAGAAGCTGATTGCTGTCTTGGAAACCCGGGTTCAATTCTCGACAACTACGTTTTTCATCTAACTCGACTTTTTCTGTTTCAGCAAATACATTTTCATAATTTGATGTTTAAAACTTATTGAATATATGTATGTACTGCGTGTCCCAGACTCAAGTGTCCGGACTTATATAGCCATATAAAAATTAATAAAATAAATAGAAAATTCCTTTTCCAAAAATCAGTTGAAGTTTTAGTTTTTTAGTTATAAAACACTTAAGCTGGACCAATCAGGAGCGCCGTATAAACAGCCGTGTGTACGTGAACGAGATTTCAATGCAGTGTTATCGAAGCGAGCGCAGAGGTGGGGTTAGGGATAGGAGAACACAACGTTGGAATCCCGTTCACGCACATACGGCTATTTATGCAGCGCTCCTGATTGGTCCAGCTTAAATGTTTTATAACTAAAAAACTAAGACTTCAACTGATTTTCGGAAAAGGAATTTTCTATTTATTTTTTTAATTTTTATATGGGTATATAAGTCCGGACACTTGAGTCTGGGACACCCTGTATAACATATACATTAATGTAAGTTTATTAAGTGAAAAATGATTATATCGACTCGTCAACAGCCGCCGCTCTGTGTCCTTCTAAATTATTTTTGGCCGATCATTCTTTACTGTTGCGAGGATAGGAAAGGTTCCTATTCTGGACTGGACTCAGACCGTCGACAAGCTGTAATCTCTTTAGTTGTCTGGAGGAGTTAATACCGCAGTTGCCACTGAATCAATAACCGATTTTCAGTCTCGAATTTTTGTTACAACGCCAGTTGAGTAATTAATACCTCGACTACCAGCACTAAAGACCCAATTCTTTACTTCCATTTTTCTCCGTGTACCTTCTATCACTAGTCAGGAGCAAGAAGACAGGTTTTGACTTCTTACAGGTTGTTGTACATGATGTATCCTCAGCCAAAGGCATGCGAGAAGAATTCGAGGATTATTTTGAAAGATTTAGGTTAATTTTAAGAAGTTAGGATTAATTCGTCGTGTATTTATTATTTTTATCTATGACCTTGCCTTGTGACTCTTCTCAAAGAGGAACAAGGAGGGATTTTGAAACTATGTAAGGCCTTCAGAGAACTGGGATTTGCTCGCTGTCACTACGAAAATGAGGAATCGAGATTCGTATTTGAATCTGGTTCCCGCCTTTCCGCTAGCTGCCTCCAATAGTCCCGGAACCTCGCTAGAAACCTTGGATGCTTCCAGAGCCAGGGATGACTCCAAATAATTATCCCTATGCTATGGGAACGAACTTAGTTGCTTTGGAGCGATACCTTGGTCTGCACCAGTAACCTTTATGAGGGAAGAAGACCTCAATATCCCCTGACACGGGCCCTCGACGCTATGGCACTAGACCGAGCCATACCCGCGTGCCAAAAATATGCCAAGGCACTTGCGAGATGGATGCAGAAAGCTGTCATCCCTGGGGCGCTTCGTGTCCTCAAGACACATGAGCGTTTCGCTGGCTTGTCGTTGTGATTTCGTCGTGCCCTGTGACTACCCATCTCACGGATGTGAGACGTGGCCATAGGTGTATTTTACCGCGGTTCTACTGGGGGCTATATACAAGGTGTGCACGCCAGGGCTTACCGAAAATTATGCAACCCGTCTTACACGCCAATGCTATTCTTATGGCCGTGTATAGCGGGTTGCATACTTTTTGGTAAGCCCTGACGTGGACACACTGTATACATACATTCACACACGTACATGAGCAAGTATCTATAAGCTTATCCACATCACCCATGAGGTAGAGTAAGTGAACCTTTTTTCTTAAACGTGTTATCCCCAGTAGGCCTAATCCACAGGGTTTTTCTTTTAGAAAAGCAGCAAAAGATGTTCAGTGTTATTACGTGTTTAAAGTTTTGGTTTTAGTCTTTTAGAGCACCTGCGTGGGCATGGTAGACTTCTTTTTTAAGGCTTGGGTGGGCCAGGTTGATTAATATCTTACTGAAGGTCAGCAGGATTTTCTTCAGAATCACCGTCCTCTTCCTCAGCTTGATCCTCTTTCTCAGCCGCTTTTATCACCGTCACTTTATTCTTTAATTTTTTTTTCTTTTTAGACACTTAATGGAGTGATTACTGGATTTGATGAAATAAGAATGGAATGGATAATGTCTTCATTATATTTTGATCGTGAAAACAATCTACTCAGGTATGCTCGTGCTCACTTCTGTATTTTCCTCTAAAGTTTGTTTCATACACTCAAATTCGATGGGCTTGCATAATCTTACAGAAGATGGTCGATTATTCCTCCCCAATACTTCCCCATCTGAAGATGTAATGTTAAGAGGTACGTACGATACCATAAATACTGAAGCATCGCTATTCGTTTAATTATTCACAAAATCTGACCACCCCTTTTTGAATTGTTCCTAACCCGAAGCACGATCCAAACCTCATTTTCCACGTTTTCTACATTTTCTACAGCAGAATTATTCTTAATTTTCTTCAATTCTTCGATTGAAAGCAATGGAAAATTTCTACGAGTGGAATGATCAAGCAAGGACTGTAATTGACTTTGAGCAACATTATCATTAATTTAAATATTATCAGGATAACATTCTTGCTTCACAGAGGAAATTTTTTTGTAAGGAGGCAATTGTTCATTTCAGGATAAAAAGATTTGATATGTTTGGAGGATTTCATATTCAGATTTGTTCAAACCAACATCCATGTACATAGCCAACGTTTTGTTCATAAAATCGTCATCATATGCTTCAGGATCATTAATATCGCAAAAGGTTTGAGCACGTCTTTGCCGTGTTCTTTCACTACAATCTTGATAACTTGCACGTGGGCGTTCACGAGATGATGCTGAAGAAGTTTGTAATGTGATATTAAAAGATTTGAGTTGAGTCGGAGTTTTGAATATACACTCCAATTTTTTAAGCATAAAATCTTTATATTTATTCATAAACCTTTTACGCATTCGGTGAAGATAAACCTCAAACTTTTTGTAACGTCTGATAAAATGTGTATTCAAATAAGAACGAATTTAATCCATTTCAGTGATATTTTAATCGAACCATTTTCTATCCTGTTTATTATTATATCTATTTTGTGATTTATGTTAGAATGACTAACTTCAGATGCAGTTGTTAGATATTTGCCATAGCAACGAAAAATGATAAAAGTGTCTTTATTCTTGTACGACATGAAGTAGCCGACGAAAATAGTACGAATTTCTTTGTTTTTTTACAACATGAAGTTGCCGAAGAAAAGAGTGAACATTTCTTTGTTTTTGTACAAAATGAAGATGCCCCAAAAAAGAGAAAGAATTTCTTTGTTTTTGTATGACATGAAGTTGCCCAAGAAAAGAGTACTAATTTCTTTGTTTTTGTACGACATAAAGTTATCCAAGAAAAAGAGTAAGAATTTCTTTGTTTTTGTACGACATGAAGTTGCCCAAGAAAGAGGTAAAATGTATTTAGGACCTTCTTCTTTTTATTATTTCATGATATTAAAGATTCGTAATCAGCCGCCTAGAAACCCCCCGGGTACTGATTGTCACAAACGTTTATAAATTTTTTAATTTGTTGTCCACTATAACTGATCGGCCATTTTGAATTATGAAAGTCTCACCTTAAATTTAGAATCAGAGCCCTAAATAATATCGAGGTACAGATTTTTACAAAAATGTGTTAATCTTACAAGTTTTTGGTACGGCATATTGGATCGGCCATTTTGACTGTTAAGAATATGACTCAAAATTTATATTCAGCGGCCCAAAAAAACCTGGTCACTGATTTTCATAAACATGTATACATTTTCAAAGTGTTTTGTCCGCCATATTGGATCGGCCATTTTGAATTTTGAAAATCTGACTCAAGATTCATATTCAGCAACCCGAAAATTCTCCGTATACAAACTTTCATAAGCATAACTCCTTTTGACCAAGATTTGTCAACTTTTTTATTACTCGAGTAGCCAAATTGGATCGGCCATTTTGAATTTCGAAAATCTGTCTTCAGATGCAACATCAACAAAATCATGGACATAAAATCAAATGTGTTACATCTTTAAAATTTTGGATGCACATAAAGGTGTGTAACTATAAAGTTCATATTTTTCGAAAAAAAAAAAAAACGAAACTGCCCAACTTTGGCCGCTTGCACTTCCGACACCATTTTTAATTTCGCAAATCCGGCAGAAAGATCATATTCAGTGATACCTACACCTTCGGTATACTAAGTTCCATTAATTTCCATTGTCATTTTTCGCAGTTACAGATTTTTGATGCCGTAATTGTCAAAGTGGCCCACTTTGTGGCGGCACTATCGCGCATCTATATGATTTCTCAATCTGCGGATGATCCTTTGCATGGCAAGAAACCAATAGAAAGTAAGAAGAAGATGATGAACGGTAACTCAGTATGACGCCGCTTCGCTACGCTATATATCAGTGCAGGTCGAATGTCAATCGCCCAGTCGTTCAATTATCAAAAGCAATTGATGTTGAAGGATCCTGCTATAAATAATTAAAAGTAGGTAAATATTTCCGAAGTTCCATCACTTTCGGCATGCTCGCCAAGGCGGTGTGGCGCTAAAACGGAGGCTACTCCACGTTTTCTTTACGTGATGATTCCTTGTAGGCCTAGCCCACTGGTCAAAAGCATCGATAGCTGCGATGCCCGAAATAAATCTCAAATAATATCCACTGAGTCATTAAAACAGATTAAGATTTTGGAGATTCTTTGGGACCAGAAAATTCGTTGCTACCTCCGTTGACAAGAACGCACACTTCTCGGGTGTAAGACGGATCTTGCGCCCTCGAGGCGTCTGAATAGGCGAAGGATAAGTAGATTACTCCAATCCTTCAAAATACACGTTCGTCTCATGGATTAACTCTGCGTTTGAAGAAAATCTCCTTCCAGCAAGACATTCCTTCTTGTTCGAGAACAGGAAGGAGTCAATGGCAACTAAATCTGCTGAATACGATATGTTTTGCGGCATCTGAAAGTGTAGCCCGTGGATCTAAACGTTTATCGTCAAGTGTGAATAATCAACCATGCTTGAAGTCAGCAGCCCACTTTTTATCGTTGAAAACGATGGTTCGGAGTTACCGAAAGTTAACTCTATCTCCTCTTTTATTTGTGTTGGCTTTAAACCTTTCAAAATTACGTATTTGATCACTGCACGATATTCGATTTCATCCATTTAAAAAGACAAACATAAGATCTTTGTAGTTCTGAAAAGCAACAATCAAATACTAAACGTTTCTGTCTAAAAACATTACGGAAGTCCCTCTGAGGGATCAAACTTTAGAGAAATCATAGTTACCTGAAACTAGTTAATATGTGTTCTAGATACTCGGGGTGTGCATGATACTCTCTGCAGCTATCATCGGGAATATCTTGGCTCGAAATGTGGCGACGGTATGCTAGAATGGAAATGACACCGTCTTGACATGCCAAAATAAAACCCTCCGTGCCCGACTTCAATCCGGATGATTTAAGGAAAGCATACGTTAGCTCATATGACATCGACTGATTCTCAACATTTCTGTGAAAGATGCCGCGCATCCTCTTGTCGAGGAGGTGATCCCGGAAGTTTTCCTCCTTTGCTTTCTTAATGCAGGCCTTCAGGAGTGAGTATTCAAGATGGATAAGATTTGATGCATTTTTCTCACGCCTGATATTGAAGTCAAGGCCGAGTGTTTCAGCAGCTTCCTCCGCTGCTTTGTACAGAAACGCCCCTCTGCCTACTTCTTCGTGTTTCCTGGCCATTTTAAGAAGAGGGTCTGGTCCAGTTGCGACTATATGTGCTGTATCCAGATTAATCCTGTTGTGAAGACATTCAAGATTCAGTATTCAATGACCACCTTGACTGCGTGGGATGTAAAGTCGTGGAACAGAAGACTTAAGGTGCATGCTCTTGTTTATGTGCGTAACCTTTCGGGACCCGATATCGAGGGATCTGAGTGTGGATCATGGTGTCGCCCTGAAACACACCTCTCTGAAAGGTGACACTGTTTGAGAAACATCACACGATGTTTTCCAGACGAGACAGTAGATCTGGTTTTCCAAAGTGGCATTAATCTCTCTATGCATCTCACAATGTGTGGATGAAACCTTAAGCTTTCCAACAGACAGATGACAAGTCTATGGGAGGTTGAATCGAAAGCTTGAAGGTAGTCAATCCAGGCCATCGATAGGAATCGCTGATGGGATGCCGCGTTGTTCATACATCTCTCGCCACACAGGTCCAATTGTCCGAACAATCCTATCATCTAGGATAGCTGTAAAGATCCTATGCAGTGTGTTCAGACAAGTTATTGGCCTGTAGTTCTTAAGGTCAGCTAAGTTGCCCGTCTTCGGCAGGAGCACTGTGAGTCCTTCCACCAACCACTCCGGAATAGGCTCTTCCGACTTTAGATATAAGGTGAAAATTCGGCCCGATGCTGGTGGGTTGAAGGAAACTTCTTTCACGAGAAGGTCGTGATACCATCTGGACCCGGAGCAGAATAGTTCTTCAAGCGTCTTAATACGTTTTTCACCTCCTCGGTAGTGATAGGTGGGCATTCCTCCTCAGCTGTTATGAGGAAATTGCACAGCTCCTTTAAGCTATTTATGTTCTTTGAGTCTTCTTGAAGTGGATGTTGGACCTCGTAGACTTCTCTCCAAAATGATTCGACCTCCTCTGGTTTTGGCGGATAGTACTCGTATTCTGTCAACAATATGCTGCCTGATGGCGAACTTTCGAATCTTGGCAGTGAAAGTCCTGCCAGATGTTATGTACTCAATCACACACTAAATGCGGGATGCGTACTGTCTTGCCCAGCCTATCTTTGTGCTGAGTTGATGTATTCGTCTTTTGGTCTTAGGATCAACCGTTGGTTTTGTTCTACGGTTTGCATCTGCCTAAGTTCTTGCTGCATTATACACACCATAATTGATAGTCCAGAAGTCGGATTATTCGGAAAAATCTCCACGAAGCTCATGATCCAGTTCAGTCAGATCTTTGGGCTTGGGAGAAACCTGAATGCTGATGTTTCTGCGAGTCCTGAAGCATCGTTCTTCGTCTATTGGATGCCTGTTCGCGGTTGGTCTCAGTGTCGCCTCTCTTTCTGTTTCTGGCTTATTCTGGCTGCGGTAGAGTAGGCGCTCCGCTTGCATAGCCCCTTTTTCGGAGCTGTTCGGCATATTTTCTCGCAGACGTTGACGCGAAAAGTGCGAGAGCTCTGGGTGTTTCTCGCACCACAGAACCTGCAGTCGTGCCATGTAACCTTCTGGCTCAGGGGCTATACTGCTATCGTAGCACTCTAGCAGGTCGTCAATGAGTCGATCCGTCTACCCAAAAGTATCGAGATTCCGCAGGTCCATCGCATTGACTCCGTCTTGATTGGCTCCCCCAAATCTAGGGTAGTCGGCATTGCTGTCCGAACCATTGTCAGTAGCCCTGCACGTTCGATTGTTTTGAACCGCACTTACTACAACTATGCTTGGTGTTATCATTGTTGTTCCCACGAACAGCTAGAGAAAGGGTTCGTCCATCCTTGTAGAGCCCCGCGTGCTATTGTGCTATTATTTTAACCATATTCAGCAGAAACCTTTGGTACGGGGACCCTCTATCCGCAACCCGAGGACGCGCTCGGTAGTTTTGTCATAGGCCCTTCGGTTCGATTCCCAAGAAACCAAAACCGAATATATATATATATATATATATATATATATACATTTTAGAATTTGCAATATAATATTTTGGATCCTCATGAGTTTAAAATAAATGGTTGAATATGGTTTTGTAAGTCTTGCCTCATTGACTTCTTTTACTTTTTAAGAATTCACGCCTCTTGGCTCAAAGGGGGGCTCGAATTAGTCAGAATTGGAATTTGATAGTCCAAATAGTAATAGTGTCAAATTAGTAGATCAAATTCGGTAGTCTGAATTTGTTACATTAAATTTAATAACTGAATGTAATGGCCTTGAATGTAGCTTAGAATTTAAAAAATAAAAATAAGTTTCGCCTTCAACAGAATTTAGGTGACAGCTGACGCCCACAAAAAATAAGAAGACAAAAGAAAATTTCAGTGACATTCCAGAATATTCCGGCTGTTTTCAGTTGTTTATGTGTAGCACTTGTATAGCCGGAACATATTTTACTCATATTCCACGTTAAAGGTTGTACGAGTACTGAATTTAAGCTGCTGGGACAGTGGAATATCAACCTCTAACAAAGTACTCGTTGTGTCACACACACAGTAAACAAAAACCTTCACACTTCTACAATTTTCTGCAAAGTAATTTCACTTTTTGAAGCACATACACTGCTACAAAGAGTTCCCCTGTATACTAATGTTCATGCCTGAAATTGGCAGTAAAGGTAAGTATTTTCCAGCCATGTTTTTAAACGAGGGCCACCTTCATGTTTTTTCATAGAATAAGCGAACGCTGATTAGTAACATATATTCTTTATGAACCGATCAAGAGGGGATTTAAATAGAAAAAATGAGTGAAGAGCATTTGTTGGCCCCTGAAGTGCATTATTTCGAATACAAATCAGGGTCGAATGCATTGTTTTACTGACTGTTCCATGAAATGAGCCTAATACGAATCAGATTGTTTTTTAATGAGAGTAAAGAGCACATTTACTTATCTCTACTGCCAAATTCAGGCATCAAAATCAAAACGATGGTTTCGAAATCTCTCTCTAGAGTGTTAAAGGTGTATGAACACTAGTATACAGTAGGACTCTTTGTAGCAGTGTGTGCGCTTCAAAAAGTGAAATTACTTTGCAGAAAATTGTAGAAGTGTCAAGGTTTTTGTTTACTGTGATCTTTGCTTACGTAAATTTAGTTTGTTCACTATGAAGGACAAAGAACGTTGCGCTACATGTAATCGCTTATTGAGAAAGGTGTCGCGGCGAACTACGCGCAAACTTTTCTATAGTTAATATTCCGCTGTTCAAGGAGCTTAAAATCAGTACTCGTACAACCTTTACAGCGGAATATGCGCAGAATATGTCCCAGCTATACAAGTGCTACACATAAACTACTGGAAACAGCGGAATATTACCCACCAAAATGTTTCGCCAATTGGTGGCAGTGAAGCAACGTGTATGCTTCAGCCCATGTTCTAAATGACCCTGTAAAATAAAGAAGAAAACATAGGATAGAGCGTACACGTTGCGGCCTACGTCAGCGAACAACGCATGAGCTTCTCTATTTTAGAGAATCCTTTAGAACAGGCGCTGGAGCATACGCATTGCGTTGTACGTCAGCGAACATGTCCCATTGTAGACAGAGCATTAGAGAGACCGTAGGTTCTGTCTACAGTGGGACACGTCCGCCGAAGTACGACGCAACGCATATGCTCCAGCCCATTTTCTAAAGGACTCTCTAAAATAGAGAAGTTTGTGAGTTGTTAGCTGTCGTACGTCGCAACGTGTACGCTCAGGCTCATCTTCCAACACAGGTTGAGGTGAATGCGTTGCATCGCGCGTTCATTCTTATCACGCGCGGCTCGCTTCGCTCGCAAGTTTGAGAGCGCGTGTTGCGCGCAACCGTTGGTTCTCGCGCTTCGCGCTCGATAATGTATTTACCCCAGACTGCGCGTTCGGTCTTTGTACTTCCCCTATATTTGGGCACAGACCTTTTAAAGAATAAGGTCAAAGCATCGACAACTGTAATTGGAACTCTCTTTTGATAAAGCTCCTTCGGCTTCAACGATCACATTCTCAATGCGTATCTTTTGCTTCTCACTCGATTTTGTCCAAAATGCGAACTTTTCGACATTATGCAACACTATTATATCTGATATATATATTACATTTATTTATGTAACTCAGCCTATGTTTGCTAATTCAGATAGTGCAAAATAAAGTACAAATTTTATTTATTATGCTAATTGTAATATTTGTTCCTTATTTTGCATTAAATTTCATTCTCATCTACACCGAAAAGTGTATCATTTCAATAAATTCATATTATTACAATACATGATATGCATTGCTATTGAAACAGACGTATTTTCATTGTATTTTTTTCACGATTTGAACCAAAAATACGCATCCTAGCATAAAGTGGTTCCAAGAAAATTTGTGGATATAATTTATGCGAAACATTTTTTAAAATAAAATATTATTGTAGCTTGATAGTAGGATGAACTTTGAGTGGGAGATGGAACGAGCGAGGGCAGCTGCAGAGAGAAGGAAAGAAAGGAAAGAGTTCGAGGCTATGATGGAAAGAATGAATCAGAAAGTTGCGTCGTTAAGCTTGAGTCAACGCATAGAAGCAGAGAAGGACCAGGCGGAGGAAAGAGAAATATGAAGGGTTACGAATTACAATGCTAAGAAAGCTGAGTGAGGCGGAATGGAAAAAATGTGAAGGCTGATGAGAATAGCGTCGCGAGCGTGGCGGGAACTTTGGCGGCTTGGACACAAAAGATCCCAAAGATTGAGAAATCTTGTAGGATACACGGTGGAAGGATGCTGAGGTTCAAGACAGAGGAGAACAGAGCCGAGATTATGAAAGGAAGTGAAAAAGTGAAGGGCTCGGAATCGTGGACGGAAGAGGACTCAACAGAAAGAGAGGAAATGGTACGAGACTGGCTGAGGCAGGAGAAGGCGAGGCTTGAGCGCGCTGGTTTAAAACTACTGACTAAGAAACTAATGGCCAAAGTGGCAAGAAAAATTTGGAGCTGAAAGGGTTAGACGGGGTGCATAGTGGTTGTCATCACGGAGGAGAAACGCGGAAAAGAAGACAAGAAAACCGAGGAGAGGGAGAAGGAGAAAGAAAAAGGCAGTGGGGAAGAGTGAAAGGTGAAGTGTGACGGGGCATGTGATGAAAGGGGGGTATGAGAGGAAAGGAGAAATGCGAAATGGTGGGGTTTGGAGTGGAAATAGTTTTTACAGAGCGGCTCTGTTGTTGTATTTGAAATGTTTGCTTTCGATATGTAGTGAGAAAGGTTAGGATGAAGGGCTTTCCCCTCCCTGTCAATTATGAGATAAGGGAGATGAGGTAGAAACACTAAGGAGTTTTTGTAGAGTCGAATGATTTGTTTGGTGGGTTATGTAACGAAAAAGGAAGACGAAAAAAAAGGAGAAAGCAAAGTGAGGACAGTGTAGAACCGGTATCAGGTGGGGAATAGAGGAAAGTTAGTTTTGCCGAGCGGATTTGTTTTGTTTTGTTGTAAGGTTTTATAAAGAATGAGATGTGTCGAGATGGAATGTGGAGGGCTTCCGTTTTTCCTGTTAAATTAGAATAATCAGGGTAAGGATTAGAATAGGGAATTGAAGAGTGTGGAGAATCGGAGGTTAGAGGGCTCATGTTTTTAGAATAAGGTTAAAGTAAAGAGTTAAAGTGTAACGAAAGAGACAAAAGTGAAGGTAGATACATTCCGCCGAAAAACAATTTTTCAACAAAATAGTTGAATTTGCAGTCAAGACAGAATAAAATCAATCAGGCTGTTGAAGTTGCAAGCCAAAAAGGCGAATTTTCAACAAAAAAGTGGATTTTTAAACAAATAATATTATTTTTATCCAAAAATATGAATTATCAATTAAAAGTATAATAAACGAAATTTCAAACAAAAAATGCGAATTTTAAACAAGATTGTTTAATTTGAAACCAAAGAGATAAATTTTTTATCAAAGTACATGAATCTTCAGATACAAAAAATCAATTTTCAGCAAAATACTTTACGATCAAAAAGTACCTGGAAATCTTCAATAAAAGGAAAATGGTTCAATTATTATTCATCGATTTTCATTTTATTCCCTTCAAAGTAATCTCTATTGCAAGCAATACACATATTCCAACGCTTCCTTCAATCTTCAAAACACTTTTCATAGGCTGATTTTGGAATCGCCTTCAGCTCCTTCTGCGAATTCTCCTTTATCGCCTCAATCGTCTCAAAACGCCTTTCTCAAAGTGGTAACTTGAGCCGTGGGAACAGGAAAAAGTCACAAGGAGCCATGTCAGGTGAACACTGAGCTTGCGGAACGGTATGATCATTGTTTTTGGTCAACTAGTCGCGCACAAGGTGAGATGTGTGAGCCGGTGTATGTGGCTCACACTCTCGGCACAAGCGGCGCTTTAACTCGTCGCATGCCCAAAACATCGTGCATAATGCTCTGCACCGATTCGAACAAGACACCAAGATCGGCTGCTATCTCTTTGACGCTCACACGACAATCTTTGAGGACAATTTTCTTAACTTTCTCGATGTCTTCTTCGGTCACAGAGGTGGATGGACGACCGGAACGAGGCAATTCATCAACCACAGTAAAGCCTGCTTTAAACTCTTTATATCACTCGTGAGCTTGTGTTTTCGACATTGCCGAGTCCCTGTAGGCTACCGTTAACATTTTAAAATTTTCTGCACATGTTATTTTATTAGAAACACCAACTTTCAGGTAAACTCATTGCTTAGCTGGATTCGACATTACGAAATTCGCAGAACACAATAAACAATGACTTGTTTACAAAGCTATCACGTACAAACTCCCGACAGATGGCGCTCAAAAGGATGCTTGAGTAGAGATGGGGAGTGACGTCAAATGACGCCGACCGCTTCAGTCATCTGACCGATTTCCCGTCATCTGACTGTCTGACCGGACATTTTGGAAAAAGTGGAAATCATCTTATAAATAGTTATTGGAATGTTCTTTAATGAATAATGTAAGATGAAAACAAATACGGAACAATTTTTTATGAAATTACAGGCTGTTCATCTCTTCAGACGGACAATTTCTTCGATTTGCGTGATTGTAGTAAAACATAACCTACAAAAATCATTCGCAATTAAGTCACAAAAGTTTATGGCAAATATGATTTGTTTCTTTCAGGAATAAATCTAATCAAATGACTGAACGCTAATTTGAATTTTACGTTATGGCATTTTTATATTGTTGTATTATATTGTAGATTACATTTATATCTATTATAGGGATCAATTTAGTGACAGGAAAGAAAACTGGAAACGCCAAAAATTAAAGGTTGAAATAAAAGGATGGAAAGGATAATTCAATAAACCTATCTGTTTGGTGGTGCTGTCAAAACCATATTATGGTTTTTATTGTAGTATAAGGCTTTTATTCTGCAAGTTTTTTTTTTAGTTTCAAAGTTCTCAAGAAGCTACACCAATTCGTATAGCTTATTCTTAACAAAATAGAGATACCTGGCCTCTCAGTGTATAATAATATTTATCATTATTACACTTAATTCTGTCGTTGAAAAATCAACTGTTTTGTAGAAACTTCAACCATTTTTTTTCTTTCTTTCCTGAAAAACCTTTTTTTTTTTTTTTTTTTCTAGGGGTAGGCGTGACACTAACCGATTCGGGTAGTATTTCTAGGTGGATAGTTTCTTGTAGTAAGTAACTACAAGTGTGGGCTCACCACACCCACGACCTTTGCTGCTTGAAAATTCAACAATTTTATTGAAAATTCACCTCTTTAGGTAGAAAATTAACTTTGTTAACTGTAAATTTAACTACACATCTTTGTCTGAAAATTGATCGTTTTTAATTGAAAATCAACTATTGAATTTCTTATTGAGAATTCATCTTTTTTGGTTGAAAATTCAAATACGTATTTGAAACTCGAACTACTTTGTTAAAAATTAATTTTTTTGTTTGGAGATTCACCACTTTATTGAAAATTCAGCTCTTCGATTCAAAATTAATTTTTTAAATAAAAATTTGTCTTTTCAGTATGAAATTAATCTTATTGGTTGAAAATTCATATTTCTTGTTAAAAATTTTCAAGTTTTATGGATAAGTCATCCTTTTTGGTTGAATATTGTTCTTTTTGTGGGAATAATATCAACTATTAGATGTTTTGTCAACTGAATTTAACTTGATTAGAAATTTGAAAATGTATCGGCCCGAAAATTTTGAGCTTATATGTTTTAAATAGCTTTTTGCAGTCCCGAACTTTGAATTTTTCTTTAAATTTTTAACACTTCAGTCTAATGATTTTGAATTTAAAAGCGTTTTAATTTGGATTTTCCAAAAACATAAAAATGCGTTATTTCGAGGCTCTCCAGAAAGATTTTTACTACTACAAATTAAAAACTAAAAATGTAAAAGCTTCAGCTATTCAAATTTAAGCTAATGATTAATTCCTGAATTTTAAACGATGCTTCAATTAGAAATTCTCTCATTTCTGAAGTTTCATTAAAATCATTCTTTACACGTTTTTAATTTAACAATGCTTTGATTCTTAAGATTTTCATTCAGATATTGTTTGATTTTGAACAAGTTATCTAAATTGTAAAGAAAAGAGAATCCTAAACTGCAATTTGAAGTGTTATGAAATTACAGTCGAGCAAGTATTTTTGAATTTTTTAAATTAAATAAAAATAATTTTGAATTTTGTTATCATGAAATTATTCTAATGTTAACCTTTTCCTACCTTGCAATTATTCAAGTATACAGGATTTTAATTTAAAATTGTACAATTATGAACAATTTAAATTTGAAACGACAAGAGGTTGAACTATTTATTTTTAAGCATAAGTTGTACAATTTTGAACGATTTAAATTAACCCCAAATAGTTTTGAATTTTGTTAAGATAAGATTATTCCAAACTAAATTTTATACCATTTATTGGATGATAAAACTCACACAAAATCATCGTTTTGGCTTCTTTTTTTAAAAAAGTGTACTTTTTAGTTTTCAAGATTTGAAAACTGTTCATGTTTAATAGGTTATGTTCATTAACAGCAACGAGATACAATCACTTTTTACGTATTTATTCCTTTTTCTTCACTTTTTTTTAGAAAACAAATTTCGTTTTACTAATAGAAGGGTTTTTTGTCGTTTGTATCTATGATATTAATTCAATTTTTCGCGTAATAACATGATTTCCACTTTTTCCACTTGTCCGGTCAGGTGACAGTCAGATTACCGGAAATCGGTCATCTGACGGTCACTCCCCATCTCTATGCTTGAGTGCCAGATGACAGATGTACCAACCTAGAAAAAAAATGTTCTGACAATATATCAAGCGCGGTTTTTTTTAATGAGAAATTCCGGGTACAATGTGAAACCAAAGAGATGAATCTTCACCCAAGAAGATTAATTTTTTCCAAAAAATACGAATTTGAAACAAAATATATGAATGTTTAACTAAAAAAGATAAATTTCCAATCCAAAATGTCATAGTTAAATTTTCAATTGAAAAAATTAATTCTCAACTAAAAGTGTAGAGTAGAGTGGTCCAAAAAAAGCGACTGCTTCAATGTTCGTGGGCGACTGGAAATTCGTATAGCCTAGGCAAAATCAGAATATGCCTATTTTTTGTTTTGTTGCAGGTTCATTTTTCTCACTCCGTTCAAATGTCTACCTAAAGACTCACGCCCTAAAGGTTTATTACTGGAAACTTGAAGTGTTATTGTTAGCAGCTTACTCCGGCTGCGTGATCCTTCCCATAAACACCCATAACCCTAAACTATAAAAAGCTGCTGTTGATTTAAGAGATACAGCAATATTAATTTGCATAAGTGTGCTCCTTCGCACTTATAGTGGAAATGCATATTATAAAATTTGAAAATAAAATGCTTTGTAAAGTTAATTTGAAGATATTGTTATGACCGTAAATTCTGCACTTATTCAAAATAGTCAGTTTATTGGTTCATTTTCAAATATCAAAATTAATTAGTCTTGAGAAATATTTAATAAATGAAAGTAAACATTTCATTTCTGCAAATAGTATTTTTTATTGAATAAAGTTTTCAAGAAAATATTCAATATGACAATAACAATTCTTTTATGGATAAAACAAAAACTCCGACAAGGCTTCTTTTAGACTTTTTTACGTATCTCGTGTCTTTTAGCGGAATATTGGCCTTTTTAATTTTTACATGTAAATTTCCATAAATAAATTAAAAACGACGAGTTCTGTCGAAAAATTGTTCAAAGAAATTCTGTAGGAATTTTTATAAGCTGAAATTCTTCCAAAAACCTTTCCTCATATTTTGCGTCGTTTAGCTCAAAATTTGGATTTTTTTCATAGTTTTTTTTCGATAAATCCAACCTTACAATTAGAATTTTTCACTCATTTATTTTCGATACATAAAACTAAAATTTTGAATTCTATCAAAAAGCGTTTTGAAGAAAAATGATAGATATTTAAAAAAAAATTCAATTCTACTCTTAAAATTTTTTCACGTAATGATAAGAATGTAAAAAGAAAGGAAGTTTTCGAGCAATATTGGACATTCAAGAAATTATTGTTTGGCGCGCATCGAGACAATCAACTACGAAAACGATAATCATCTACAGTTTTTTTAAAGATGTCTTATCACTATCAGGTACATGGTGTCGATGAAAATTCACATTTAGGAGCAAACATTGCAACTGCTCTTCATTTGCAATTATGTGAGAGTTTCACTCGGAAATTAACGCTATTCCACATTCTGCATTGTCGTTAGTGACTGGTAATCCACAAATCGCATGTAAAGCAAATTTGTAATCCTCTTTGGAATTCCGCGTCTCTGGATCGAAGTTCAAAAAATCAGATGAAATATTCAATTTCTGAAATATTTATATGCTTCTTGTAGTCACAAGTTTGTCAATAGTTCAACCTTAATTTCATTTTTTTTGCTTTAGATTAAGTTCTAAGCGCTTTGATTTTCCGAGAGGAAAAGTCCCTAAGGCTGAGGCGCATTTTGGAAGAGCTATTGAAGACAAAATCGAAAGCAGCTACTCAAGGAATTCGGCGTACTCTGTAGTTTAATAATATTTCAAATTTTTCAAATGAAAAAATGATTTTTCAGCATACCTCAATCGAAAATTCGACTTTCGACGCCTGTGGAGCGAGTCGAAAATCGAATTTTCGACCCGCTCCACAGTCATCTCAAGTCGACTTTTCGATTATCGATATGATGAAAAATTGTATGCATGACTCGGGCCGAGGCAACGATTTCACTCGTATGATATCAGCCCTCGCTTCGCTCGGGCAGCTAACTTCACACTTGTGAAATCGTTGCCTTTCGACCCTCGTCACGCAATATACTATTCTTCATCACAAAAGAACGACTGAAAACAATTGCATCGAAAACCTGAAAACACTTTTTTTGCCCTCAGGGCTTTCTCTCCGCAGAAATTTACAAACGATTTAAATACAAATATTTTCTGTAAAGCTATATAACTTTAAACAATTTTAATACAAATATTTTATGTTAAGCCATGTAACTTTAAACAATTTAAATACAAATATTTTCTGTTAAGCCATGTAACTTTAAATTGAAATTAATAAAATAAATTATATTGAATCAATAATGCAGACAGCATTCTTAGATCTTTTGAAATTGAAATTAAAATAATATGAAACTTTTGTTTTCCAATATCGGAATTTATAGAATTTCCAAAGTTATGAGTTATTTATGATTTTATGGTTTGTTCGTGCCTTTACCCGGTTTGCCGAGTTCTGCCACTCCCTTTTGGGTCAATTTGTATTTAGAATTTCCAATAGAATAGGTTCTACTTAACCGCTTATTACACTTTCCATAAGCGCTCATTTCGTTCTCTGAAACATTTTCTGCAATTATACTCGATGTATATTCATAAAAAATATTTGCTTAGAAATTGTTGAAGAAAAAAAAAAGTTCTATAAAATTCAACTCAGTATAATCTGATGAGTTGGTTTCGAAAAATTCGACACAATCTAGGATTGAGTCGGTTCATAAAACTTTACCCATATTTTTGCGATTCAATTAAATTCATGACTTACGTCCAGAGTTCGGTTCTGAATCGAAACGAGTTATTTTGCACGCCACTATTATCCTGGTATCAAAAAATCGAAATATAAAAATATCCAGATACTGAGCTTCAATATCAGGACATTCAATTTTAATATTATTTATGTCATATCACACCGTACTATCTGGATCATTGTCGTATAGTAAAAAATCCAAATATTGAGTCTTAATATTCATTTATCGCCGTAAATGCTTCACAAGTCCAAAAGGAACAGGATAAGCAATAAATTAGTCGTATTATATTGTATTTGTATTTATCTAAGAAAGTCCCTAGGACTAAGGAACAATATTATTAGAAAAAATACAATAATTACAAGCACTGATCGTTACAAGTGCCACATATGTACCTGATTATAATAACAGAACAACTAAGAATATACTAATAGAAGAATCAGAATCTCCGATGATAGCTGGTTTACTTAGCGTATATCATAGAACAAAGCTTAGATAATTCTTAAATAATGGAAATAATAAATAATATGGAAATAAATAAGAAAAATTGAAATAAATAAACGCTGGAAATAATGTTGTTCTAATTCGTAAAGAAAAAGGGAAAATCATAAACAAGATGATAGAGTAATAAAAACTAATTAACGTGTATTACTATGAGCCAAGGTAGGAGCATCACCGATATGGTGACTTAAATATCCCCAGTGGGTACTAGAAGGAGTATGACCAGTAGCTTGCTGTAAAAACATAACTCTCGCAGAATCTGGAAACTCATTGTCGGTATATCGTCGCACCAGAGGTGCTGATAAAAACAAATCATGCCCAATTTGTACAAAACAGTGGTTCATCGGGTAATTTCCCTGATTATTAGCATTATTATGAATATTTCTTCGATTGAGATTTCTAAGATCGGCATTGAAAATATTGCCATTCGGAAGTCGCACAGAAAAGAGATTTGGTACAGGAGGTCTTGGTACCGGAGGATTTAGTACATTTGTTACAACACGCGGAACCTCTAGAAATCCAGTGAGAACTTCTTGATTTCCAATTTTTACAGAAACGTAAGTTCCTATAGGAAAATCACCAGGCTCCTCCTCCTGCTCCGCCGCCGGTAGTGCAATATGTCCATGATAATTTTGTTCAGGATTTTGGAATACCGCACAGAATGCTGTAAGAAAAATATAGATATATCAAGTTTGTATTCACTAGGAAAATATTTGTTAGTATGCAGATACGCAGGTGGTGGAAGGGGTACTGGCTGCAAATTCTGTTTCTATTTTTGAATCAGTGACAAGTGGGTCACTGATTTAAATCAGTGAGGATTTTCACAGATTAATCAGAGGAAAAATACTACATTTTAAACAAAATTGATTGATTTACGAGTAAAAATCCTTAGTGATCTGACTAAGGCACATACATAGCACTGAATTAAATTCAGAGAGGATCGAAAGCTTCACCGAAATCTCGAAATTTCGGCAGAGCAAACCCTAGAGGGATCGTCCATATATTACGTAAGATTTTTTTCATTTGTTTATATCGTTGTATCCTTCTCAACTTCACAGCAATTGTATTCTCGTCTTTATTTAAACAAAAGAAAAACGTCTTACGTAATATATGGACGATCCCAGAGTAAAACTAACAGATTAAAATGAGGATCTTGAATTACCGACTCTGTAATCAGTTTAACGTTAAACCCATTGCGTAATAATTTGAGATTCGGAAAAAACGTCTATTGTTAAAGAAATCAAAGGATCACCTCTATGAGTGTTCTTACACTATACGTTAGACGTAGGTTCAAGGTAGTTGTGGTACCCAAAATCGGATCTCTGAAAAAAAATACCTTCACTATCATTGTAACCCTCTGTTGGCGCCCTGGGTAGTACTAAATAACTAAACCACCCAGAGGTAACATTAAACTGAGTATTGTGAAAAAGATATGAAGGGGGAAGCGGTGGTAGGGGCCGAAAATGAGGAAAAAAATAAGGTCTATCTGACAGGCATAGCACCGTAGTCAGTAGTCTGCAGCTGTTCGAGCTGGAAGCATTTGAAGAGCAGTGTGGGCATCTATTCACCATTTTCCTTGCAAAATAAATATAATTTTTTATTGCAAAAAATTGCTGATATCACCGCATAGGTGGAAGTTGACAGCTTATAAATAACTGTTATTTTTTAATTAAGCCAAATTTAAGGAAATACCCATGAAAAACGCGATTTTTGCCATTTTCCATAATTTTAAATCATTTTTGAAAATTTAGTTTGTTCAAACTTTTACCGTCTTTTGCCTGACTAACATGGAAATACTAAAATCATACAGCTATATTTCTGACATTCTAGAGATTTCATTTCACACCTACACAGATAAAAAATATGTATTTTAAGCAGGTTTCATCACTGGAGTAAGTTATGGGTGGCTAGGCACCCAGTGCGCCAAAATCGGCTTGCCAGAAAATGTGCACCATTTGAGGGTTAAGAATTAAAATAATAATACTGAAGATGATATTCATACAAAAAAACATTATTTTTAATTTAAAATTTTCAAAACTCAAAAAAACATGTATTTATTCTAACAATGCTTTCTGCAATTTACTTTTATCGTACTATCAATTCTTATCAATTTAAGAAAGGTTGATTTTTAATAAAGGATAACTTGTTTTTTCGGAGAAAACATTGTCTAGAACTCCACGGTTTCCTATTTTAAAAGTAAAATTTTCTTATAAGATTGATAAGAAGCGTCAATAAGATACGCGGATGACATACCAGTCATCGTGCGCGGCCAGCATCTGGATGCGTCCTTCGGGATAATGCAGCAAGCATTATCCTGGTGAAAAAGACCGGATTATCGGTCAATCCAAGTAAGATGGACGCAGTTGTATTCACCAGATGGTACAAGTGGGGAACTACGAGTACACTGAAACTGGGAGGACAACAACTAGAAAACACAGAAGGAGCTAAATATCTAGTAGTCATACTGGATAAGAAGCTGTTATAGAACGAGCACCTAGGTAGTGATGCAATATCGAAATCGAAATATCAATATCGATAGTAGACTGCTGATATATCAATCACGCAAATCGATATTAATGCCCGATTATCGATACCGACTATTTCCATTGTTTGATCCAATGTGATTTTTTGTGATACAGATTGCAGATTCGCATATTTAACGTTTTTCACCAAGTTAATTTTACAAGTAAGTTTAAAAATTTTTATGATTAATTATAAGAATTATTAACATTAATTTATAGCTCAAAAGTAAAATGCACCACGTGCTGAGTGTTCATAACCTCAAACTAGGAATTTGTATAATTATACGGTTTTTTGGATCTGGTTGGATTGCTTGGAAGAAGTTGAAAATATTCATTAGCGCCCTTTTCATATTTTTATATGCAGTAATATCCAAAACATATTAATTAAATTAAAATTTATGATTAAAAAATATTTGTAGAAAAATTTGTTTTTGAGAATTTAACCTCTATAACCTCAAGTTTGTACATACATTTAATTATAGGATATAGTCAGTGAATCGGAAAATGATACCTGAACTAATTTTGCTTGATAAAAATGTAGCATACAGTTTTCTTTAACAATAGTGTTACTTCTTTTATATATTAAATATAGTTATTTTATTCAACAAATTGAATATTTTCATAGAGCTAGAATCAAGTATCCTCAAAATCTTTCAACTTCTTGAAAAAAATCAGTCCAGTGTGTAAAATAAGTTGGTATTTTTTAATTATTTTTCTTGATTTCATAAAATTTTGTTTTAAAATTGAAGCATTCTTTGTTTAGAATCTTGAAACTAAGTTGTTAAAAATTATTACTTTTCAAATAGTTTATCACGATGTTTGGAAATAAATTATTTTAATGTTTTAATATTAAAAAGGTTCAAAATGAATAAATTTAAGTATAAAGCGTTGAAATTAAACCATTCCAAAATTTATTTAAGAATTAAAGCATTCTTAACTTAAAATATTGAAAGTGAGTCATTAAAAAGATTAGGTTTTAAATTATTAACCTTCATTTTCAAAACTGAATCATTTTTATTTTCTGATTGGGAATCTTTAAAATGAATTAATTCAAATTGGAAGAAGCATTAAAAGTTGAACAGTTTCAAAGTTCGTTCAAAAATTAAAGCGTATTATTGAATTATGATCTTGAAACTAAGTTATTAAAAATTATTAATTTACAAATTGTGCATCACGATTTACAAAATTGAATTATTTAGCGTTGAAAATTAAACAAATCTAAACTGCATTTTTATTGAATCGTTTTTCAAAGTAAGATTTTGAAACTAAGTTTTTAAAAATTATTAATGTACGAATTGTGCATCACGATTTTACAAATTCAATCATTATGATCTAACGTGCAAAATTATTAACTTGTAAGAATCAAGTATTAAATACAAGGGGAACAACTTCATGTTGCTAAGCGGGAAAATAACACTGGCACACAAAAAATAAAAAGTGGGCGGTACTTTTGACTACACCTATATATTCCTATGTATTTTGACGCGCTGAATCCGAATTCGGTGTCCGTTTTGCCGGTACACCCAAAAAATTTTGAGTACCCTGGCGGACCGGCCGAACGCAAACATTACGCTACAGCGTAACGGTAAAGTAATGCTAAAGTAATATGGCATTATAATTAATAAAGGAAACGAAATTAATATGTAAATTGTTGCAATTATAATAAAACGTTAAAATTTACATTAAATGGTCATGCCGTAATTGCAACAAGTTGCTTTCTCAGCGTTAAAAAATAAAAAAACAAAGTGGCTGTCATTCAAGTCGGGTCCCTGCAGACTGGCAACCCACTTAAAGCCACGTTAGCGGGTTGCCAATATGCAGGGGCCCGACTGCAATGACGGTCACTATGTTTTTTTATTTTTTAATGCTGCAAAAGCAACTTGTTGCAATTGTGGCATGACCATTGAACGTAAATTTCAACGTTTTATTATAATTGCAACAGTTTACATATTAATTTTGTTTCCTTTATTAATTATAATGCCATATTACTTTACCATTACTTTAGCATTACTTCCCTAGCGGAAGAAACGGAAAGGTTCGGAAAGACCGCGTCGGAAAGATTTCGGAAAGGGTTCGGAAAGAGTTCGGAAACAGGTTCCGTCCCGATCCTTTCCGAATTGTATGGGACCTTTGCTTCCGATTTCTTTCCGAACGTCGAGCTGTCCCATGAACCTTTCCGAGTCTTTCCGAATGTCCCACTCTCCGACTTCTTTCCGATTATTTCCGAATGACTCCCCACTTTACTCTTTCCGAATGTATCCAATTTCTTTACGAATCGAATAAAAAAAAACAATATTCTCGTAATAATAATAATATATTTTTATCTTCAAAGCATTTTAAATTGCAGTAATCCTATTGATTCCTTTGAATCCAGCGAAGACTATTCCTAAAAACCTAGAAATAGAGAAATTTCATAACTCAGAAAGCCTTTTTGACTTTCGTACGTTACGTACATTATTGCTGCATATTATCGCATCTAAACTTTCCAAATTTCGAATATTCCATTTACGCGTTTCTCATTTGTAATTACTATAATAAGTCCTTTATGAAATTCCTTTTTTGTATGGTAAAAATAATACACTATGAAATATAAATTACACTGAGCTGGACTGAATGATGAAAAGCCATACAAGCGTCACTTTGGTCGATTTCCATATTCACAATAAGAAACAAGGTTTACTGAAAAAGTAACTGACCCCGCAATAACGTTTTACTGTAAACACTGGAAAGCACTATGAGAAAATAGGAATATCCGAAATTTGTTGTGTTTTCAACGATTTCAATCAAGAATCTTCGGGAAAGCTCTGACAGCATCTCGTCGTCTCTGCTTGTCTCCAGCGCCATTTTGATCCAAGATTGTCGCTTACTCACTCACTCCATTTCAGTTGTGCAATCGATAAACCCAATCGATAGTAAGTATTCGATTGCACTGATACTCGACTGAACCAAAACAATTGAATGTCATTATAAGTTTTTAAAAATGTCGTTAATGAGCGTCAACATCTGCCAATGATAATGATTCTTGTAGATCTCACAAAAAAAATAATCACATTCAATTGCTTTCCTACAAATGATCTTTGGTTCAATCAAGCTCAGTGCAATCGAATACCTGCCATAATCGATATGAATAAAATCGAAGAAACAAAATGGCGATTCAAGAGACACTGATAGCGATTTTCCCAGGATTTTTGTTTAGAATCACACAAATTTTCGGAAATACCTATTTTCCCATGGTGTTTTCAGTCAAACATTATTTTGTGCAGTTATTCTTGGAGTAAATCTGTTTTTTTAGTGTCAGTATAGAAATGGAGCCAAGTGTTGCGTGTGCAAGTCCAGCTTAGGGCAAATTATATCTCATATACAGTTTTTTTCACAATACAAAAAAGCAATTTTATGAAAAGAGGAAATACAGTAATTAAAATGATAGTTGCGCAAATGGAATATTTGAAGTGTGGAAGTAAAAAAGGCTTTCTTGATAGTTATGAAATTTTCCTATTTATAGGTTTTCAGGAGAAATCTGCGTATACGACCGTTTATTTTCAATAGAGAATAAATAACAGTGAGACATACAGAAGAAAATTCGGAAGTTAAAGTTAATTTGAATAAATTGTTGAAAATTTAGCAGAACATGACTAAAAATATATTCATTAGTTTTATATTCCTTTTAGTTATATCTATTTTCATATTTCATTATGTTTATACATTTATTTAAATTAATATTCAATTCATTTAATTTTAAACAAAATTTCATAAATTTATAAGTAAATTATATGTTATTATATATTATATTTATTTATTGAAAAAAAATATATATATATGTATATATATATATATAAATATATATAAATAATACATATATAATAATTACATAATTTGATTAATATTTTACATTGCACATTTATTCAGAAAGAAATCGGAACATTTGGAACGAACATAAACTAGTGGGACACAGGTGAAAATTTGGAATAAGCTATTGGGTCACTGCGACATTTATTCGGAATGAAATCGGAAAGGTTCAGAAAGAAGTAGATGCAGTGGGAACCTTCGGAGAAAGTTCGGAAATACGTCGGAAACCTTCGGAAAGAGAGGCGTTCGGAAATAAATCGGAAGCAAAGGTCCCATACAATTCGGAAAGAGTCGGAATGAAACCTTCTTTCCGAGCCTTTCCGTTTCTTCTGCTAGGGTTTAACGTTACGCTGCAGCGTAATGTTTGCGTTCGGCCGGTCCGCCAGGGTAGATCGCGATAAACCGTGAAAAATTGCTGAAAATCGCATTTATAGACGTTGTTAAATGTTAGAAAGTATTCTTATGAGTGTTTCACACATGATTTCAGTGTATTTTCACGCGCTGAAGCCGAATCCGTTGTCCGTTTTGCCCGTATACCTCCAAATTTTGAGTAAATGGCGAAAAACCATGAAAAACCGTGAAGGTCCACATCCATGGATCTAGAAGCCGAAGACTGCATGGCACCAGGATGTGGTGTTCCAAACGGTGTCTGTAGGATACCAGGTCGCTTCTATACTCTGTTTACCGAGAGAACGAATTTGGTCGCGCAAGTTTTTATGAGAGAAGGCGCCGAAAATTTTTTTTCCGTTCGGTCGACAGCCAATCGTTGTTAAAGGAGAACACAATTTTTTACAAATAGACTGGTTGTTTTTCTTGATTTCATAAACTGCTTTATAGATTATTACATTTTAAGGTTATGTATAATTTTAGTATGTGTGTAATATCGCGTATTACATCCTTAAATAAATTGGTGCACGAGGAAGGAAGGAAGGTTTATGAATTGGTTAAGCAAAACAGCATGGAGAGAGAGAAGACAGAAGGGGAAGAGAGAATAAGAGAGTCAAGATTTAACGGGAACTATGTGTGGATTATGCCAAGGGCAAGAGCGCAATATTTGTGTGTGAAAGGAGAGAAAGGAAGTCAGGAACTTATAGCGAGGATGAGGTGTGGTTGAATGGAGGGTTTCAATAGGTTTTGGCTCTCTCGAGAGAAGAGGATGTGTGAACTGTGCGGAAAGGGGGATGCAAGAGTGGAGCACTGGCTGGAGGAGTGCGGGGAGGTGGAAAGAAGTGAGATAAGCATGGAGGCATTGTTGCATGAAAAGGGGGAAAAAAGGGCAGTAGCATGGGTGAAGGGAGTGGTGGGTAAGATGGAGATGAAGAGAAGGAAGGAGGAAGAGGAGTGGAGAAGGAAAGATTGTAAATAGGAGAGAAAGTAGATATAAGTAAGATGTAAATATTGTAAATAGTAGATAAGTAATAGGTATTAGCTGCGAAAACAGAGGTTGGCAAGCGAGGCAATGCGAAAAAGTAGGGACATGCGAGCGAGGCGAAGCGAGGAAGGCAAGGCGATACGAGCGTGCGGCTTAGAGATAAGGAATGGGTGGATGTTAATTCTTAAGGGTTAGTTTTAAGGAAATTCTGTAAAAAAATGGATGTGTAAGCAAGTCAATTTTTAAAGGCCAGCAGGCTGAAAAATAAACGTTTATCAATCTAGATCGGCATCAGAGATCGGCATATTTACAACTGATCGAGTGAAATGTGTGGTGCAAAGGGCCCCAGTCCAGTGCGAAAGCACTTTTAACATACAAAGGATAAAAACATTATGCAATGCAAGCATTATACAAACGTAGCGTAATCTTTCGTGCGCTGTTCAGGTAAGACGACAAATATGGTTAACCACCCAAAATCAAATCATAAAGAGGTTTATGATGAGATAATCAAAGTCATTGAAATGAAAAAATCAAAAAATCGGACGCGTGGATCGTCTGTATCCGGTTCACAGGATACTTCTACTTCTGAACCTTCTACGTCTATTGCGATTGTGGATTTTTCTATCTTTAAAAAACAGCATGAGAATATTCAAAATTCTTTTGAAGATATTTCTTCCTTCAGAAAAGGGGGTGAAAAGTATGAAGAAATGAATGAAAAAATTTTATTCGTGATCTGTAAAGATTGTGAATCTTTTTCAATTGTTGAAAAAGAAGGACTCAAAAAGATGATGGAATTTGCCATGCCAAAATATGAAATGCCTTCAAGGCAAACGTTTTCGAATCATGTCGATAAAAAATATGAAAAACTTTCAAATAGCTATAAAGAGTTTTTAAAAGAAACAAAGGAAGTGACTCTTACTACTGTTGTTTGGACGGATACGAAGAATACTAGGAGTTTTATTGGTGTGACAGTGCCTTTTCAACGAGGAGAAGAATTAATGTCTGGAGTTTTGGGTGTTTAAGAACTGGATACGAGACACACATCTGAAAATCTTGCAGAAAAACTTGCTCAGGTTTGCAGCGAGTGGGAAATTGATACAAAGAAAATAAATGTGATTGTAACCGACAGCGGAGCGGACAAAGTCCATACAGTGGAACTATTTATTGGAAAAAAATTCCATTTATGATGCTGTGCACATACCCTAAATCTAGTTGTACAAGATTCTTTAAAAAAGACAATGGGCTTACATGACCTAATTATAAAAGTAAAACACATCGTCACCTGGTTCAAAAAAGAACCAAGTTCAAATTAAAACAAGACGTGGATACGAGGTGGAATTCGGTGTATTACATGTTAAAAAGATTTATTGAGCTTCGAAAATTTGTTAATGAGATAGTTAACGAAATAGCTTCGGCGCTTCCAATGATAACGGCTAGAGAATTTTAAATTTTACAAGAGACTGATGATGTTCTTGGTTCCTTAGACGTTGCCACTACAGAATTATGTGGACAGAAATATGTAACTGCGAGTCTCGGCATACCCTTGATAAACAGTTTGGAAGCTAGCATCAAAGAGTTACCTCCGAAAGATGAAATTGGAATTGTTTTATAAGAAAATGTCTTGCATCGCAACTGTCTTGGATCCAAGATTCAAATAAGTCTATTTTAAAGATAGAACTGAAAGCGCCCGTGCAATCACTCAAATCAGAAAATTGATACAGGAGCATAAGAGGGATGAAACATCTGCTTCGGAAGCGGAACACGCACCCGGTTGACTCATCAGGTAGGTTCCACTTATACGATGTTACATTAAACACTAATAAATATTGTATTTATAAACTCTGAAATATTAAAAAAAAAAATTATATATTTAATTTTTAGTTGAGAGCTTCGAAACAGGAAATAAAAGAAAAAGACATTCGCTGTGGAAAGATCACGAAGATAATGTTGGCAATGCTAAACGCAGAGGAGACGAAACCTTGGACTTAGATGGCAAGACTCCGGAAGAACTTACTCTTCATCTTCGAGCTAATAATTTAGAGATGACTGAAGATCCCATTTGCTTCTGACTGAAAATGGAAGATGTCTACCCAGTTTTGCCGAAAATTTCACTGAAGTATCTGAGTGTTGTTGCCACATCAGTCCTCTGTGAAAGAAAATTTTCAAAAACCGGCTATATCATAAATGACAAAAGAAACCGGATGAAGGGCAATAAACTTCAAAAACAGCTCTTCTGTGGAACTGTGAACAGCAGTTTCTGGTAAAGTGTCATTTCACGAAATATTAGTTCCTGGATGAAGCTGATGAAAGTTCTTTATTTGAAGTAATTTGTCATTGATTTATTTATAAATTGGTTACACCTTTTTGTTCTGTCCCTTGCACATTTGTAGTTGCGTGTTTAAAAAAAAATACCTATTTGGTTTTTACTCGAAATTTTAATATACATATTGTAACCCGCGAGTTACAGGGGTAGCCTGGAGATAGGCAAAAGAGTTAACTCCTGAGCGATGCCTCTGAAAAGTTGCATCACTCAGGAGAGAGAGAGA